>OX457027.1:95268933-95474201 GCA_949752745.1 Protula sp. h YS-2021 | reverse complement strand
GGAGACAGCCGGTTTTAGTTGGCGGCGTGGGTGGGGTGGGGAGATCCTTGGAGACAGCCGGTTTTTAGTTGACAGGGTGGGGGGGAAGTTCACAGAGGCAGTCAGTTTTTGTTGGAGGGGTTGGGGAGGGGATCGACGGAGGCAGAACGTTATATTTGGCGGCAGGGGGGGGGGGGGGATGGGGTCGACAGAGGCTGCCGGTTTTAGTCAGAGCAAAGGACGGCTTTGCAAAATAGCGTGGTGTATAATGGACATTTTTCCAGAAAAGGGAACCATCGCAGGGAACCGATTGCGAGATAACTCTGGTATAATCCATTACGATGCTGCTTCTGTTTTGTCCTAGGATCAATGTTGCCACAGCATTCACTCTGGTTGTAATGTACCGGTAACTGGCACGTGTTTGCGTAACATTGTCAGATTATTTCAGAGTTTTGTATATGAATAAAAGGAAGGAAAGTGAGCCTCCATGTGGCAAAATATTGAAATGCTGGGATTTTAGCCAGCAATAAGGTTTACTTGTTGCTAATTAGCCTGAGCTTACTTCTCGTTACTGTGGTCTTGTAAAAATCACCCTTACGCCCACTCCTCTCCTGTGCATGACCTTTGTGGATGACCTTTGCGGATGACCTTAGTAGATGACCTTGACACCTGCGCAATAACACGCAAGCCACTAAGCACGTGAACTACTAAAACAGGCCTATGACGTCATTTCTACAACATGACCAAACAATTAAGGCGTCATTTAGTATCGAGTTCTTTTTTTTTCTTTCTTTGACCGGCTGAATTCTTTATTTTCGAAGGCTGGAGTGATGAGAAACAAAGTTATTTTTTATTTATACATAAATTCACCGTTGAAGGCATTCCTCATATCTTAGATTCAACAGGAACATTCGTTGCATCAGTTTTGTGATCAGAAGGTCCGACCTGAAATAGATTGTCTAATCAAAGTAATACTCGAAACTAAAATTTATGGCACAATTTCCTCGTTATCCTCAGAACGGTCGTGGAAGAATGACACGTAAGGGTGATGTATGTGTAGTGTCGGGGCAACCTGGAGGGGCAGCAGGGAGGGGCAGCCGGGGGGGGGGAGCCGGAAGGGGGAGGGGGGGTACTTAGAACCGTATAGGTTGCTGTGCATGTAAAAACATAACGCGGAGAAAGGGGATAAGACGTGGTCCGCGCGGAGTGCCAATTTTCCGCGGGAGGTAGTTTTCATTCAGTACATTTAGCCTAGGGACATTTACCTGAAAGACATTCAGGCAAGAGGCATTTAGCCGAGAGACATTTAGCCTAGAAACATTTAGCCTAGGAGCATTTAGCCTATGGGCATTTAGCCTATAGGCATTTAGCCCAGGAACATTTTCCCTGGGGACATTTTCTGGTCGGAGGTAGTTACAAGTGTTCCTGGACTACAAGTGTTCCTGGACTGCAAGTGTTCCTGGACTACAAGTGTTCCTCGACTACAAGTGTTCCTGGACTACTTGAGCCACAAAAACGAACAGCTGGGAACACGCAAAGGGCAAAGAGAACCGGTCCGTCGACAATATTTAAGATCAAGATAAAACTGCACAAAACTATCGTTTTATTTCGTAAAACGAGCTTTTACGAGTAAAAGCGCAATTCGCGTTCTCCACTTTTAATGGGTTCCCTTCCAGTAATATTTACCACGCAATATAAAAAAAAGAACTTTTTGAGGTACTGTTCAAGATACTCTAACCCTTCCATCCATCCTATGGCCAATCAGAATGCCCGAGACGTCGTCTGCTAGTCTCGTATAAACGACATTCCCTTTTTAGCCCCAAAAGGCGGTAAAACACGCCCAGGCTAGTTGGGGATGGATGGGACGGGTTAAAATCAAAGTTAAAAGTGGAGAACGCGAATTGCGCTTTTACTCGTAAAAGCTCGTTTTACGAAATAAAACGATAGTTTTACTTCGCAAAAGCTTTGAATTCGCTTATCTCCACTTTTAATGGGACTTGAGTCCGGAGCAGGGGAGCCTGCCATTCTTGAACTGCCCAAAAAGGTCGCGAATTACACTATGGCTTGTAAAAGCTCATTGCATATAGGCGAGGAGTGCTGTGCACTCGACGCAAAGAAGAAATAAAACTTGTCAGCTAAGTTTCAATTCTTTTAATGATTTCCTAAATAAAGTCCGGAGGCGTACCATTCCGGTCTTTCAACATAAGGTAAATCGTAACAAAGTAAAAAATATCACAGCAACTGTCAGTTGAGATGAGAAGGCTTCCAACCATGCCATCATCTTTTTTGAGAACTATCACCATCCCCCTCCAACCGCCCACCGGATGGATCCCTTCCTCAAGTTCTCACTATTCACTTGCTATGTATTGATGAACAATTAGGTTTATTTAGAAGTACTACAAAACGATCGTAAATCCATAGGAATTACGCAAATAAACTCTTTGACACTTCTAGTAAAGTGACTGAAGTGTCTTACAAGACATGCAATTCAAACTTGAAAAAGAAAGCGAGTCCGCTGTCTAACTTTTCTTCTTCTCATTTGATAAATTACCACGTTTATTTGAAATAAACTCATAGCGATTGACTAGATAGTACTAAAACTACTGTAAATCGTCATAAAATGAAAAACAGAAAAAATTTTGCTTATTTATGACTGTTTTCCTATATGGGGCCGTTATGGTCCCATAAGCCCATAATGACACTATGGTACCTCATACCATGAACCATAAACCGGCTTTCGGCCTTCCGGCTACAACGGGTGTACGGTCACTGGGTACGTCTGGGACCGACATGGTCCCCCCCCCTTTCTTTCTGAAAAACATGAAGAAAGGAGATCAAAACTTAAGCATCCGAGTAGCCGTAAGACCGAAGACTGGGCTGTACTCATTACACATGCGATCCTGAACACTTCGGAGTAAATAAATGCTTAATTAAACATAACCGTCCAGCGTTCGTCCGTAACTTAATATAAGCACGAACCGAAATGGTCCAAAGGACCTGAGCGAAAGGCGAAATGTTCAGAGTAAGAAGGAAAGACCTTCTTGTAGGTTGTTACTTTCGTGGCTTGTTGTTGTTGTTACTGTTCCCATTACGGCCCTTGGAGAAGTTACTCTTGTGCTTGCCCTTGTTCTTAAACTTGGGAGAAGCACTCCTACAACAGAAACACTCAGCCTGTAATGGTCGTTTCTGAAGCCACGAACGGTCCTAATGAATATAAGCCAGACAATTCATCTTGAGAAAAATCTTTCAGATAGTATTTAACAAACGAGTTGGGGGAAACCCAACAACCTGTTTTTAATATATCCGAAAGGGACACGTTGCGTACCGCCCTGAGGGAATTGGCTACTTGCCTTACCTGATGGGCTTTGATGTTTGATTCCCCTAACGGGTTAGGGTCGATTTGTGCATCGTCATAGGCTGCCAAAATGATCCTTTTAATATAATTTGAGATCGACTGTTTCGAAAGATCTTTGTTAAATTTCGGCATAAACGAAATGATGAGAGCCTTCTGATTTTCTGATCGGTAGGCCTCTGACATTTCCAAATACTGTTGCAGCGCTTTGACGGGACACAAAGAGACCAGACCGTCTGAGTCGGGGTCATCTGGTAGGGATGGGAGAGTAATGTGATCGAACGTTCCCATCCCTTGGGTCATGATGTGGGTTTTTCCCATGAATCCTGCTCTAGGGACTAGGGTGACCTTCTCCCATGTACCCTTATCTTTATTTACCTTTCTGTCTAGGGCATGGATTTCGCCTCTTCTTTTGCCCGAAGCTAAGGCCAATAAAAACGTGAATCTTAATGTTGCGTTTTTTGCTGAAATCACGTCCTTACTAAAAATATCTGGGCGCTGAAGATACTGTAAGACTAATGATAAATCCCACTGCGCTATGTTGGATGGGCAGGGTGGGGAGTTTACTTTAAAATGTCTTACTAGCTGTGATAGGGAAGTATCTTCGCCCGGGTCGTAGCCTGTAGACGCTTTGAGTCTTGACCCTATAGCGGCCCTATAGCCCTCGATGGAACTTACCTTTAATTTCACCTCCGTGAAAAGGTGATCGAGGAAATCCGCTACCACTGCTGGGCTAGCCTGAAACGGATCTAGCTTAGAAGTGCTACACCAAGCGGCAAATTTATTCCACTGCGACCTGTAAACTTTGGCCGTTGAACCCTTGTGACTATTTACTATTTTCTCTCTCACCTGCTTAGAAAAACCCTTGTTTTTCAGAAAGGACTGGTCAGACACCATAGGTGGAGGTTCAGTAAGCGAGGGGAGGGGTGGAAGTGATGCCAATGGGGTTGTGATAGCAACTCGTTGTGGCATGGGATCGGTATCGACCTTACTACCTTGCAATGGAGTAGGAGGGCGAACCATGGGGCTTCCGGTGTCCATGGGGCAATGAGTAATAGGAACGGTGGTTTCAACTCGATTACTCTCTGCAGGACTTGCCCTAAGATTGCTTGTGGGGGAAAGGCATACAGTACCTCGTCCCGTGGCCACTGACAATTGAGAGCGTCTACTGCCCAAGCTATGGCTGTGGAGTTGTCTAACCGAAAAAGGACTGCCTTGTTTCTGAGTTGGTTGGTCAGCTTGATTAGGGCAATCCAGACCACCCGAAGCTCCAGCCAGTTTATGTGGTAGGACTGAAGCGAGGGTGGCCATTTGCCCTTCCATACCTGACCATTCCAATAAATTCCCCACCCCGCATGGGACGCATCGGTCTGAATCTCTATCTCCGGGGTGGGGGGCTGAAATGGCATTCCTTCGGACATAATTAGAACATCGCACCACCACTGTAGGGCTTGTAGGGTTACCTGTGAAACTTGCATCCTCGCTGCGGGTGAACGACCCTGATGCAACGCCCATCTTACCTGGCTTTGAAATGGCCTGTAATGGAGACGGCCCAGGGGGACTGTCTTCTCTGTTGCCACTAACAGGCCGAGGAGCGATTCCATGGCCTGTAATCTCACCTTCTTTCCTGGGGAAATACCTTTTATGGCATCTGCAATTCTCTGGCGGCGTTCTGGCGTAGGGAACGCCTTTGCTATTGCCAGATCCCAAAACTCCCCTAGAAAGGTAATGGACTGTTTGGGGGTTAGTTCGGACTTGGCTAGGTTTACTACTAGACCTACCTCTAGTGCCTTGCGAACTAAAGACATTGTATGATTCTCGGTTACCTGCCTGTCTTGGTTCGCCAGAAACCAGTCGTCCAGATACTGAAAGACTAACATCCCTTCTAGCCGTGCCCATGTTTTCAGTACTTTCATGACCTTGGAGAAAACGTACGGGGCCGTAGCCAGACCGAAGGGAAGTGCCAGAAACCAAAATCGTCTTTTCCCTACTTGAAAGGCTAGAAATTTTCTTGCCGAGCGATGGAGAGGAATATGGAGGTAAGCATCGGAGAGATCTATGGAGGTACCCCACATCCCTTCCCGTAATGACCCTTTTATCACCTGGGCCGTGTCCATCTGAAAGGTGATCACTCGGAGAAACCCGTTTATGGGGGAAAGGTCGATTACCAGCCTCCACCCTCCGGATTTCTTGGGAACCAGAAAAACTCTGCTGAAAAAACCCATTTGATTTTCTGGCATTTCCTCTATCGCCTGTTTTTGAGACAAGCTCAGTAGCATTTCTTGGAGAGCTCGGTCTTTTTCTGACCCCTTGGCATAAGAGGTAACTAGTTGTCTTGGCGCATGGGCGGTTAGGGGAATAGGGCACCTGAGCCCGTTCCGGTCTCGTTTGAAAGGTAGAGAGTAACCTCTCTTTAACCAACGTACTACCCTTCGAGACGCCCCCATTTCTGCCCATTGCTGCCAAAACTTTCCTAGTCTTCCTCCTACGGGCAAGGAGGCGTTTAAGGAAAGTAAATTTTCCAAGTCTCTTAAGTTTGCTAAAGTATCGCCAGGAGATAAGGGAATCTCGTGACGGTACTTTGATTGGCTGCTACCTGAACGACTGTGGGGCCGGACCCTCTGTCTTGCTGCCGGGGCTGGGTTTCGGTTGCTTGACAGGGGGCTGTTGTGGCTGCGCACTCGGCTTAGACTGCGCTGGAGAGGACTGTTGTGGTCTCTTCCTCTTCAGTGGACGTTTGAAGGAGGAGCGAGACATCCTGGACATCAGGGCATAATCTTGCGAAAGCGAACGACTTTCCTGGTTCACCCTCTCTATCTCGGCGGGAGGAAATAGCTCTCGTTCCTCCAGGATAGGGGCATGACGCAGATCCCGCAAACCTTTGACACTAGACCAGCAGTGCTGGAGAAAGGCATCTCGACGCAAGTAGACCATTGAAGTCATCAAAAGAGTGGAAAGTTTGACCACGTCTCGGGTAGCTAAGGCCAGGCATTCCATTAATTTAGCAGACACGGGATCACTAAGGCGAAGTTCTTCCCAACGCGACTTTAGTGCTTTAAGTGCATGATCTTGAAAAGACATAATGTTCAGGATATGGCGAGAAGACGCCTCGATGGTCTTTGCGTCTTTCTCCACTAATGGAATGTCTGAGTCACTACGCACTGTGGGCATCCAGACTGTACGCTTCACGGGCTGTTCCAGTGCCTCTAGGGGAATTTTTTCATCCGATGACCGATATGGTCCTGGTCGTACTAAGCAATGTTTAGATAAATGGAAACGCGACAACGTGCGACCCTCACCGGCGTCCATCCTCTTGAACTCTTTCGCGCGGACCGTGACGGCATGAGCAATGCCCTCACTGGTGGCTAGTGCGATAAACGAGTCTTGTTGTGGTGGAGCGGCCTGAGATGTCATCCGAATGGGCGGATCCTCCTTATCTAAATTTGGGGAGCCACAGGAGACCTCTGCTAAGCGGGCTATCTCTTGAATGGCATCCCTGAACGGCACATCTTCTGGTGCAATCGTGGAAGCAGAACTCGAGGGGGCCGCGTCTTCGACCGATGGGGCCAGATCTGGAGGAGAGGGAGTACGGATGGGCCGTCTGCCCGCTGCCGCTGGATCTCTCCAAAGTCGATGCCCTTGGCCGGGAGAACGCACCTGCTCCACTGCCCGTAACGGCAAATGACAACGGGAATGTATTGACGCACCCTCGGATTCTTCTTCCCCGTCTTCCACCTCCGACTCCTGTTCATCAGATGCTGCTTCTGGGAGTTGGGATTGTGAAAAATGTGACATGTGAGATTCCCCTACTGGGGTGTAAATTTCTTTCTCCCTGTTGCTTGGAACTGCTGCTAGGGGAGAATTTTCCATCGGCCCGATTTCCTCATCATCTTCCAGCAATGCGGAGACTTGGCCCGAAAGGGGCACGCCCACGGAATCCTCCTCGCTGATAGTGACCGTTTCGGGAATATCCACGTTAGAGTCCAGCGGGAGGTGAGGCACAGGCGAGTCCGACATCGCTGCCACTGACTGAATCTCCGGAGGAGGACGAGAAACCGTAGCTGATGGTTTAGGCTTTTGCCTTTGACTAAGCAGACTATCCTGCTTCTGAACTTGACTCTGTAACTCCAAAAGTTGTTTTTGCAGTTGCGATTGCATAGACAAAAACGCTGAAAATTCACTCGGGAGACGCTGCAGCTGAGGAGGGGGGGATAAGTCCTCTCGCGGGGGAATGCCTAACTGGCCTGTAACCGCCGAAAGTACTGTTCCCGTATCCCTATGCGTTAAAGTCACTTGTTCCTCAGACGGGGACTTAAACGCCCCTCCTGGACTGCCACTGGGTTTCACTCTAGGAGGTGATGCCCATGCCTCGCGAAGACGATCCCGTTCTTGCCCTTCCGGGATGTCCAATTCTGCTACAGTCTCAGAAAATGCACGTCCTTTACTCTTGGACTTTTTATGTCTCTTAGCTGGCGTAGCGGATTCCGATTCTGCACCAGTGTCTACGTGTACGGGGGTGGAGACCTGGCCCAGAATAACGGAGCTAGCCTTCTTCATGGTATCACGAATAAATTCACGAGTAACAAACGAAGCTGACGAAAGGAATTTGCGCTTATCTCTCCTGCGCTCGTTCTTGGTCCTATTCCGTAATAGGACTTTCCAATCCTCTGGAGAAAGATGAAGACACTCGCCGCACGGGCTGTCTGGCTCACACAGAGGTATTCCACTATTCCGTCTACAGCGGTCGCAGATGGAGTGGGGGTTACACGCGGTTGGAGGATGGATACACTGAGGCAGTAACGGTGGAGAATGTAGACTGGCCTCTGTCATATCTGAAATGCAAGCAGAGAAAAACAACGGTGAGAATATGTAGTATAAAACAACGCACAAAACTACATTTCTCAGTGCTTTGCTTCAACTGCAAGCTTTAACCTTCCAAGCTGTGTTTACAATTGCTTAAACACCGCAATAACTCGCTGGGTCTAAGGAAAGACGAAAAGAGATGCTTCCCGGAACGATAACGTTCCCGGGCCGTAACGGGCTGGACCGTAATGGCACCACCCGTGTCGGATATGGATCTCTCTTGCCTCAGATGCACCTGGGACCATCGGACCGTAACGGGTTTTGTGAATCCCGTTGGACCAGAATGGTCTTCTCGCACCCGTGACCGTAAGACCACAAAGGGAAAACGGTCCTGGCAAAGAAAATGACCCTCAGACGTCACAGAAAACGTCTCTTTTCGTCGGAGAACGCTGTCAGACTTGCAGAACCTGCTCTACAAAGACTGAGAAGCGACCCATGGAGTAAAGCTTAAGCAAAAACTGGCCATTTCCGCGATGACACAGCTGGCTGGTAAAGCTTGGAGTCTGATCAGGTCCAGCAGCCTGAAAAGATCCTACTCCTAGACGAACTGAGGTGGAACTGGTAAGTTCCTCGATCTGAATGAAAGTGGAGAAAGAGGCGCACTTCTCGGGACTAGGAAAGTGTCTCCGTGATCGTGCAAACTCAACCTAATCAGACCGAAGAGTAAGATGGCGAATAAACACACTTCGGCTCCATAAATTTATCCCAACGCACAATAATAGATAAAACAATCCATTAGGCAGTGAATTAAGTAAAAAATGAAGCAATTCGCACCTTAAACCAGTTCCCTTGCTGCAAAAAACCGGCAGCACACAGAATGGCGTGTTGAATCGACGCCACGCAAAAAGGGAATGTCGTTTATACGAGACTAGCAGACGACGTCTCGGGCATTCTGATTGGCCATAGGATGGATGGAAGGGTTAGAGTATCTTGAACAGTACCTCAAAAAGTTCTTTTTTTTATATTGCGTGGTAAATATTACTGGAAGGGAACCCATTAAAAGTGGAGATAAGCGAATTCAAAGCTTTTGCGAAGTAAAAACCTCGCTTTTAGTTAAGAGAAAGATCATTCGTCTCGAAAACAGTGAGAAAAGTTTTAGAGCCCTAAGTCCCGTACCGTATAATTTCATGGAAAACGTCGTATACTTGGATCGTGACCTTGAGTTTCAAGATCATCGGTCACATGACCTGTTTACCTGGGAAAACGTTGAAATATTAACATAATTATTGAACTCTGACGATACTTTCGTCATCTGGCTAGTACCTTGAACTCTACCAGTACTTCCGCGATATGGCTAGTGACCTTGAACTCTACCAGTCAAAGGCCAAATGATGTCTACATTTCAAAACTGTTAGAGAGAATTTAAGCTCATTATTGAAATCAACTGCCCCCCCCCCCCAAAAAAAGAGCCTATAAAAGAGGTTTCAGATTCACTGGTTACGTGATTATCTATATCAGAAACCTTGAGGCAAAGAGAGATAGAGAGAAATAGAGAGAGAGAGAGAGAGAGAGAGAGAGAGAGAGAGAGAGAAAAAGAGAGAGAGAGAGAGAGAGAGAGAGGGAGAGAGAGAGAGGGAGAGAGGGAGAGAGAGCTTTGGCTATATTTCGGACACGGTCTTGCATAAGCTCGATCTTAATGTCGGAATTCAAGGTGGGAAAATATATTGCCAATAGATAACAACCTTCAGCGGATGTTCGTGATATTTGTGGTCTCTATTTATGACTAGACATAAAGTGTGCACTGTGATTTTATTGCTGGACTTACCTGTTTTATGTCAGAACCGTTCTATGAGGAAGTATATCTATAAACGAACACACCACTTGACGCGGACATAAAAACCCACGTCCTTCAACACTACTTGACACACGAACCGTCATTAACAAATATTAAAGAACTAGACCGAATTTCGCTACACGTAGCGAAATAGCACCCACTTGCAAGGGCAGAGACACAACATATTTGGTCAAAGACAAATAAATCAAATTCAGTTTTCTAACCGTTGTTGAGATACTGGTCAACTTACAGTTTTTGACCTTGACCATGACGGAGGAGGTCAAGATCACCGAGGTACCTCTTGTATAACGTCTTTTTGGGCCAAAGGGTCGAAAATTAGCTCAAAGTCGCTCTATCTCTTACCGCTTTCGAGATAATAGTCAACTTCCGGTTTTTGACCTTGACCGTGATTCAGAAGGTCAAGGTCACCGAGGTACCTCTTATGTAACGTTGTATAGGCCCAAAGGGTCGAAAATGAGCTCAAAATCGCTCTATCTCTAACCGTTTACGAGATAATAGTCAAATTCCGGTTTTTGACCTTGACCGTGATCCAGAAGGTCAATGTCACCGAGGTACCTCTTATGTAACGTTGTTTAGGCCCAAAGGGTCGAAAATGAGCTCAAAATCGCTCTATCTCTAACCGTTTTCGAGATAATAGTCAACTTCCGGTTTTTGATCTTGACCGTGATTCAGAAGGTCAAGGTCACCGAGGTACCTCTTATGTAACGTTGTTTAGGCCCAAAGGGTCGAAATGAGCTCAAAATCGCTCTATCTCTAACCGTTTTCGAGATAATAGTCAACTTCCGGTTTTTGACCTTGACCGTGATTCAGAAGGTCAAGGTCACCGAGGTACCTCGTATGTAACGTTGTTTAGGCCCAAAGGGTCGAAAATGAGCTCAAAATCGCTCTATCTCTAACCGTTTTCGAGATAATAGTTAACTTCCGGTTTTTGACCTTGACCGTGACCCAGAAGGTCAATGTCACCGAGGTACCTCTTATGTAAAGTTGTTTAGGCCCAAAGGGTCGAAAATGAGCTCAAAATCGCTCTATCTCTAACCGTTTTCGAGATAATAGTCAACTTCCGGTTTTTGACTTTGACCGTGATCCAGAAGGTCAAGGTTACCGAGGTACCTCTTATGTAACGTTGTTTAGGCCCAAAGGGTCGAAAATGAGCTCAAAATCGCTCTATCTCTAACCGTTTACGAGATAATAGTCAACTTCCGGTTTTTGACCTTGACCGTGACCCAGAAGGTCAAGGTCACCGAGGTATCTCTTATGTAACGTTGTTTAGGCCCAAAGGGTCGAAAATGAGCTCAAAATCGCTCTATCTCTAACCGTCTACGAGATAATAGTCAACTTCCGGTTTTTGACCTTGACCCTGACCTAGAAGGTCAAGGTCACCGAGGTACCTCTTATGTAACGTTGTTTAGGCCCAAAGGGTCGAAAATGAGCTCAAAATCGCTCTATCTCTAACCGTTTTCGAGATAATAGTTAACTTCCGGTTTTTGACCTTGACCGTGACCCAGAAGGTCAATGTCACCGAGGTACCTCTTATGTAACGTTGTTTAGGCCCAAAGGGTCGAAAATGAGCTAAACATCGCTCTATCTCTAACCGTTAACGAGATAATAGTCAACTTCCGGTTTTTGACCTTGACCGTGATTCAGAAGGTCAAGGTCACCGAGGTACCTCGTATGTAACGTTGTTTAGGCCCAAAGGGTCGAAAATGAGCTCAAAATCGCTCTATCTCTAACCGTTTTCGAGATAATAGTTAACTTCCGGTTTTTGACTTTGACCGTGACCCAGAAGGTCAAGGTCACCGAGGTACCTCTTATGTAACGTTGTTTAGGCCCAAAGGGTAGAAAATGAGCTCAAAATCGCTCTATCTCTAACCGTTTTCGAGATAATAGTCAACTTCCGGTTTTTGAACTTGACCGTGACCCATAAGGTCAAGGTCACCGAGGTACCTCTTATGTAACGTTGTTTAGGCCCGAAGGGTCGAAAATGAGCTCAAAATCGCTCTATCTCTAACCATTTTCGAGATAATAGTCAACTTCCGGTTTTTGACTTTGACCGTGATCCAGAAGGTCAAGGTTACCGAGGTACCTCTTATGTAACGTTGTTTAGGCCCAAAGGGTCGAAAATGAGCTCAAAATCGCTCTATCTCTAACCGTTTACGAGATAATAGTCAACTTCCGGTTTTTGACCTTGACCGTGACCCAGAAGGTCAAGGTCACCGAGGTATCTCTTATGTAACGTTGTTTAGGCCCAAAGGGTCGAAAATGAGCTCAAAATCGCTCTATCTCTAACCGTCTACGAGATAATAGTCAACTTCCGGTTTTTGACCTTGACCCTGACCTAGAAGGTCAAGGTCACCGAGGTACCTCTTATGTAACGTTGTTTAGGCCCAAAGGGTCGAAAATGAGCTCAAAATCGCTCTATCTCTAACCGTTTTCGAGATAATAGTTAACTTCCGGTTTTTGACCTTGACCGTGACCCAGAAGGTCAATGTCACCGAGGTACCTCTTATGTAACGTTGTTTAGGCCCAAAGGGTCGAAAATGAGCTAAAAATCGCTCTATCTCTAACCGTTTACGAGATAATGGTCAACTTCCGGTTTTTGACCTTGACCCTGACCCAGAAGGTCAATGTCACCGAGGTACCTCTTATGTAACGTTGTTTAGGCCCAAACTGTCGAAAATGAGCTCAAAATCGCTCTATCTCTAACCGTTTACGAGATAATAGTCAACTTCCGGTTTTTGACCTTGAAACCTGACCCAGAAGGTCAAGGTCACCGAGGTACCTCTTATGTAACGTTGTTTAGGCCCAAAGGGTCGAAAATGAGCTCAAAATGGCTCTATCTCTAACCGTTTACGAGATAATAGTCAACTTCCGGTTTTTGACCTTGACCGTGACCCAGAAGGTCAAGGTCACCGAGGTACCTCTTATGTAACGTTGTTTAGGCCCAAAGGGTCGAAAATGAGCTCAAAATCGCTCTATCTCTAACCGTTTTCGAGATAATAGTCAACTTCCGGTTTTTGACCTTGACCGTGACCCAGAAGGTCAAGGTCACCGAGGTACCTCTTATGTAACGTTGTTTAGGCCCAAAGGGTCGAAAATGAGCTCAAAATCGCTCTATCTCTCACCGTTTTCAAGATGAGTCGGCCTGTCGTTGAGGACGCGTGAAGTCACGTGACCTTTGACCTTGACCCTCAAGGTCAAGGTTAGTGATGAAAGTTTACCCTTTACTTGGTAAAACAGTGGTATAAAGGGGTATCTCGGCGAGCTCGACCCGGTCAGGTGACGATCGACGTCGAAACCGGAAGTTGGCTAATATCTCGAACACGGTTAGAGATAGAGCAATTCTGAGCGAATTTTCGGCTCGAAGGGTATAACACACTGTATAAAAAGTGTTCTCAGCGAGCTGGATCCGGCCGGGTGACGATCGACGTTGAAACCGGAAGTTTGCTAATATCTCGAAAACGGTTAGAGATAGAGCGATTCTGAGCGAATTTTCGGTACAAAGGGTATAACCCCTTGTATAAAAGGGTATCTCGGAGAGCGTGACCCGGTCGAGTGACGATCGAGGTCGAAACCGGAAGTTGGCTAATATCTCGAAAACGGTTAGAGATAGAGCGATTCTGAGCGAATTTTCGAACCAAAGGCTACAACACACTGTATAAAAAGTGTTCTCGGCGAGCTCGATCCGGTCGGGTGACGATCGACGTCGAAACCGGAAGTTGGCTAATATCTCGAAAACTGTTAGAGATAGAGCGATTCTGAGCGAATTTTCGGCCCAAAGGGTAAAACCCATCGTATAAAAGGGTATCTCGGAGAGCTCGACCCGGTCGGGTGACGATCGACGTCGAAACCGGAAGTTGGCTAATATCTCGAAAACGGTTAGAGATAGAGCGATTCTGAGCGAATTTTCGGTCAAAGGGTATAATACGCTGTATAAAAAGTGTTCTCGGCGAGCTCGATCCGGTCGGGTGGCGATCGACGTCGAAACCGGAAGTTGGCTAATATCTCGAAAACGGATAGAGATAGAGCGATTCTGAGCGAATTTTCGGCCCAAAGGATATAATACACTGTATAAAATGTGTTCTTGGCGAGCTCGATCCGGTCCGGTGACGATCGAGGTCGAAACCGGAAGTTGGCTAATATCTCGAAAACGGTTAGAGATAGAGCGATTCTGAGCGAATTATCGACCCGAAGGGTATAAGTCATTGCATAAAAGGGTATCTCGGAGAGGGCGACCCGGTCGGATGACGATCGACGTCGAAACCGGAAGTTGGTTAATTTCTCGAAAACGGTTAGAGATAGAGCGATTCTGAGCGAATTTTCGACTCAAAGGATATAACACACTATATAACAGGGTATCTCGGCTTCGAATTTTCGAGCCTTCGGAATTAAAACAATTCTAGTGGTGTTTTTGTTTAAAAAGATTTGTCTGAATTTGAAAAGTGCTTTCAAATTCTTTTTTTTTTTTATTAATAAGCCCCCGACAACACGTTTAGTGTAAGCTCCATGATTCTTTATTTTGTCTTTAAGTTTCCCAATGTACCCCAATATACCATGTGGGACAATTGCGCTCGCGCAATTAGCTTCTAGTTCACTTTGCAGCTGTGTTGTTTGACTGATTTCAATAAATTGAACACATACATTCTGGGCCTCGATTTCTTTTGATGACTGAGAACATTATTTCACAAATTATACCCTTTTGGGTTTATTTAATAACAGAAGTAAAACAAAAATGTGTTGTTTCCCATGCCCGAATCTGAAGTGTAGCGGATGCCGCTACACACTGCACCAAAAAATCCGACAGCTGGGCACTTTTTAACGTGTTTTTAAATTTACCTTTTGTCTGCTATCCTATTGGATACATACATCCTCAATTCTAGTCAGTTATCATAGCTCTCAGGATCTGGTATGATATTTACTACCATGCGTGTAAAAAAAGAGAGAAAAAAAAAAAAAAAGATAAAAGAAAAAAAAAAAAACGCGAAGAAAAAGGGGGGGGGGTTGTGTGAATCTGAGGCCAGACGGGGTCCGTCCGGAGTGCCAATTCGGTTAAAAAGGTCTAATTCTGTTTCAGTATTCCGTGTTTCCCACCAAAGCGGGTTCTGTCCGAACTGCACTCCATGTTTAGTTAAAAAGTTGGTGTTATTTCAAACATTGCCCTCCACTGCAATGTTTCCAAAAGTCATGCAGATGTATATACGGGTGCCCCCTGGAGGAGGGACAGCGGGGGAGGGGGGGGGGGGGGGGGTTCCCAGATATTTTTCCGATCGACTTTCCATTGGTACAGATCCTTACGTTTCTCTGTTCTGCAGGCTGCTTCGCTCTCTCCTGTTTTCAATGCTACCTGTGCGCCATAGCGAGCAAGATGAAAGAAAACTGCTGTGTCCCATTCTGCTTAAGACAAGCTGGCATGATGGCGATGAGAGCCAAGCTCAGGACGGCTTACGGCATCAGTGTGAGTCTCCAGCCTTATACAAGAGGACCCCAGTGGGTCACGTGCCCCAAGGGGAAGGCGGGAACTGAATTTTCGTAAATTTTGAACCATAAAAAATATGCCAATATGTCTCTAATAATAATAATAATAATAATAATAATAATAATAATAATAATAATAATAATAATAATAATAATAATAATAATAATAATAATAATAATAATAATAATAATAATAATAATAATAATAATAATAATAATAATAATAATAATAATAATAATAATAATAATAATAATAATAATAATGTGAAAATATCTGCTTATTTTCTAGAGCTTCTTTGTTGTTTTTCATTCAGGGCTCGATCTGTGGTGACTTCATTTGTGTCTTGTTTTGTCCGTTGTGCAGCGCGTGTCAGATGGACCGCGAACTAGACGCCAGAGGAACCAACATATTCTAAACATCGCCTCCGCCGTGCTTCCTTTAAATAGACTGAAACCGTTTTCAGATTAAGAATTAGAAATTCGAGAAATGTAATTGATTATTTAAATGTATTAATAGTAAATAGTTAAAGTTGATGTGGTCTGACCAGGTGCGCACGTGTAAAGGGAATTGCTTGCCGTCAGCACCAGGGTTGAGTATGTCTGCAGCGCCATAGGCTATAGTATGCGACTCTCCACACTTTATAGTGTTTGTATCTTAACAATTTGAAAAATAAATTAAAAAAAAAATCTTGGTTCATTGTTTTTACGCTCATGGTATGGAATGGGTGATTTCGCATTGCAGTGAACACCGAGGAACAAGATGGTGTGGAGGTTGTGGTGATATCTAATACCCCCACCCCCAAAACCCACTCTACCCCCCCCCAACCAACATGATGACGTGAAAGTTCTGGTATGGTATAGTGCCCCCACCCCCATACTAACAAGATGATGTGGAGGTTCTGGTACGGTCTAGTACCCCCACCCTTCCACCCCCCAACATTACCTCCCACACCCCAACCAGATGACATGAAGGCTCTGGTAATATCTAGAATCCCCCCCCCCACCACCCAGCCGCGCCCCAGCAAGATGAGTGGAGTTTCCCGTAATGTCTAGTGTATGGAATCAAAATCAAGAACGTTTTTCTTCCTGGCCTTATATTTGCCTCAAATGACGACAATATGTGCACTGTAAAAAGTATAAATAGATTTAACTTGCAGATAACAGCAGCTTTTTTCCTTAAATGAACACCATCAGGCACTTTTTTATTGGGGGTGGGGGTGAAGTGCTTTTGTAGGGTCCCTCTAAGGTAAAAACGAGGTACGAAGTGTCGGGGCATGTCATTGCCACAAGTGTCTGGGTACATCATTATCACAAGTGTAAGGGCATGGCATTACCACAAGTGTCGGGGCATGTCATTACCACAAGTGTCGGGCATGTCATTACCATAAGTGTCGGGGCATGTCATTGCCTTCGGCTTAGAATTCTTCAATTGCACATTTTTTCAGCACCCTTTCATCCGACTTACGGTTTTTAGACCTCTTTCCTGGCAGATTACTCGGCAAGATGCGTGAATTTTATTAGACTTGACCCCTGTCAGGGATGAGAAACTTGTTTCTTATGTTCCCTGGCCTTATTATTTGCGACGTTAAAATAACTGCGTGTTAATCGCACTGCTTAACGACACTTCATATTTCGTTTTTTCATCCAAACTTCAACTTTTTTGTGCCGTGTAAGACAAAGGCATGTTTGACTGAGCGCATATTTGGACATTAGTCTCAAACCCTTCACACTGATAACTCAGTGTAATGAACAGATGAACATAAGAACATCTCGATACAATGAAGACCACCTCCGAGCTGGTCTCCTTGGCAGTCTCATACTTTCTTTCTTTCTTTCTTTCTTCTTTTTCTAGTTGGCAGTCTATCTTATTGTTTCTTTCTTACTTTCTTTCTTTTTTCTTTTTTTTCTTTTTTCTTTGTTTGTTTGTTTGTTTGTTTGTTTCTTTGTTTGTTTGTTTCTTTCTTCTTCTTCTTCTTCTTCTTCTTCTTCTTCTTCTTCTTCTTCTTCTTCTTCTTCTTCTTCTTCTTCTTCTTCTTTTTCTTCTTCTTCTTCTTCTTCTTCCTCTTCTTCATCTTCTTCTTCTTCTTCTTCTTCTTCTTCTTCTCCTTTTTCTAAATATAGAGCTGACTGCAAAAATGAGAAAGCTATGGAGACCCGGGGGCGGCATGGGGTGCCGAATCTCTATTAGGACAAATTTTCCACTCTCGGCATTGGCACTCACATTTTATTCGAAACCGGCAAATGTTGTGATGTTTGATAAGAATTTTTCGGAAGAATAAAAATAGTTGCTGGAAAATGCTTGTGTCTGAACTTGATACATTAATATCTAGTCGAATACCAAGGACGGAAGATGCATTGATTTATTTGGTAATCCGTGGATATCCTCGCAACCGAATGGCCTTCCGTAGAAATCTAAAATTACAATTATCTATTGCGACTTGTATTAATATTAGATTTTGTTTGGAGGCGGGCGCTTCTGGATCTACAACACAAGAGTGGATCCATTCTGTAAAATAATAATAATAATAAAAAAAGAGCGGGATACCGGAAGCGTTATACCGGAAGCGGATGTATAATGTAAGAAATTGTCGTGTTGTTTTAAAAGAAAAAAGCTGCACAGTTTTGAGCATCCAATGCTTTTTTATATTTATATTAAGATTTTTATATATTTAATCTGTCGTCTTAATCACTCCAAAACAGATGTCTGTTAGTCGGATTTTAAGCAGTTTTGATGTCGAACATTTTAGTTAAGAATTTGACTTTCAAAGCCGTTATAAAGCGTGTAATAAAAATTTGTGAGCAAAGCATGTATTGGACAGAAGACCGGAAGTGCGGGGGAGGGGGAGAGGGTGGAGGGTGGAAGACAGGTAGAGGGGAGGGAGTAGCGGGTGGAGGTTGGAGGACAGGTAGAGGGGAGGGGGTAGCGGGTGGAGGGTGGAGGACAGGTAGAGGGGAGGGGGTAGCGGGTGGAGGGTGGAGGAAAGGTAGAGGGGAGGGGGTTGAGGGTGGTAGAGTTTAGAGGGGAGGGGTTGAGGGTTGAACATGATGGAGAGAAGATGGGAAGGGGTTGAGGGTGCAGGGTGTTGGAAGGTAGAAAGGAGGGGTTGAGGGTGGAGGGTTATGGTCGTAGAGGGGAGGGGCTGATGGTAAAGGGTAGGGGGAGGGGTGGGATGGAGGGGGATAGAGGGAGGGTAGTGGAGGGTAGAGGGGAGGGTTGAGGGTGGTAGAAGGTAGAGGAGGGGTGAGGGTGGAGTGTAGTGGAGGGTAGAGGGGAGGGTGTAGAAGTTGGAGGGTAGAGGGTTGAGGTTCACTTCGATGCTCAACATGCTTTGTGACCGCAGAATCAGCAGAAAGTTCACAGAATTTAGACAGAAGAAATGCTATGCCAAACTTTCGTGCTGACAACAAATATTTTCTTGAAATTTCATTGAAATCCGAGCCTAAGAATCTTTGTAAACAGCTTACGAAAAAGAAAACCATAGCTCCGCGAGGCTTTTTTTCTTTCAAACTGTCATTCAATAATCAGCTTACAACATTTTAATTAATAAAACTGAAGATGAAACTACCAGTTGCGGGTAGGGGTCTAGCACTCTACTGTCTATTTGACCGCGTGGAAAAAAATGTTTAAGAACCGCTTTGATAAAAATAAAAGTCATTTCCTGCACCCTGGGTAGGTAAAGGTAAATGATAGAATTGTTATTTAACAAAAAATGTTTATGAAACTTTTTTAGACTTGATTCGAAATGGAAACCAATAGAGTTGCGCCAGCACCGGAAATAGAGCGCGAGCGGACTGTTGTGGCCCAGCAACCTGTTGTGCTGCAGCAGCCTGTTGTGCTCCAGCAGCCTGTTGTGCCCCAGCAGCCTGTTGTGCTCCAGCAGCCTGTTGTGCCCCAGCAGCCTGGTGTGCTCCAGCAACCTGTTGTGCCGCAGCAGCTTGGTGTGACCGTCCTTCCACCGCAGCCTCAGCTGATTGGGCGCTCGGATACTCTGCTCATATTCGACCGGAAGGGAAGTGTTGTTGAAGGGCAGAAGCAGAACATCCGGCCCTGGACATCTGACATCTTTGGCTGCTGCGGGGAGTGCGGAGGGTGTGAGTATTAACGTACTGTAAAACAAAGCCTTTTATTTTACAAGCCTAGCATCCATCCGGGAGCGGGAATGGAGGGGGGGGGGGGGTGGCGGTGTGGGTGACACGTGTCCAAAACCAAAACACTGGTGAAGGGGGTAGTGGTATTTTTGGGGCAAGATTGGGTGAGTGCGGGAGTGCTAATTTCGTTAAAAGTTGGGGGTGGGGTTGGTGGAGGGGGGTGGTATTTTATTAGGTACTAGTAGTAGGAAAACGGGGCTTCTGCGCCACTTTGTGACGTCATACTGTCTGGAAATGACGTCATCATGTCTGGAGCGGATTTCTGGCCCACTTTGTGACGTCATACTGTCTGGAAGTGACGTCATAGCGTCTGGACCGGAAGTGCTGTCTGGAGCGGAAGTCATGATAAGCGTTAGGATAGGCGCGGCCATCCATGAGGTCATAATGAGGTCATACTGTCTGGAGCGAAAGTCTGGAGCGAAAGTTGCTTAATAGTGTTGGCCGAGTCAATCATCATGAAGTCAACGAACTCCACCTGTCAATCAGTGTAACCATGGCAACAGAGCCTAAAAAGCCATGACCTCCCCCCCCCCTCGAAATTGTGATTTTTGCATATTTATCCGTTTCAGGCGATTCTGAACATTTTTCATTTTTTGGGTCGACCACCCCCCCCCCCCCTCGAAATTGTGATTTTTGCATATTTATCCGTTTCAGACGATTCTGAACATTTTTCATTTTTTGGGTCGACCACCCCCCCCCCCCCCCTCGAAATTGTGATTTTTGCATATTTATCCGTTTCAGACGATTCTGAACATTTTTCATTTTTTGGGTCGACCACCCCCCCCCTCGAAATTGTGATTTTTGCATATTTATCCGTTTCAGACGATTCTGAACATTTTTCATTTTTTGGGTCGACCACCCCCCCCCCTCAGGACATACTATGGACCGACCATCCCCCCCCCCACCACCACCAGGCGAGCAACATTCTGTCAAGTCAGCTTCAGTTCCATCAGAGGGGTATATAAGGGATGAGCATACAGCAGTGACAGTCATTTCGGTAAGTGGAGCAAGGGAGCACAAGTTGTAGAACTACAATTGGATCACATCAGATCAAGGGATGGCATCCAGTGACAACTATTTCGGTAAGTGTTTATTGAAACTTTATAAATAAAAAGTGAACTTTGCAAACAAACTTTGTAAACAAACTTTGTAAACAAACTTTAGTTATTTGCATAATTGAAACTTTGTAAACAAACTTTGTAAACAAACTGTGTAAACAAACTTTAGTTATTTGCATAATAGAAACTTTGTAAACAAACTTTGTAAACAAACTGTGTAAACAAACTTTATAAATAAAATTTGCAAACAAACTTTATAAACAAAATTTGTAAACAAACTTTGTAAACAAAAATTTGTAAACAAACTTTGTAAACAAACTTTGTAAACAAACTTTATAAACAAAATTTGTAAACAAACTTTATAAACAAACTTTGTAAACAAACTTTATACACAAACTTTGTAAACAAACTTTGTAAACAAACTTTGGTTATTTGCTTAATTGAAACTTTGTAAAACAATACCTTTCGTTATACTTGGTCGATTTATATGAACATTTCACTGTTTGATTCAGTTTTATGTAAACTTTTGTTATAAAGTAGTCATAGGCTATTTGCGCAGCTGGCTGTATGCATTTTTACCACCATTTTAACTTAAAATTGTGATAACTTTCGTTATAACTTTCGTTATAGTTGACTGAAAATTTCACCATTACAGTGCTTCTTCGCGGATGAATACCATTTGGCAGACCATTTAACTTCACCGCTAGATGTCTCTGCTGTATAACAGCTGTACAACTGTAAGTGAGATATTCATATACACAAGTAAAATTCTGCTGAGTCAGCATTTTTGAACAATTTTTGAACAAAGTTACACACCATATTTTGATTACATGGAAGTAGCATAAAAGCATGAGTGAAACATGTCAACTAGTCAACTAGTGATACATTCTGCTGAGTTAACACACCATTGAAGTGGTATAAAAGGAAGAGTGAAACGTATATTTTACTTCATTTCAGTTCTAGCAGTTGAAGAAACAACAACGATGGCAACAGTCTACTGTCATGAATGTGATGTGACATTTCCATCTCTGGAAGTGTTCGTGACACATAGATGTAAACCAGCTAGGTTGAAACGTGCTCGTGAAGAGCTTGTTGAGCAGATTGAAGCCAAGAGACGAAAGACCTTACAAGATGATGTTGAAAGACCTGATCCAGTCCTCTGCGGTGAATGTATTAAAATATTTCCATCTTTGGATGCATTTGAGACGCATGCATGTGTTGAGATGGAAAAT
This sequence comes from Protula sp. h YS-2021, assembly GCA_949752745.1. Lineage (NCBI taxonomy): Eukaryota > Metazoa > Annelida > Polychaeta > Sabellida > Serpulidae > Protula > Protula sp. h YS-2021. The sequence goes on along the minus strand of OX457027.1, from coordinate 95,452,301 downwards.
GTGTCTCATGAAGAACAAAGAAAGAAAGAGACAGGACAAGTAGGCAGAGGCAGAAGAGTGAATCTTGGTGAAAACGCACAGGAAAGACGGTTTGAGCCTGAAGATGGATCGGATTTGCTACTCGAAATGCGACAACAAGAGAATAGAATCAAGAGACATTTGCTAGAGACGTTAAACCGTGGCATGAAATGGTACATTGTGGTACATGCACGCTTCAAGAAAATGACACCAAATGTTGAAGGCGTGATGGTAGAACAAGTGGATAACGCCTTCATCAGTAGTCCAACGTATGCAGCATACAATCCAACAGATATTGAGAAGGACTTGCCAGAAGCCTATAAAGAATTGTTTACCAGGTTTGATGAACATGAGCGACAAGGCTCTGGCTGGGTGTTGGATAACATATTATTCATTGAAGTGCATACAGCTACGTCAGCGCCACTGGAAGCAAGCAGTTTTATCCCACTACCGAAGAAAGTAAAGAGTACAAAGGCTGTGTTAAACATTCAGAATAAAGACAACAAGTGTTTCTTATGGTCTGTATTGGCTCACCTTCACCCTAAAGATCGTCATCAACACCCATATCGTGTGAATCAATACAAGCTATTTGAGAACGAATTGAAGGTGGAAGGCATGACATTTCCCATACCGATTACAGACATTCCAAAATTTGAAAAGGAGAATGATGTGTCCATTAACGTGTTTGGATATGAACATGATGTAGTTGTTCCCATACAACTCAGTCGAAACACCAGCACCAACAGCGCCAGAGAAATCAACTTGCTTTTGATTAGCAATGACAAGACAAGACATTACTGCCTCATCAAGAATTTCAGCAGACTGATGGCTTATCGATCAAAGCATAAGGCTACAGCATTTTATTGTTTCAACTGTCTTCACGGGTTTATGCGACAAGATCTTTTAGACAAGCATCGTGAAGTGTGTGGCAAGCATGGAGCACAACGTTTATCATTTCCCAAGGAACCTTTTATCAAGTTCAAGAATGTAGCCAAACAACAGCGAGCGCCGTTTGTCATTTATGCAGACTTTGAATGTTTCACGAAAAAGCATGAAGGAGACAAGTATCAGCATCATCGTCCAAACAGCTTTGCCTATGTGGTTGTCAGCCAGTATGATACACGTGCGCCAGTCCTGTATCGAGGCGATAATGCCGTGAAAGTCTTTTTAGACCATATGGTATATGAGCGTGATCGTATTGTACACGGTTTACAACAGAAAAAGAAAATGGTGATGACTCATGAAGATGAAGAGCATTATAAGAACGCCACAGATTGCTACATTTGTCATGAGCCTCTAGGAGCAGATCGTGTGAGAGATCATGACCATATCAATGGCAAATACCGTGGAGCTGCACATAATGAATGCAATTTACAATTTCGACTTCGAAAGGATAAGCAGGATGTTGAAGATTCTTTCATCATTCCTGTCTTTTTCCACAATTTACGAGGCTATGACAGCCATTTGATCATGGAAGAAATTGGAAAGTTCAAAAATGAGACGATTACAGTCATTCCCAACACCGTTGAGAAATATATTGCATTCACCATGAGCAGTCTGAAATTTACAGACAGTTATCAGTTCATGAGTACTTCTCTACAGAAGCTGGTATCCAACCTGGCAGCAGAAGGGAAAGACAACTTTTATCACATGACGTCACACATTCACGATAGTGACCAACAAGAGTTACTGTTGAGAAAGGGAGTGTACCCTTATGATTACGTGGATGAGCCATCCAAGTTTGCTGAAACACAACTGCCGTCCAAGGACAAGTTTTACAGTCTGCTCAGTGAAGAAGACATTAGCGATGAGGATTATGCGCATGCGCAGAAGGTGTGGGAGACATTCCAGTGTACTACATTTGGCGAATACCATGACTTGTACCTGAAATCAGATGTGTTGCTGCTGGCTGACGTGTTTGAAAACTTTCGTCACGTATGTCTCAACACGTATGAATTAGATCCTGCTCACTACTATACAGCGCCAGGACTGTCGTGGGATGCCATGTTAAAAGCGACAAAGGTGAAATTGGAATTGATCAACGACATTGACATGTACCAAATGGTTGAACAAGGTCTACGTGGAGGAATATCTGTCATCACACACAAGTATGCGAAAGCAAATAACCCCTACGTACCAGATTACAATCCCACGAAACCCACCAACTACTTGACGTACCTGGATGCAAACAACTTGTATGGCTGGGCCATGTCACAAAGCATGCCACAAAGTGGATTTATGTGGGTGAGCGAGCCAGAATCCATTGACTTTATGGCTGTGGATGAAGATGACGAGATTGGATACATTTTAGAAGTGGATTTGGAATACCCATATTCAATTCATGATCGTCATAATCACTATCCAGTGGCTCCAGAACGGAAATGTGTGAAAGTGGGAGAATTATCAGAGCATAGTCAGAAGCTACGGAAAGATCTAAACATGAAAAGCAAGCCTAGTGAAAAGCTCATTCCCAACTTGTGTGACAAGAAGAAATATGTACTTCATTATAGAAATTTACAGCAATATGTCTCACTGGGATTGAAAGTCACGAAGGTGCATCGTGCCATCATGTTTGCACAGAGCAAATGGTTGGCAAAATACATCTCCTTGAACACGGAAAAGAGACAGTTGGCCAAGAACCCGTTTGAGAAAGACTTTTTCAAATTGATGAACAACTCGGTGTTTGGCAAAACCATGGAAAATGTAAGAAAACGCATCAATGTGGAACTTGTTCACCAGGAAAAGCGGTTCAAGAAACTTTTGGCCAAACCGTCCTTCCACAAATTTAGAATTTTCAACGAAGATTTGACCGCGGTACATTTGCGCAAAGTGGATCTGCTTCTGGATAAACCCATTCAAGTTGGTTTCACCATTCTCGACCTCAGCAAGGTGCTCATGTTTCACTTTCATTACAACTACATCATGACCAAGTATCCCGACGCCAAGCTGTTGTTCAGCGACACCGACAGTCTATGTTATGACATAGAAACGGACGATATCTACAAAGACATGCAGGAAGATGCCGACTTGTTCGACACAAGTGACTATCCGCCAGATCATTTCCTGCATTCCAACGTGAACAAGAAAGTGCTTGGGAAAATGAAAGATGAGACGGCGGGCATTCCCATTGAAGAGTTTGTTGGACTTCGACCGAAAATGTATAGTATGATATATGGTGGGAAAGAAAAACGTACGGCCAAAGGCATCACTCGCGCGTGTCAAAGACGGATGAAACATCAGCAGTATAGAGACAGTTTGTTCAACCAAACACAAACGATGACCACAGGACACATCATACGAAGTCATGACCACCAGATTTTCTCGGAGAAGTTGAGGAAAGTGGCTCTCTCTCCTTTTGATGACAAGCGATATGTGATGAGTGATGGCTATTCCACTTTGGCGCATGGGCATTACAGTATATAAGGGGGAGACACTTCAACTTTAGAGTCAGTTGAGGTGTGAACACTGAAGCGTCAACATGAAAAGATCTGCAACAACGGATATGGATACTCTTGCTGATACAGTGAAAGACATGAATGTGAAACATCCTGATACTACCATCAAGAAATTAAAAGTGGAGATGGCGACGGCACCAACACCACAGTCGTGGGATGGAATGCTTTCTCTAGGCAATGGAAAGTATATAAAGATTATGAAACAAAGTAATGAAGGTGTGATAAACATTCGCAAATACCTCAGAGATGAGGGGACTGGAAAAAACCGTCCAACGAAAAAGGGTATCTTGCTGACAATACCTGAATGGAAAATGATGAAGAAGCAGGTGAAAGAAGTGGATAAAAGGCTTCGCAGACAAGACGACAAGTCATAACAAGGTAACAATCATGAATGCACTCATGTTGGACGATGGTGTCTACCTTAAAGTTAATGAGAGGAATGAAGTGATGATGGGTTCTCGGAGAATTTCTGCTTATCGGTTTAAACCTGAAGTGTGGAAAGACTTTAAAAACATACCGCTTGAACCTGGGTTTAAACGCAGACTTGAAAATAAACTGGAAGTGACGGTGGCTGAATATGATTCTAAGATACGTGTGACATTCTGTAGAAATCTTTTACAGGATTATCCAAAGGATTATAAGGGAGTTGTGCCAGATACACCCTTCTGCACAGTTGATCTTCTTTGATATCAAGAACTGGCGCGCAGTCCTACAATTCCTAGAAGCGATACAACATCCACTGTTCGACATCATCCGAGTATAAAATACATGAACGAGATGGAAGACTATGTGTTGGATTATGAACCCATAACATATGGATTCTCATACATGAGAAACTTATGTGATGATATTGTGCTACGACATTTTGGACAGTATCTCGTCCTATCGCTTGATGACCAATCCGTGTTGAAGGATCATCTAGACAAGTTGAGAATACCTGGCTTTCTCCTAGTAGTCTCAAATGAATTAGAAGTGCGTGTGACTGAGAACTGTCTAGACGTGTTTGTACAATTTCGCCAACATGACGAGCTTACAGAATGCTACGACTACATCACCCTCAGCACAGTGGAATGGAACGCGCTGTTGCAAGCATTGGATTGGAAAGAACCTGACGCTTGAATTTAAAGAGGAAGGAATACAACTTATGCGGGGTACCAAATCCATTGAGCTGACACAACATATATGGACATGGATACGTGTGATGGACATAAATGAAGAAGGATATGAACTGAAACTGTCTGAACATGAAACTGCTAAAGTGATAAAGTTTGGTGATGTGCGTTATGTAAGCTTTCATAGCATTTACAAACACGGATGTAATGTCTATGATACCTATATCAATTTAGATTCTAATGAATGGCATGCATTGATGAATGTATTGAAAAATGAATGTGATTGTAAATAGACTTTGTAAACTTTGTAAATAGACTTTGTAGTTAAGAGTTTGTAAATAGTGTTTGATAACTTTGTAAATAGAATTTGTAAATAAAAGTTTGTAAATAGTGTAAATAAAATTTTGTAAATAGTGTAAATAAAAGTTTGTAAATAAAAGTTTGTAAATAGTGTAAATAGTGTAAATAAAAGTTTGTAAATAGTGTAAATAAAAGTTTGTAAATAAAAGTTTGTAAATAGTGTAAATAGAATTTGTAAATAGTGTTAATAGAATTTGTAGTTAAGAATTTGTAAATAGTGTTGGTAAACTTTGTAAATAGTGTTTGTAAACTTTGTAAATAGAACACAATAAACAAGACAGTTGTTTGAAACTTGGGTTGTTTTATTTAACAACAACAACTTAACTAATATAACAACAACTTAACTGCAACTTAAATAATATAACAACAACAACATTAATAAAACAATGGTTTATAATGTCTATATACAAAATCCTTGACAATAAAATCACCATCCTTTCTTTTTAATATATTCACAATATCAAACATACTCTGACCTCGAGCTCTATGTAATATATAATATACACAATAAAAACCACATGACGATGATATTGGCGTTTGTAATGAGATAGAATTATACATATAGTCATTTCTTAAAAACATATCTAAACGATCATCGAGAGGGAACAGTCCATAAGAGTCAAAATATTCTGCAGGGTCTTTATCATAATACACTGCCACCCAATGTTCTCCTGGTTCATCTTGATCGTCTGTGTTGATCACATAGGCACCGCGTTGTAAAGACGGTAACTGGTCAATGGCAAACACGCCTTGAAACAAGTCTTTGGTCATGACATCATGACTCAATATGGCATCAATCTGCTTCGTGTTCATGACTGGTAGTCGAATTGGATGCTGCGATTTGCACTGATCTCAATAATGTTGTCAAATTCAGCATAGACAATGACATTGATGGTAGGTTGCAAAGCCGTAGCAAAGTTCATTTCTAGCCGCAAATTCCCATGCTTGATCAGGGGGAAATGATCATCACCATCATAATCCGGTGTTAAGTCAAACGAAAATAAAGCATAACCTCTAGGCCAATCTTCCCGTTTTATAATGGAACTTTTCTCACCATTCAACCGATCAAACGATTTGTAAAGCGTTTCAAAAGCGTTCAGGTATTTGTTCTGTGTAATGTCAAGCTTGAGAGGTTTGGATAGAACTGGTTCACCATCCGTGTACAGTTGCATATAGTCCAGATCAAAATGTTTGAAATCATATGGATTCCTCAATACTGATCCACCAAAAGCTTCACTATGAACCAGACCAATGACAATACGATTTGGTAATTGACCCAAAAAGATGTTATCTTTCACAAAAGACTGAAATCCTGCTGGAATAGCTAAGACTTTACATTCTTTTCTAGTGATGATGATCTTGGCAGGACTTTTCATCAATGCATCTGTATGTCCTAACTGAATACCTGGACTCACCCTCACTTTGCGAATGGTTAAAAATGCCTCTTTCACTTCTACCTTATAGGTATTATCTGCAGCCATCAATACATAGTCATCTTTTTGTCTATGAAAACGCAATTTCAAACTGATGCCATTCGGAAGATAACGATCCTGCTCAAACAAATCTATCCTTAAACCACCTGCGAGCATAACATCACGGCTAAGACGAGTATGTAAATAACGATGATGTAAGCCATTATTTCCTTGCTCAGCCAAGTCACCACCGTCGGCATTGACATGAAACCCGGATACATATTGTTCATGATTAGGTCTTTTCACCTCATGACTATTCATTGACCCAGCAGTATCCTTGTACATGAGACGCATAGAGCGCTCAGAATGTAGACTTTCTTCCGAATCATGGATGAGATGAGAGATAATGCTGGTATAACCATGAGTATTGTTGCTATGCGAAACCAAACGATCATTCAGAAACAATTCAATATTAGACCATAACCCATTAAACACATCATTGATGCAAGAGACATTATCATCTGCGCCACACTCTGTTCCATCAGCCTCTAGAATGCGACATACAATATGAAGTTTGCTGTTCTTTAAATCTAGATATTCTTCTGTACTCGCAGGAATGTAGAATTCTATTGGAGCGCCTTCTCTAATACTTGTAAGTTGTTGATAGTCAACATTATAACTTTTCTCTACAGCAGTTTGCGTTGGTGGTACGTGAAACCATTCCAATGGAGAAAGACTACATTCACACGAATGATTATGAATGAGAGACATTTTTTTATTCTTTAAAAATATCTTTGCGATATTTTGATGTTATCCGTCTGGCTGTTTTTCGTCTTCTGGCACGTTTCGTTGGTTGCACACGCTTTTGTTCACCAAACACACGTTCACCAAACACACGTTCTGCTACTCGGCCCGTCACATCTTTCGCGACATTCTTTGCAGCCTTCTTAAGATGTGGCGCAACGATCTTAGCCCCAGCCTTAAGTAGTGGAATAGCTTTGCGAGCCAATGATCCCAGTATTGAACCAATACCATCGCCATATTGGATTCGCGCTCCTTTGAATCCTGGTAATTCCCCGCCCACTTGACGAAGAAAATGGTTGCGATATGCAGACGGATCGTGTGTATAAGCTTTCACATTGCTTTTGGTCGAAAATGAAGTTTACAGATCACCTTTCCAGTTTGAAATGGAACATTATGGCCTGTGTCGTCCTTAATATTCATTTCTATCATGTCAAATTTGGATGTGTTTACAGGAACATAATGCGGTTCGCCATACGTTTTCATGATAATATCTCCATCATGGCCTTGTATGCCAACAGAACGTAGTAACGGAACATAATAATCACCAACAACTTGTGGTTCACAAATGCTACAATACACATACAGTGTATAAAACCCCTGTTTCACATCCGCTTTATGGTCAGCTGTACATGTTTCAGTATACCAGTGATCTGGGATAAATCCTAAAATCTCAGCTAATCCAGCGGAAAAGGACACTTCATAGCCATAATCGAGAAATAGAAACACACGTCGTCTAATCTTATCATACTTTATTCGAATAGCTTCTGTAAGTTTCAGAGCATTAGTCGCTTCTTCATTGACTGCCTCACATAGTTCTTGTATGGTTCTATAGTACCCATAAGGAATATCGAGAGTGCTAAGAATAGGATCATCGAATAGTTCTTGTCGATACTGAATAGAGTAGTCCATGCCCTGTCTCATCGTTGTCCATGTATGTGGATATTGAATTTCAGCTAAAGCCACTTCATATTTTCCATTCAGATAGATGGTTCGAGGCATACGAATTTGATAATTCGAAGCCTTGTTGTTGGGATAATAGGTCATACTCGCATTGCTAGGCAAAGTGATGTAAAAGCTTGTCGACTCCATGATGGGAACTAAATGGTATAGGTGCGTTGACGTTGTCTATATACTTCACGATAGCGCGCGCCATTCGACCAAGTATGCCAAATCTCATCCTCATTCACATGGTCTTTTATTTCTCCTTCATAACACGCGCTTGTACATCTTATTTTTACAGGAATAGTTGGTTTATCTTCCTGACAACAACAACATAGCTCTTTCAACCATATTAAAAATTTTCCCATCCTTCAGGAAACTGTCTTTGTTGACGTTGTTTCATTTCTGTTGTAATGTCGTCACGAGTGGTCTTTTTACTAAACATTGTTTTTGGAATATTCGCATCTACAATTTCCTGGATAAACGGATGCCAGCCATGTGGTTTGACTCGTTCTTTTCTTCTTGTCGCCACCAATGCTTCTTTCATCAAATCAACCATGTTGGAATTTGCTATAATATCGCCCGTTTTCAACACAAGTTCATTCTTCTCTGTCCATTTAACACCATATTTCTTCAGTTCTGCTAAAAGTTGTGTTACTTTTCCATGATAGATAGGTTGAAAATGACTTAAAAATAACTTTTCTGGCTTTTCAGGTGGTGATGATGATGATGAGGGCTTTTGCTGCCTAGACTGACTTGTTCGTAAATGACGACCAAGAAGTTGAGATATTTCTATAGCCTTTTCACGTGTTCGTTTCCCACGTAAAAGTTTATTCACTTTCGTTTTGATTTCACCATCTTTTCCCTTCTTTTCTAGCAACATTTAATATTCATATTCAGGAATGAGGACCATTTTCATCGTATGTTTCATTTTAGCAGTAGTTTGGCTAACAAGGGCAATGCCAATCTAGCAATAACTCCAATGAATCCTCCTTTCTAATTAATCAACTTCTTTTTTCGTCGAAGGGATATCTTCTTATCTGCTAGAGTACGTAGCGTATGACGTTCACGTTTAAATTCCTTAAACCGTTTTGAGCTTAAGGGTAAATGTCCTTGCAATATATTCAAACAAATTTCAAACAAGCTTGTTAATTCCTCTTTTGTAGCTTGCTGTAGCAAGGATTTACGTCGTTTAGGCCCACTGCGTGCAAGCAAATGAAGAAACGGCTGGTTCGCTCGAATACGTTTAGACATCTTGACTGCGAATGGTCAAATGAGTTGGTTCTTGTTCATACACTGCTTTATCAATATAGACATAATGTGTATCTTTTGGTAAAATGCCTGTACGAATACGTAGTTGATCATTTGTCTTTGGTTTTAAATCAATGAATAAATAACCATGAGGTTTGCTAGTAGCATCTTGATAGGCTTCTATGAGAAATTGAGATCTTCCAGGATATATTTGCCGCGCCAATGTACTAATTTGTTGACTATCTCTCGGATTTTTAAACAGAATGATATAATGTGTATTCAAACTAATATTTCGCATCTCTTTCCCATGATGGAATAAATTATGCACAATAAAAATAATGCTTAGATTTTGATGACTGCTGCTAACACTAAAGAGATGTGTCATACGCTCATCACTATGACATTTGGTCATTAAGTCATCAATGATAAGTAAGTTTGGTTTCTTCGGGTTAAAACGCTCTTCAATGTCATCTGGAATGCCTTGGTAAAATTCCACGCCTTTCATTCCCTTGTACAAAGGCTGATCTGCTGCATAGAGCCATAAAATGTTTTTCGGAGAGGGTTGAATCAACTTTTGTTCTAGAATTTCCTTCACCAGAGACGTTTTGCCACTGCCTGTAGGTCCAGAGACCAAACATGTAAATGGATGCTTCATTGTTGAATGTCTGTTTCTTTCACCCAACTGTTAAACTTGTTTGGCCAACCTAACCACTTGACAAATAATTCTTTCACACCTCCTCGTCTTTTACGTGTTTTCAAGACTTTTTCAATTCTATAAATAGATTCAATATCTTTGGTCACTTTCTGCAGTTCTTCTTCATAGAAATGGCCATCAATATCTTCGTCTAAAAAGTCTTTCACACGATACAAATGTATTCCTTGCTTCTTACAACGATGTGTGACAATGAAGACTTCTTGCGTCCATTTGATGTGATAATCGCGTTGAAACACGTATTTAATGTGAGAAATGCGAACATGATCGCCAATGTTAAATTTGTACTTCTTCTTCTTCGGTTTCAATTTCAGTTTGTCGACATACATATACTTCCACACTTTTGATTCGTTGTCTTTACGAATCTCGGCTTGAGCATATTTATTAGGAAGAGAACCATGAGGTCTATGGTTGTAATTGTACACCAAGTCTGGAAGAATGTCTAAGTAACGGTAAGTTTGATTATGTAGAAAATACCGATACATCATTCCCTTCAGAGTACGAATGACTCTTTCAGCAAAGTTGGCTTTGGTTTCATTCTTTGTGGTATAAGCATGAATGCCTTCTTTCTTCAAAAATGCTTTAACCCATCTGTTTTTAAATTCTGTTCCTTTATCAGACCTTAGAGTTCGCGGTCTTCGTCGTGTGTCATGAAAAATCTTTTGGAAAGCTTGTATGACGCTGGTATGTGATTTATTAGGTATTGGCTGTACCCAGACATATTTGGAAAACACATCAATGACAATGAGTAAAAAGCGTGTGCCATCATTATAGGGAGCTATGTTTCCCATATCAGCCAAATCAATATCCCACATGTCATCAATACCACGTGTAATGACACGTTGTCTTTTGAACCTGTATTTGACAGGTTATAGTAAACTGAAAGCATCTTGATCCTGCAACCATTTCTTCACTTGTGACTGTGTGACTGGTTGATTATGTTTTCTTAAGATGTGATACAGTTTGTAAGGACCAGCAAATGCTCCAGGCTGTCCAGGTTTGAAGTAAATATTGGTCAAGTAGTCTTTCCACGTCGACATGGTCACACCGAATGAAAACCACCTTCTCAACAGAACAGCTTTTATTTTATAACTCAACCAACATCACTTAACTAACATGCATTTATAACTTAACTAACAAGTTTTTTTTTTTTTTTACAAATCAAGTATAGATACAATGGTATGAATCACTGGAGACCATTGGTCTTCAATGAACATTAACCAACAACTTAATTCATCAAATGTAATAGCATCTACACCATATTTCTCACAGCGTTGATTTGCATTATCTAACACTTTATCTAAATGAATGTAATATTTAGCTTCATTCCAATATGTATAGACACATGCAGCATGACAAGTATGTTCTGAACACTCTTCATGTTGACAAGCAGGACAGACTAAATAGGCAAACTTTTTTACAGCGGATAACATTTCTTCACAATAAGCTTTTTGCACAATATATTGTCTCAGTGTCATGTCCGCCATTATGCAGTCTTGAATCAATGCAGCACAAGTCTGTCAGGTTTAGCAAGTTATGCTGCTCCGGCAATGTAGCACAAGTCTGTCAGGTTTAGCAGGTTATGCTGCTCCGGCAATGCAAGTCTGTCAAGTTCAGCAAGTTTTTTTTTCCAGTTGCTGTTCACTTAACACACTTCTCCATGTTCACACGTCTGCACATCAAGTCTCACACAACAAGATTCTCCATGTTGACTTTGTTTCTGTTGTTTTATTCTGACATGTCGGTTTCTTCCTGTAATAATATATCTTTTAATATATTTGCTGCCTCTTCAATCATGTTCTTTCTTTGTTTACGTTGAAACCACTCACATAAAACTAAATTTGCTAGTAAGAAAAACATTGTTATCAATTCACTATGTTGTTACAAAGATGATTAAAAGGTTCTCTTACCTGATAAAGCTGCTCGGTTTCCTCTTCTTCTTTACAACAATCTCTCAAATGATCCACTACGGTGAAATATACTTCAACATCAGTACGAGCAGAATAAAGTGCAGAATCAAAGTCAAAGTTAGGATCTTCTTCTATTCCAATTTTATGACATTCTCCAAGAAATCTTGAATGCAGTTCAATCACATCAAGACTATGATGTACAACATCCCAAAAAGCATCCAAATGATAAAGTTGATAGTCTGGAGTGCCATAGCAAGCAAGTTTAGCAATCATCAAGTCAATATAAGCATTTTTACAACATGCGTCCATCTTGTTTCAGTGTCTTGTGTGCTTTTACTTTGCTTCACTGACTTTAAGTACTCCACACTTGCCGCAGAAGTTGTTTGGTTCACACAACTTGCAATTATACATGTGGCAGTGGCAATGATAATCTTCCACATATCCACAAGCACCGCAATAGTCACAGGTAAGTCCAAGTTGATTTTGCACGTTCATGTTCTCCAACTGAACTTCAGCCAGTCTTTTCTTGGATAGCTTTGACACCTTCATCCGACCATCCTTTTGCAGCTTGATGATTGTTTTCTTGTCATGACATTCCTCACATGGTGATAGGGCTGAGTTGATGTTGTCCATCTCCTGAAGCAGTGTCTCCCATTCACCATCATTCATGTTGATGTGATGTGTGTATTCTTTCCCTTCAAACCGTGACGTGCGCACAAAACTCACATAACGCATATCCAAGTATGAAATGACTTCAAGCCACTTCGTTTGCGTTAAGTACAGTTTGAAGCCAATGTCGCGTAAATTTTTCAAGCTCTGGCACACAATCTTCCACAAAGATGGTGAATAAGCACACCATCTCTCTCCACGTGTGATGCGTAGAAATGGCCCATATTCTCCATGCTCCACAGTAATGGTTAAGTTAGCACTAATTTTAAAGCTGCTGCTGCGCTGCGCTGCGTTGCTTGTCTTGTTCTCCATGGCTGCAACAATGTATTGATGATCCACTCCCTCCAACTGTCTGCTGAGAAATGACTCCACTCTGCTGAGTTCACTCCCTTTTATACCCAACTGGTTGCTGAGTCAAGCTTTTCAAACTTCTTGCAAACGTTTGAATTCACTTCAACTCGTCCATGGTTGAATCGAACAAGGTCTGATACATTCGTCGTCAATGGAACATCATCATCATAAAGTAAAATGATTCTTGCAGCTACAACTAACATGAGCTCAACTGCCCAAATTGTATTCGCGTTGATAAATGCTGAATCAATGTCATAAGTTGATATGATAAATGTTAAATCAATGTTATAAGTTGATAGTATATGTAGATCTTCACAGTCACGTAGAAACGAGTCGATGAAATCACTTGGAATAGTCTTTCCGACAGCTTCCCAATGCAGATGTAAATTCTTCACTTGCTGCATCCAATCCCATTCAAAAGTAGGAAGCTTTGAAAACACATAGTTAGTATAATTCACTTTGAAGACGTCGTCCATAGTCATACATCTGTCAAGAAGTAATGCTGACATTGTGAAGTCTTTTCTCGTCACACAATGTATTACTAGTTGACTAGTTGACATGTTTCACTCATGCTTTTATACTACTTCCATGTAATCAAAATATGGTGTGTAACTTTGTTCAAAAATTGCTGACTCAGCAGAATTTTACTTATGTATATGAATGTCTCACTTACAGTTGTACTGCTGAGTTCAGAATCGTCTGAAACGGATAAATATGCAAAAATCACAATTTCGAGAGGGGGAGGGGGGGGGGGGGGTGGTCGACCCAAAAAATGAAAAATGTTCAGAATCGTCTGAAACGGATAAATATGCAAAAATCACAATTTCGAGGGGGGGGGGGGGGTGGTCGACCCAAAAAATGAAAAATGTTCAGAATCGTCTGAAACGGATAAATATGCAAAAATCACAATTTCGAGGGGGGGGGGGTGGTCGACCCAAAAAATGAAAAATGTTCAGAATCGTCTGAAACGGATAAATATGCAAAAATCACAATTTCGAGGGGGGGGGGGGGTGGTCGACCCAAAAAATGAAAAATGTTCAGAATCGTCTGAAACGGATAAATATGCAAAAATCACAATTTCGAGGGGGGCGGGGTGGTCGACCCAAAAAATGAAAAATGTTCAGAATCGTCTGAAACGGATAAATATGTAAAAATCACAATTTCGAGGGGGGGGGGGGGGGGAGGTCATGGCTTTTTAGGCTCTGTTGCCATGGTTACACTGATTGACAGGTGGAGTTCGTTGACTTCATGATGATTGACTCGGCCAACACTATCAAGCAACTTTCGCTCCAGACTTTTGCTCCAGACAGTATGACCTCATTATGACCTCATTATGACCTCATTATGACCTCATGGATGGCCGCGCCTATCCTAACGCTTATCATGACTTCCGCTCCAGATAGCACTTCCGGTCCAGACGCTATGACGTCACTTCTACACAGTATGACGTCACAAAGTGGGCCAGAAGCCCCGTTTTCCTACTACTGGTACTCCACTTAAATTCGGTTATTCGGTCATGCAAGATATTAAGAAGTCGATTTCCATCAAAAATTTCATGGTGAAAAACCTTTTGCAGTCTGGAAGTTCCGATATTTTACGTCCTCTTTTGGTCTATTTTCAAACCGATCTGTTATGGCTACCATTTCCGGTGAGCGATAATACAAGGAGGTTACTTTTTGGTTACTAGTCCGATGCTTTAACAACGCCTATTTTCCGACGTCTATTCAACGTTGCAATAAAGACGTTGATTAGATGGTTGCGACTAAAAAAAGCAACTTCTTAACAACTTTGCTTGACCAACATTTAAAAAAAAACGTTATGTGAAAGACGTTGATCTGTGGTCGTGACCAATCACAACGCAAGGACAGCCAAGTTTGTGTTGTGGTTTGGGCGGGTCAACATCGCAATGTCAAAGTGACGCTGGATTGGCCTTAGTATGTCTTGGTGTCATTAGGTCGTGGTGTGGGTCACACCGTGGGGCAAAAACTTCATCATCCTCATTTGGTCTATTTTTAAACCGATCTGTCATGGCTACCATTTCCGATGAGCGAAAACGCAACCAGATTATTTTTTGTTGCAAGTCTGACGTTTAAACAACGTCGATTTTTCGACGTCTGTTCAATGTTGCAATAAAGACATTGATTAGACTTGGAGAAAGTTACGTTTTGTTTGCGACCAAAAAAATACAACTTCTAAGCAACATTGCTTGGCCAACGTCTGTTAAAAACGTTATGTGAAAGACAGCGGTCTTTCGTCGCGACCAGTCCCAACTTGATCGGTCGAATCGATGTTTGAATCGACCTTAGAATGTTTACTGGGAAGTAATGGCGCCGTGAAGTCGTGAGTACGTAATTGTGTTAATATTGAAAATTTTAATTGGGTTTAATTCGCGAGAGAAGAGGATGGCATTCATATCATTTCCGCTTATGTTTAGGGGAGGGGGATTTGTTGTATTCTAAACGTTTCAAAAGGTCACGGACAGGAATGATGACCAGTATATAGAGATTTACTTTAAACATCTTCAAGTCTATTAACAAAAAATAATAACAATAATAAAAAAAGGGGAAAGGGGGAGAAATGTTATTGCTATTTTCTTATGTACGTTTTGGGCAAGTGTTTAAAATATTACAAAACGGAAACAGTTTCCTTGTATGACGTAAGTACCTGCAGAGATAGTGTAAGCTACCTCCCCCCTCGCCCCAATCCCCCCCCCCCCAAAAAAAAAAAAAATAACGGAGCTGTTATATTTCTGTTCTGCTACGCGAACATAAATCATAGGCAGAATTAAAAGATGAAAAAAGAAATAAAGATAAGATATGCTTTTAACCCATTATCTCTGCCTGACGGACACTCGAATGCTATTATGAAATTATCGTATCAATTATATGGGGATTGATTACTTTCTCCTCCTGGTTTATCACAAAAGGAAGTGCACAAGCCATTCAGGCTCTTTTTTTCTCTTTAAAGCAACATCATTTCTTATTGTTGTACGACTTTGATAAATGCTCTTATCTGCTCTCTCGATTTCAAAGTCGATTGAATGTTAAACAGAGCGCACAAGCTCATGGATACTGTTATCAAAACGCCAGATAAGTCACGTGCAAAGCAGATACTGACTTATTTTGAGTCAACTCGAAGATAATGTTGACAAAGAGACAGGGAAGGGGAGAGAGAGAGAGAGGGGTGTGGAGGGCAGGGAAGGGAAGGGAGACAGGGGGAGGGAAGAGGAGATAGAGAGGGGATGAGGTTTGGTAGAAAGTCGGATGGGACCAAAAACAAAGTCTAAAAGCATTGCTGTTCCAACGTCTATTCAACGTCTATTGCCAAAGAAGTTGTAGATTAGACGTTGATCTATGATCACGATCACGAAATTGCAACCGAATTGTAACCGAATTCAAAATTGGTTGTCGATTTCAAAGACTAACGACGTTGACTATACGTAGGAAAAAGTAGGTATTTGGCTGCGAAAACGTCGCCTATAGAACGTTATATAAAGACGTTGATTAGGAGTCAAAATGAGTCGAAAAAATCGTCTTTATTCTGGCCTCCTCCCTCCCGCATGTTATCTTTCTGTGCTCACTGGACACCATTTTTTTTCAATACGAATTAAACTGTTTGTCCCAGTAAATATTGTGATGTTCCAACGATGTTGGATGGTCGTTGCATCTGACGTCGGGTTTCGGTTTTTTTATGGAAATCGAAACAACGTCTACTTGTCGACATTTGATAGACATCTAATCAACGTTGCACGAAAGTTGGAAATGGAAGTCGAAACAACGTTTGCTGACGTTGTAGAGACGCTGGAAAATATTAATCTAGAATCGCTTGAAAATATTAACCTAGAATCGTCGTTTATACAGGGAATGTCAGAGTGTAGTCACCCATCCGTCATAGCACCCCTCCCCCTCCACCCGACCCCTGGGGTTATCTGTCATAGTTCGATCCTCTACCCCTGGGGTCATCTGGTCACGCAAGTCAGATCGTACATGATCATCCGTCATAGCACCCCTTCTCCACCCAACCCTGGGTTTATCTATAACTGTGTCACCCCCTCCTCTCTACCCCTGGGGTCATCTGGTCACTCAGTCAGATTGTAGTCATCCATCCGTCATAGCACCCCTTCTCCACCCGATCCCTGGGATCGTCTATTATTGCACCCCTTCCCCTCCACCCGACCTTTTATATCATCTGTCATAGAACCAAACCCTCACCCCTGGGGTTATCTGGTCATTCAGTCAGAGTGTAGTCACCCATTAGTCATTGCACCCCGCTCCACCGGACCCCTGGGGTCATCAGTCATAACACCACACCCCACCCATGGGATCAACTAGTCACGCAGTCAGAGTGTAGTCAATAATCTGATATAGCACCCCTGTTCAACTCCTGCCGGATCTGGTCACCCAAGATACGTATGAAGTCGATTTCCATGTTTCAAAAGTAGGTGCAAAAAAGCTCGAAATTATTTTCCTATTGTTTTTTTGGTAGTGTCTATCTAACATCAATTTGCTAATGTCTATACAAAATTGCACCAAATACGTTGATTAGATGTCGGACAAAGTAGTGTTTTAGTTGCCTAATGCAAATCTATACAAAGTTGCTTATCCAACAATTATTCGACTTCAGGTAAATTATCTGCGTCTGGTTCCAAGTTGGTGAAGTTGAACAAGCCGCAAACATAAGAAGAGCATTTTTAGCTCAAAATGCCTTCAAAATATCTTGTTTCTTTAAATGCGGAAGAAATATACGAATGAAAAATCCGGATTACTTAAGTATTCGAAAACAATAAACGTTTATAACTTTTCTCTCACATAAACGAATACCGATTTGTGGACTTATTTATTGTTTTGAATTGTGAGATCTACAAGCTTTATACACAATTGAAATGATTAGAAAATGGTGTCCAAAATAATTTACATTGACGGGTTTCTGACCACCCAAATATCATCGGTTTTTATTTTGACCACCTAAAACTCGCCTGGTTAAGTAGTCTGATACGGTTAGGGCTAGGACGACCAAATTTGGTAGCAGCATATTGTCGTATGTGTGGTTAGGCTACCTATGTACTTACCACTCCTTGTGGATTGCTTCGGAATGTTTGTAGTTTATGACTGCACTGGGCGACCAAATTTGGTAGAGATAAACCGCTGCATTCGCTTGCATTTTACATTTTATACTTTTCATATCACCTTGGAAAACACACTTTTCATATCACGCTGGAAAACACACTTTTCATATCACGCTGGACAGCTCCCTTTTTATATCACCTTGGAAAACACACTTTTCATATCACCCTGGACAGCACACTTCTCATATCACTCTGTACAGCACACTTTTCATATCACCCAGGAAAACTCACCTTTCATATCACCCGGGACAGCACACTTCTCATATCACCCTGGATAGCACACTTCTCATATCACCTTGGAAAACACACTTTTCATATCTTGCTGGAAAACACACTTTTCATATCACGCTGGACAGCTCCCTTTTAATATCACCTTGGAAAACACACTTTTCATATCACCCTGGACAGCACACTTCTTATATATCACCCTGGATAGCACACTTCTCATATCACCTAGGAAAACACATTTTTCATATCAAGCTGGACAGCACACTTCTCATATCACGCTGGACAGCTCCCTTTTTATATCACCTTGGAAAACACACTTTTCATATCACGCTGGAAAACGCACTTTTCATATTACGCTGGAAAACACATTTTTCATATCACCCTCGAAAGCACACTTTTTATATCACCCTGGACAGCACACTTTTCATATCAACCTGGAAAGCACACTTCTAATATTACCCTGGAAAATACACTTTTCATATCAAGCTGGAAAACATACTTTTCATATCACCCTGGACAGCACACTTGTCATATCACCTTGGAAAACACACTTTTCATATCAAGCTGGAGAGCACACTTCTCATATCACCCTGGAAAACACACTTTTCACATCACGCTGGAAAACACACTTTTACGATCACGTTGGAAAACACACTTTTTATATCACCCTCGACAGTACACTTCTCATATCACCCTAGAAAGCACACCTCTCATATCACCCTGGAAAGCACACTTTTCAAATCACGCTATAAAACACACTTTTCATATCACATTGGCAAACACACTTTTCATATCACGCTGGAAAACACACTTTTCATATCACCCTGGACAGCATACTTTTCATATCACCCTGGACAGCACACTTGTCATATCACCCTGGACAGCACACTTCTCATATCACCCAGGAAAGCACACTTTTCATATCACTCAGGAAAGCACACTTTTCATATCACGCTGGATAGCACACTTTTCATATCACTTTAGAAAGCACACTTTTCATATCACTCTAGAAAGCACACTTTTCATATGACGCTGGTCAAGGCACTTCTCTTAGCACCCTGGGCAGCACACTTTTCATATCGCGCAGGAAAGCACACTTCACATATCACGCTGGACAGCACACTTCTCATATCATATTCTCATCAACTCATTTGGGGTACGCGAAACTCTTGACTCCTAATTTCAAACCTTTGAAAAAGCGTAGCGCTTTAATCATCTGAAGCAAAATTGCATAGATAAGAGAAGATAATATTTATGTTTACAGGTTGTTTTGCAATGCTCTGTCCCGTGTGTTACATGTGTAACGTCTCGAGTAAGATGAAAGAGTCGTGCTGTGTCCCCGTGTGCCTGCTAACCATGGGCATTATGGCGATGAGGACTAAAGTGAGGACAGCCTACGGTATCACGGTGGGTCTTGGCTTCCAGGTTAAATCTCTGTGTAACGGCATGTGGCAAAAACGACATACATTTCTCAGTATCTGCCATGTCGTTATAGCGAGGTTACGAAAAAAGTCAACAACCAAATATTTTCTGAAGACAGAAGGCATAAAATAAATCAAATTGAATAAAACCAGCATTTTCAGAGGTGAACAGTTAATAATAAATAAATAAAAATACAATTGAAGGGGTCCATGCATAAGCTTGATAACTGCAGTTATCAGCAGTGGAGAAAAATGCCTTTAAAGTTTGAAATTTTAGTAACAAACATAGGTTTTTCCCATCGCATTTTCCTCAAAAATGCCCACTTCTAATCGGTTTTGAGGTTTAAGACTTGTATATGTGATGAAAAAAGGCCAAGAAATACCGTGGTGAAAATAGTGCATTTTCCTGATAAGTGGAGTTGACAAGTTTATGCATGGACCCCTTCAATTGTATAAAGCGGTAACTGGATATTGATTTTTTTTGGTTGACTGCAGGGCTCTGTTTGCGGTGACTTTTTCTGCGCCAATTGCTGTGCAGTGTGCACCTTATGTCAGCTAGACCGGGAAATGGATGCCAGGGGCACTGTTATATTCTAAGCAATTGTGCGACGATTTGGCCGAATTCAGCACAGACTGCATTCAAGATTATAGAAGAAATTTTAATTCTTAAGATGTAATATTGCTGTGATGAAGAGAACTGTGATATTTTTTATGCTTTTAAGATGAAATGCCGCCTTCAGAGTTATTTAGAATTTTTATGTCCCTTATAGAAAATTAATGATACGTGATAAATGATTTAAAAATTAAAATTATATATTAAAATTAGAAATATCCCACATCTATTTTTAGACATCAATGAATAGACAAACATCATAAATATAAAGGTAAATGAATTAGAAATATCTAATTAAATTCTACGAATAAAACTCAAGCACCTAACATATGGTTCTTAATATAATGTCTAATATCTAAATATAATGTCTTATTCTAAGTCCAATAAATAATTTTAATCTCTAATTGAGATATTGTTGCTTTTTCTAATGAATTGATAAAAGGATAAAATTTGTGCTTTGAGAATAATAATAAAAAGACAACTAAATTTATTACTTTTACTAATTAAAATATCTCCCTACTCACATCACTTGAATGCACAGGCTTGGCTATGAACACTTGACAGCTAGTTACATACCAAAACACACTCAACAGCAAGTGGATCTGATATGCTTGTTAAATATTTGCAAGAGGCCGTAGTTGATATCTCATTTTCAGGTAAATCTTCTAACAGACAACATTTTGATTTTTTTTCTAACAACCGTTTTGTTCTTGGTAGTAAAGAATCTTTATTTAGTGCACAGGATGACAACGGCCTTTCAACTCATGCATGACTCAGAGTCCTTACAATCCCAGCTGGTCCATACGAGAATGAATTAAGCATACATGTGCTGTCTTTGCAGGATTAGTTAAGCTACTACTAGGAAAATCCGCAGTATGAAAAACACATAAATGTTCATCATATGGATATATAACTATATGGTGATCATGGCTGCGCATAAACTGCTACGAGTTTTAAAAAGTCATGATGTAATTTATATTTTTTTCTCAGTAGTAAGTATAACAAAATGGAATTGCTGTCTATCAGTTCCGAACCGATTGCGCTTGTCTGTCCCAAGCGGCAACTACCAGGGTGACTGTATCAACGATCTGTCCGGAGCTATCCGGATGGTGCACCTTCGCGATCTGTCGTCTTCAGCAAGCAACGTCAACAAAAGACGGAATCAGCAAGAGACCGCCCACGGATTGGCCAATCAAGGGTGAAAACGCCGGACTGTGATCGAGCTATCCGGATGGTGCACCTTCGCGATCTGTCGCCTTCAGCAACATCACCAAAAGACAGGATCCTCAAGAGACCGCCAACGATCTGGCCAAACAAGGCCATCGATGGCGGAATGTGATATAGCCATCCGGGCGATGCACCTTCGCCATCGCTTCCTGTCTGCAGTGGCAATGGCCTTAGTAACACCAGGCAGACGTAAACGTTTCAATGGACAAACTACGGTAAACGGCTACGCATTACAGGAATAATGCCCTCGGACAAGTGTTGAACTGTGCATTGTTTAGAAATGACACCACCACACCCTCCAACGAGTCTACAGACAATGAGAAGAGCTGGTGGTCGCACAAGCTGTTGTTCGAGCAAAGTAGTTGATAAATAATGGTTCTGGCCCAACCCCCCTCCCCCTAGGGTATTCTGTGTCAGACCCCCCCCCAGGACATACTATATCAGACCCCCTCCCCAGGACATAGTGGGTGTGTATGTGTGTGTGTGCGAAATAGCTTCCAAGGGACACTCACTGTTATGAAATAAAGAAATGTATGTGTGTATGTCTGCGTGTAGAAAAAAACATAGTGCTTGTCATACCCATTGGAAATTTAGAAAATATATTTTTGGACATCTCCCTACGAAATTTGGAACTTGGAAAATCAAATTGTCGAAACCTGCTGTTTGGACAGGGTTGCCATAAACTATAGAAAGAAACTGATATTATTACTGAAGTGATGTCATGGAGTAATATTTGGTGCCGTTGTTCTTGTTGTTGCCGTTGTTATTGCGTTGTTGTTTTTGGTTGTTAGTATTGGTTGGTTGTTGTTGATGGTTGGTTGGTGTTTCTTGGTTGTTGGTTGGTTGCTGTTTGTTGTTGTTGGTTGTTAGTTGTTGCTGGTTGGTTGTTGGTTGATGGTAGGATGGTTGTTGTTGGCTGTTTTTGGTTGTTGGTTGGTTGTTGTTTGTTGGTTGTTGTTGGTTGTTGGTTGTGGTTGTTGTACGGTTGTTGTTCGTTGTTGGTTGCGGTTATTATTGGTTGTTGGTTGATTGCTGTTGGTTGGTTGGCTGTTGGTTGTTGGTTGTTGTTGGTTGTTGTTGTTGTTGTAAGGAAACGAAATAAAAAAATTGATTCGGCCAATTAATTAATTGTACCTCTGTTTATTTTCCTCCAACTTTTAACGGCTTCACATGGACATGAACCAAACAGTAAAAAAAAAACACAGGTACAAAATTATTGTCTTTCCGAGGCCGAATGCCGAAACCCGCGGTTTATATATTCGTTTGATTGCTAAGCACGTACGAATGAAAACAACACGACAAACCATTCAATTACAAAACGCACGTCTGTGTAGAGGGGTGGGGGACGAGAATAATGTTCACACCGTGACAAACATACTGAACTGAATTCAAGCACTGACATTTCTTACAGTTGTTGTTGTCTTCATATATTTATATTCAAAGAAATCTTACGACTTCCCACAAAAGTCTTAAAAGACATTTAAAGCAACTTTAACTTTAGATAAGTCTTCTATTAAACGTCAAAGAGTCAATATGGATGAAATTAATGCATATGCTTGTACAGAATGTGGTGCATTATACAACAGCAAAGACGCTTTAGCCACGCATATGGAGCAGTGTGGTGAGGGTGCCGATGACAGCAGTTCTGAAAGTGAGCCAGAAATAGACTCTGTTTGGCATGATATGGTTCAAGAAGTATATGATGACCATGATGACCAATCTCAAGAAAAGATTTTAGAATATGAAGAAGAAGGGCTTGACGATGCGCGTGAAAGACCAAGTGATGACTTTCAACCCATTTACAAGCGTCAACTAAAACAATTGTGTATGAGACTATTCAAATATACCCAACGTTTAGAACAAAGCCAACATTATCAAAAGAGTTTAGAGGACTTAATTACTTTGCTGCTGAAAAACATTAGACGTCACTGAACTCTATAGAATGATCCGGCACAAAGGAAAATTTTCCACTTTTCCACGACTCTAATCCACATTAGCGCCATCTGTTTTGCCTCTTTTTGCAAATCGGTATTATAAACAAAAGGAAATAAATATATTTCCGACCAAATTACATTAAAAAGAAAAAAGTCAACAAACCAGATATATGCTGAACATAGAAGGCATAAATTAAAACATAATGAATAAAATGACGATTCAAGAGTTGAACAGTAATAAATTAATATAATTGTATAAAATGATAACTAGATATTGTTTTTGTGGGCTTTTGGTTGGTTCTAGGGCTCTATTTGTGGTGACTGCCTCTGTGCCCATTGCTGTACGATGTGCGCCTTATGTCAGCTAGACCGCGAAATGGACGCCAGGGGCACTGTTATATTCTGAGATATTATGCGATAAATTTGAAAATTCAGTAATGACTGCGTTAAAGATTATAGTTGAATTTATTTTAATTTTTAAGATGCATTTTCACTGCAATGGAGAAAACTGATATTTTATTAGAACTAGATATATCTGACATCAATTTGAAGATATCAGGAAAAGAAAAAAACATTAAAAATATCAAAAAAAACTAATTGAATTTTATAATAAAATTCAAACACCTAATATCTAGTTCTAAATCTGATATTAAATATATAAATCTAATATCTATTTAACATTTGACAAGCCTTTGGCTTGCAAGGCCCATGTGAATTTGTGCGAGCAGCTTTTGGTATCTTTTTTTCTTGAGAGTGATCGGATTTGCTGTGTCATCTCCTCCACTGGCCTTCGATTTCGTTGTCTTGCTTAAAACGCCATGTCATTTTCTTGCAAGTAAATGTGAAGCATTTAACGCACAGCACAGAACACACAGTTACTCAACTTTGTGTCACTACGCAAATAGATAACACGGCGTATGCCTGATCAGTCAATAAAACCAAACACTACTCGGTTTATAAGACGTATTCAAGCTGCGTTGTTTGCAATATATTATTTAAGAAATAAACCATTGAAGGAAGTTTTTTTGCGTTTTAATTTTTGTCAAGTGTCTAACATTTCGCTAGCGAAATGAGGTTCTGGTTCTATCTAAATCCAGTTCTAAATCTAATATTAAATATATAGATCTAATATCTAATTCTAATTTTAATTCCAGTAGATAAGTCTGGTCTGTAATTGAGATATTTTTTCTTTTGTTAATAAATTGGTGAAAGAAAAATATCTGTTCTACGAGTATAATGATAAAAACAACTAGCATTGTTACTTTTACCGATTGAAAATTCTCAACTCAGAGAAGATGACTTCAATGTGCAGGCTGAGCACTTGACATTTGGATGAATTGGATTTGCAATAACATCATGAATCAATTGGTATTTTCAAAACACTAGTGACATACCAAAATACACCTAGCAAAAACAAGGGGATTTCCATGCATTTAATCACCTTGTTGAACATTAATAAAAGTGGCCATAATTGATACCCCATTTTCAGACAAGTCTTCTGATCGATTAGTGCCCGAAAATTACAATATTTTGATTTTTTTACCAACAACTGCTTTATTTTTAGCAGTAAAGAATCTTTATTTAGCCCACAGGATGACACTTGTCTTTCACCTCATGCATGGCTCAAAGTCCTTACACTCCCAGTTTAGTGTCGATACGAGAATGAATTAAAATATATGTGTTTATTCTTCAGGATTACTTAAGCTAATAGTAAGCAAATCCACAGTATGACAAGAACAAAAACTGACGAAATGGTCACGTGATTTTGAATCTTTTAAAGGATGTGTATTTACGGTCCAAGTAAAGGCAAACTGAAGCGCAAAAAAAACAAACAAAAACAAAAAACAGCAACAAAATTTGAACAAAAACGACACTAAAGTACCAAGGTTTACCGAGAATAAAGGAGCGCAATGGCTATGTTTCATATCGGCATGATATCAGCCTTGTTATCTTCAGTGATTCCACCAACAGAGAAGATCAGCAAGAAACCCGCCGATGACCGGGCTAATCAAGGGTAACATGAATTAAACATACATGTGTTTAGTCTTCAGGATTACGTAAGCTAATACTAAGCAAATCCACAGTATGACAAGAGCAAAAACTGACGGAACATGATCAAGCTATAAGCCCTGTGGTGTCGTGTATTGGTTAGCCATCACCTCTGCTAGTCATCGATGGCAACTTGACCGAAAGCTGTTATGCGGAAACCATCTTAGAAGTTAAAATCATACTGCACTGTATAAAAGAAAGCACGGTGATTTTCATGCATGGCAACACGCCATACACTCATGTGGCTGAAATTTGTGCAAACCTGTTGCACGTTAATCTGATTTGGACACCGCAATAGTCTCCCAGACTCATGTGACATGAGCCGTACTGAGCACGTTTTGGGATATGCTTGCTCGTTCTAGCCTGTATGCTGCATAAAGTCAAGTAGACTTAAGACAGGCACTGATTGTGAAATGGCACAGGATTTTGCGGTAGTGATTAAGTAGGCTCATTAGAGATCATTCGCAAGAAGTTTTCTTTTCAAATTTTACGTCTAAGAAGACTTCTAAAATGAGAAGTAAAATGTGGTGTTGCAAGTGTGGTGCAGGAAATAAAATTTAGTTTAAGCAAAAATAGAGTAACTGCCACTTACTGTTTAAAAATTAAAAATTAGATCACATTAATTCAAACATGTTACAATTGCAATCACTTATCAAAAACTGAATATGAATCATGGGCTGTGTTTTGATCAGTCAAAAGAAGTAAACCTAAAATTTACAAAATATTTTATATTATATTTTATGGAAAGATTTTAGAATTCAAAGAAAGAAAAAGATTTATCACATATTCAAGGAATACAACGATGTACTAAATAAGTAATTGTAAAAATTATTGCTATTAACAGCAATGTTTACTGCTGAATCGGGTTTGCTAAGTTAAAAATTTTCAAGAAAATTTTTCATTTTGCACACGGCACGTACAGGAACTAAACTGGGACGCCATTGGAGAAGTGTTTGCCTTTCAAACGGTTTCATGATGTCCGTGTCATAATGCATACTTGCAGAGAATATCTGTTCTGCTGTTGTGTGAAATATTCAGAAAGATATATTGAATACTTTAACAAATATAACAATTTACATCTGTCATTGCTTTTCCAATTGAATAGGCCTATATGTGACATTTATCGATAATATGATAATATATAGTTTAGATCCGTAAAGGGTAATATATAGCTTAAATCATAAATAATCCTCGCCACTTGGAGTCTTTTTAAACAAACGTTTAACCATTTTTACATACTGTGTTCGCTGACGTCAAATTCTAGCCATGGATTTGTCATCAGTAACAATTACACTAAAACATGTGCTAAGGAAACCTTTCTATTAAGGACATCTGCACATTAGGGACACTTTCTGCCAGTCCCTTTAAAATCCCATTTGTAGACTTGTACGTGTAGCGATCCTTTCAATTAGGGACACCTTTAAATTAGGGACAAAGGACAGCAGTCGTTCACCAAAAACAAACAAAACCCTAATGTGACACTCGTTGCTGCATTCTCCCTTAATCCCTGCTTATTGATTTTAAGCAAAACATGAGTACGTCTTTTCACGTACTGTTTGGACAGGAATTGACGGTGGATAGACAATGACGTTACGGAGTTATCCCTTTGCTATAATTTACTGGGGTACTTCTTTTTCAAAGACACTTGATGAAAAAGTACTATTTTGTGAAAAGTTTGTGAAAAAACATCAGTAACTTGAGTAATAGAAGCAGTTTAAACCCATTAAGCAGCTCTTCGTTATGTTTTTATGGCGAATAAATTTTAAGACTGTTTCATGTCATTTTTCTTATTAAAATGTCCAACTTGTCCATTAGGGACACCTATCTATTAAGAGCAGAAACCGTAGTGGAGTCATCAGTGGCAGTGTGTGTTGATCATTGCCTTTTTCCACTGCCATGGTTCGGTGTCCCTAAAAATATACAACATACACTTAAATCTTGCATACATACCACCTGAAAATTCAACTGTTACAAATTGTAGCATTTTAGAGGCTACCTCTAAAGGCTACCTTTAGAGGCTACCTCTAAATAATGACGACACCAGTAAAAGAGGTCACTGTGCGTGTGAATAACGACAACAGTGGAATGTGCTACTGTGCGTGACCCCTTAGGAATAACGACACCAGTGGAATGTGCTACTGTGCGTGACCCCTTAGGAATAACGACACCAGTGGAATGTGCTACTGTGCATGACCCCTTAGGAATAACGACAACAGTGGAATGTGCTACTGTGCATGACCCCTTAGGAATAACGACAACAGTGGAATGTGCTACTGCGCGTTATCTCTTAGGAGGGACGACACCAGTGGACGATGTACGTTACCTTTTAAGAATGTCTACTCCAGTCAGAAATATACAGGCACTTAGCAGCATAACCAGACTGCTCACGCCGAACGACACAATGTCTGAAACAAAGTGGCGTGGCAGGGCCTCGTAGGGGAAGCTCATACTAAGGAGCAATACATGATGTTTGCAAGATTCTTTGCTTGTAAGATTTTTTCCTTCTCCTACCTACCCATGCGCACCCTGTGTAACACCATTCAATAACATCCACAAAGCGATGGACCTACCCCTCCCCTTCACCCCCACCCCGCTACCCGCCCCTGCCTACGTACTTTGCGGAGGACCTCTGTTTGTGTGAAAAGCTTGAAGTTATTTGGAAAATTTTAAACGCTAAAATTGTTTTCCTATACAAATGTTATTACTTATCTCAAATACTGAAAGAAACAGCTCCAGGTTGACCCCGTTCCTGGCCACTCAAGGTCTGTCTGGGATTCGCTGTGTGTGCCGCTTTCTCGATCACTGAATGTGAGCAATGGCTGGCGTACAAAAAATGCCCAACTGCAACATCAGAACTGGAATCGGCACTTAATAAATCGCTCAATGCACACCGTTCTACGCCGATGAATGATTTTTGTCTTTTCAAGACAAAAACAACGTTGCTTAACCAACGTTTATTCAACATTGTACCAGATGCGGTTATTAGATGTTGATCTATCGTCAGGACTAAATTGAAACAGGAGTTAATGTTGCGATTTGCTTGGGTCGACGTCGCAACCTCAAATCAACATTGGATCAACGTCGGAATGGGTCTGTGTATCTAGTAAATACTGCAACGTCGGATCACATCCGATTCTGGTTGATTAAGGATGTTAAAACAGCGTCAATTTCCCAGAGTTTATGGACCCTATGGTGCTAGGGTGTCATGGTATCATGCTGTCATGATGTCAAGGTGTCATGGTGTCCTGCTCTCATGCTGTCATGGTGCCATGCTGTTATGGTGTTGGGCTGTCATTGTGCCATGGTGTCATGGTAGCATGCTGTAATTGTGTCATGGTGTCATGCTGTCATTGTTATAAACTGTCATGCTGTCATGTTGTCATGGTGTCACGATCACCCCATTCAAGAGAACCACGATTGACTCATCCACTAATGCAGGATATGTATGGAGTCAATTTACTTGAAATTTTCTGAAACGTAGAAGGCAAACCTTCAGCTTCCGGTGAGCAATACCATGATAATGTTTTTGTTGTGACCAGCAGAAGTCTGTACAACATAGATATTCGTCTTTGCAACGTCGAGTTTCCGATGTTTATTCAGCATGTTGGTTTAAAAGTGGGGTTTTCATTGCGACAACAGGTAACGTTTATATAACGTTGCTTATCCTAGGTCTGTTCAGCGTTTTCAAAAAAACGTTCATTGGAAGATTAGCTATTGTCGCGACCAAAGAACAACCAGATTTGATGCTGCTGTTTGGTCAGGTGGGCGTGGCAACCTCATATAAACTTTATATCGAAGCCGGCATTTTTATTGGGATGCTAATACACAATACTTAGTGAGACGCTCCAAGTTGTGGTGGGTGTTTTTTCATTCTTTATGTTATTCCTTCGTAGATCTTCTGGAAGAAAACGAAAACAAGCTGGATGTTATTTAATGCCTGTTATTTATATATCAGAAATCCACACTAATGTTATTTTACAACCAAACTTTGATCTTTTATCTTTTCTCAAGATATTTGAATTCTTTTTTAATATTGAGCACATAGCATATAGATTCCTTTGCTTTGTACAAAAAGCATGACTTTCAAGATCAGCATTCTATTGTTTCTATAGCAGAGTGAAATTAAAAGTAATCTACTCAAAATAAATAAACATAAATAAACTAAAGAAGCCTAAGAGTATCAACTAGTTCCGCACCATCCCAGGACACCAGTCCACTGTTCCCAGCAGGCCAAATGAGTCTTTATGACGTCTTTAAGATGTAATATTTGGAATAACATGACGATTTTATGACGGCTGAAAAGGTGGAATTTGCAACAAAAACGGACGTTCTGTTTGAGATGTAAGAAAGACGTCGTCGTAAGACGTAAAAAGGACGTCCTGTTTGAGCGTAAAAGACGTCGTTTCTAGACTTTTGACGACGCCTATGAAAGTTGATTTTGGAGCAAAAAGGACGTCTTTTTGGAGACGTTAAAAACGTCCTTTTCGAACGTGTTTACGAAGTTTCAAAAAGGCCGAAACTAATGTCAATTTTGTAGACGTCTTTTTAGGGAATAAAACTAATAAAACACAAGAAAATACCATATTGTTGCTCTATGCAATTGCAGTATTCATTGCAAAATGAATGCATTGAATAAATAAACATAACAACGCTTTATCAATAAAAATCTTTTCCTTTTTTGAAGCTCACCTGAATCGTCATTTCTATTATCGGACTACTCCACGCATATGTCAATGCCACGAAGTGTACCAAACGTTTGTACGGTCTCGTTAAATTACCCTATAAACTACCGACTGTTACTGGGACCACACCGCTACTGAGGACCACACGCTACTCGTACCGCCCATCGCCCCGTTTGTGTGGCTACCCGTTATTGCCACCCCGCTACTGACACTACCGCGCAACTGAGAAAACTCCTCTATTGGGGCCACCCAGTACCGCCGCACCGCTAAAGTACCATCCAGCTACTGAAACTACCCCGCTACTCAGACCACCCTCTACAGGTACCGCCCCGTATCTGGAACGCCATCTAACTTAAATCATTAAAGCTCATTGAACCAATGAAGCAACATCAAATGGGTGGGTAGGGGGCATAATCATGTGCCGTAATTCTAGTTATCACTTGACAAGCCTTTGGCTTGCAAGGGTTATATGAATTTGTGCGAGCAAAATTCGTCCTTTTTTTTCTTCTTGACACTTTTTCCGATATTTTATGTCTTCTTCTTCTTACACTATAGGCCCTACGACCATGAAACTTGGGACTTATGAAGAGCTTGATCTGAACATGTGCATGTCCCTTTTTATTTTCGTCTTTGATTTGTTGTATTTTAAATAATTTCTATATGTAACTTTTTAAAAATCTAATTTTACAGGCGTCAGAACTACTAATAATTTTTAATAAAACAAGCAAAGAATGCATATTTGGATTGACGAGCTTATTCTGTGACCTCGTTTTTGGGGTTTTACGATGTGACCAAAATGGGATCTTTCTGGACTTGTCAATTATCCAAAAATGGTCGCAATTACACCGCGACCAAAGTGAGACCTTTTCGGGATTTTCTAAATGTCTAGATTTGTTTGAATCACGTCGTGACCATATTGGGACCTTTCCACACCACATTTTACGTCTTTTGCCTGCTGGGGCTGCTCTCACACTTCAGCGTCCAAGACTTGGATCTAGCATGGCATCCCACTCTCACCACGTCACCATCACTTGTCATCCGCGCGCCATCTGGCGGGGTCATGTCGGAGCAGCCCAAGACTACAAAATGCATCAGACACCTTAGGCGTAGAAACGTTTCCTTGGAGGGTTCAGGGACGGTTTCATGGTGAAGGTGTGGAGCTTGGTGGTTCTGTTGCTATTATTTAATTCTAGGAAATACACACATTTTTAAAACATTAACAAGACTGCGTGGTTATGCATACCACATCAAGTCGCTCGACTCAAACTGACTGTGCCAGCTGCTATTTGATGACATATTTTGCTTTCTTGTAATATCCCGCGATTGGGGGGTTCACGAACAAAGTGGTTAACATACGTGTCCCAGGGGAGAGGGTGGTGTGGGGGACCTCACGTCCAAACTGCTCAATATGCGTGTTCACGACTTTTTAAATAGAATCTTAAATGTGGAGTGCTAATTGAAATAACAGACTTTTTAAACTAAACGTAGAGTGCATTTCGGAAATAATTCCCATTTTTGTGGGAAAGAAAGAGCACTGAATGAAAATTGCCCTCTTTTTTAAACAATACTAATATGCTGCGTGGACTGCGTCTGCTTCAAAATTACCCCTCTCCCACATTTTTCCGAGCTTTATGGACACCCGTGGTAACCCGTATGATAGCACGTAGTCTCCCCTTGGGGCGTATAAATAGACATACTAAAATAAAAGAAAAGCAAATACAATTCAACAACACAATAATATGAAAATCCACTTTGAAATTCGAACATAAATCTCTCAGAGCATTGGAAAGCGTATTTCAATACACTCTCCTACTGTTTGCATAACATTCTAAAATTCCGTTTTCGGCGATATTTCAGCGAAGTTGTGCGAATAGTATCAAGTTATTCTCGTGCATAGCGACTGAAATTCAGTGCAGTGGTATTGAGAGCCTCGCCAGCTTCTATGGCAATGTTGATGTCGGCGTTTATTTCACAGAGTCATCTGACAGTTTCACCGGATATTGTCGCAGTCCGTGCTGGCAAGGAGATCACTTCACCCTGGCAGTGCTTTATTTCCAGCTCTAGTACTACAAAAAAAAAAATGAAATAAAAAATGAAATAAAAGAATAAGATGATATGCAAAATGGGTTCATTATAAAAACACTTTAAACGTTAAACAAAGTTGCCTTTAATCCTCATCTCCACTGTAAAAATCATAGGTTGTGTCATCCCTCCACCAAAGTAACCCCGATATCGGGCTATTCGATTAAGCAATGTAAGTAAGTCAACACTTTTATGAATGTTTTTCTAAAGTAGCCGGACTGAACCTTCGCTCTTCTTACGTTTTATACACTTGTTTTGGTCTATTTTCAAAGGAACCCGTCATAGCTCTCTTTATTGAGATGCTGCTTTTGTAGTGACGTAAATTTCTGTAAAACACAAATTTTCGTTTATTCAACGATATATCAACGGTGTTGATTTGACGTCGGAGAAAGTGGGAGTCACAACCAAACAGCTAGGTCTAAACAAAGTTAGGAATCCAATGCCTCTTCAACTTTGGGCCAAAACTGCTAAATAGAATTCGAGAACAGTGGGTGTTTGGCAGCCACCATAAACGACGCTTAAGCAACGTTGTTTATTCAATATCCTTCTTTGCTTTCTTTTTCCCTCAAGCTCTCCCTCTCTTGTTTCCTCAAGCCACCCCAACCTCCCCTACCCCACATCCCGCCACTATTTCACAGCCGGTTCTTGTTCCCTCAGGTCCCGCTTATCCCCCCCCCAAGCCTCAATGTTTTCTGAAGCCGCCAGTCTCCTAGCCCCTCACCCGCCCCCTTTTCATTAACCCGTTTTTGTTCCGTTAATCCCCCTCGTTCCCTTAATCTCCCTTGTTCCCTCAAGGCCCTAGCCCTTTCTTCCTGGCCCTATATTGGTATCTATCGACAACATACATTTATAACAATTATAAATCGATTTAATTTAGCGGATAACAACAGCTATTTTTTAAATGAAAAGGATTAGGCTCTTTTTATTGGGTGGGGAGGGGGCGTTTTTGTGATGCCCCTTTAAAGTTAAAAAGAGTGAAATCCAGGTACGGAGTGTCGAGGTGTCATTAACACAAGTGTCGAGGTGTCATTAACACGACACTATTGTGCTTGAGTGCGAAGTGAATGTCTGTTTGCCAGGCAAAATGTGTCGAGTTGTTCAGATCTCATTTTTTAAAATATATATCTCTCGATATATTAAACAACATTTATCAGACAATATTTGAACATTGAACCTATCGAACCGAATCAAACAAATCGAATACAAGCTTAAATACTCAAATTAGGCAAAGAAAAAACAGTGTCTGGTTTCTCATCCATTTTGCCGGGTCGAATATATATATTGATATAAAATATTGTATATATAACATGGTATATGTTGGATGCATAATATTTGTATCATTCATTTATTTATTCGTTTTAAGCTGTGTTCTCGGGTCCGCTGGTTTTGACAAACGTTTTATCTTTCGGTTTACAATTCTTCAATTGAACATTTGTCTGCACCCCATCAGGATTATCGTTTTTAGACCTGCGTTTTCCATCAGCTTACATGGCCAGCTACTTGAATTTGGCAGAACTGACTTGGCCAGGGATGAGAAACTTGTCTATTTTGTTTCCCGGCCTTTACTTGACTGAGAGAGTTATTTGCGACGTCAGTGAGTGCTAATCACACTTCTTAACGATAGCTCGTTACTTGACACTTGAACCCCTCACACTGATAACGCAGTGTTAAAAAATGAACGACAAAAGATGAAAATTCAACATCAGAACATCTCGATACTACGAAGATCACCTAACAATTGGTCTCGTGGGCAGTCTGATTATTTCTTCTTCTTCTTCTTCTTCTTCTTATTCTTCTTTTTCTTCTCGTTGGCAGTCTATTCCATTTTTTCTTCATCTTCTTTCTCCCCTCCTCTTCCTCATCTTCTCTTTCTTCTCGCTGGCAGCCATCCCATTCATTCATTCATTCAGTCACTCATTCATTCAGTCACTCATTCATTCAGTCACTCATTCATTCATTCTTCTTCTTCCTCCTCCTCGTCTTCTTTTTTCTCATTGGCAGTCTCTCCAATTCTTCTTCTTCTTCTCCTCCTCCTTCTTCTCCTTCCTCGTCTTCTTCTTGTTATCGCTAGTAATTTGTCCCATTCTTTCTTCTTCTTCGTCTTCTTCCTCGTCTTCGTCGTGTTCTTCTTGCTGGCAGCCTGTCTCATTCATTTTCTTTTCCTTTCTTCTCCGTATTTAATTTACTATTATTGTTACTTTCTGACAATGGCAGTTATTTTAAGATTGTCTAAAACAGGGCTCAATTGGCGGTTTTACTGTTGTCTTTAGCGTGCTTTCTGAGTTACGAATCCGAGCTAATTTTTCAATCCAGTATAATTTTTAATCTGGTTTAATAATGGCGGCTTCTTGAATTTCGTCGCCTCGGCCGCATGGTAAATCTTTTTTAAAGACAGATCCTTTGCTTTATGTGTGAGTGAATAATTAATTTGTAGGATCATATAAAAGGTGCTTGAATTTGAATTGGGGACCCTTCGCTTACGCTTACGACTTAATCGCTACACCACTGCGTTGGACTGACAGAATGAAAGATTTTGTAAAACCTATTCTATATATTTGCGATGAATCAATATAATGCCCGTAAGAGCTCTGATCACCTTGTACTTGATGTGTAAGTGATTTTTTTTTATTTGAAAGTAGTTGCAAGACATAGATACTAAACAGAAAATGCTCATTAATCTTTTCCTGAGTAAGTAAAATTTTCTCAGAGGTTACAGGAGATTACTGAAGAAAATAGCGATTTATAAATTGAAAGGTATACCAAAAACAGTTAGTGTTACACACACTAATCATCCTATCAATTGAATGGCACAATTTAAAGCAGTGTTATGGTATATTAAGCGTGGATTCTTAAAATATTAAGCGTGGATTCTTAAAATATTTAGCGTGGATTCTTAAAATATTTATCGTGGATTATGTGGTCAGAAAACACTATTTTCCCAATAAATCCCATTCTCAGCAAGTTAAAATATTTCAGACAATGCATTCTATTGTCAAAAAACATCGGAATTTTCTGACACCAGAATACGCTCTTTTTCACCTATAATCGCATTGGATTTTAATGTTAAATCTGAAACAACTACATAACACTATTGAAGGAGTAAAGTGAAGTATAAAATGCTTTTCCCAGCTTAAAATTACTTGAGAGTATCGAAGAGTGCTTCAACGGTTCATATTAATGCTATATCATTGTTTTATATCATCAGATCATATCATTTGTTTACATAAATTATTTTCACTTTACATAAGAAAATATAGTGACCCCTGAGCCATAATATGAGGTTACAAATCGCCGTCAGGAGAAATTTTCCGCTCCAGGCTTTAGCAATCACATTTTATTCTAAGCACACTTAAATCCCAAAAATTGATTGCTTAAGAACTGCAATTATTTTGATAAAATCCAATGGTTGTTGGCGGTACTGCTTTTCGGCAAATTGTCCCCTACCTAAAACCGGCAAATGTTTTGGCAGTTCATAAGAATTTTAAGGAAGAACAAAAAGTGGTTGCCAGGAAAATGTTTGTGTCTGAGCTTGATGCATTTAACTAATATCTCGTCAAATACAAAGGACGGAAAATATGATAATTTATTTGGTAATCCATGGATATCCTCACCATTAAATGGCCTTCCGTAGAAATCTAAAATTATAATTACTTACTACGGTGTGTATTAATATTAATTTTGTTTGTTTGTTTGGAGGCGAGCGCTTCTAGATTTAGAACACAAGAGTCGATCAATTCCGCAAAAAGGGGATACCGAAAGGGGATATCGAAAGGGGATATCGAAAGGGGATACCGAAAGCACCGGAAGCGAAAGACATCAAATGTAAGAAATTGTCGTGTTGTTTTAAAATAAAAAAGCTGCTTTAAAACTGCTGTGCTTTTAATTTATATTTTTAGTCTGGTGCCTTAATTACTCGAAAACAGACAAATCTGCTTTAAGCAGTTTTGGTGTCGAACATTTTATTCAAGGATTTTCAAAACCATTATAAAATGGGCAATAAAAATGTTTAAGATTACCATGTATTGGACACGAAAGGAGGGGAGGAGGGCTTAAAGGGTGGAGGGAGGGGAGAGGGTAGTGAGGAGGGAATTGAGGGTGCGGAGGATAGAAGGGAGGGTTTTGTGGGTGTAGGGAGGTTTAGGGTAGAGAAGAGGTAGTAGAGTTTGACGGGTGAAGCGAGGGTATGGGAAGCGGGTTTAGGGTGTATGGTGGTGGAGGTTATAGGGAACAGGTTGAGCGTAGAGAGTGGTGGAGGTAGATGAGAGGAGTTGAGACGGGAGGGTATAGGAAAGGGTAGAGGGTGGTGAAGTATAGAATTGGTTGAGGATGGAGGGTGGGGGAGGGTGGAAGGGTGTTGAGGGTGGTGAACGTTAGAGAGGAGGAGTTACGGGTGGTGGAGTATAGAAGGAAGGGGTTTAGGGTGGAGGTAGAGGATAGAGGGGAGGAGTTTGAGGGTGGAGGATAGAGGAAAGGTGGAGAGTGGAGGGTCAGGAGGGTAGAGGGGAGGGAATAGAGGATGGAGGGTATTGTAGGGTAGGGAGAGGGTAGAGTTGGAAGGGAGAGGCGAGAGATTGAGACTTGACTTCGATGCTCAACATACCCTGCTTCGTTACCGCAGAATAAGCAGAAAGTTCATGAAAATGAGGCTGAATGCTTTTACAACTTTCAGGCCAACAACAAATTATTTGCTTAAATTTCAATAAAATCTGAGCTTAAAAAGCTCAGTAAGCGACCTACAAAAAGGAACACCATTTTAACCCCCAACTCCATAAACTTTCAGTCAATATTCAGCTCACAAAAAATAATAATAAAATAGACATTTCAGTGTCTATTTTTCCAATAAAAATAAAAAATGTAATACCTGCCCTTTTCGAACAGACCAGGAAAGGTCAAAGATAGATTTGCTATTTATGACACTTTTTAGACTTAATTCGAAATGGAAGCCAATAAAGTTGCTCCAGCACCAGAAGTGGCGTCTCAGCAGCCTGGTGTGCCCCAGCAGCCTGTTGTGTCCCAGCAGCCTGTTGTGCTCCAGCAGCCTGTTGTGCCCCAGCAGCTTGGTGTGTCCGTCCTTGCTACGCACCCCCAGGTTATGGAGGCCACAGATACCTTGCTTGTTTTGAATCAGAACAGAAATGTCGTTGAAGGACAGAAGCAGAACATCCGACCTTGGACAACTGACATCCTTGGCTGCTGTGGGGATTTCGGAGGGTGTGAGTATTAAAGAACTGTAAAAACAGTCTTCTCTTCTACAAGCATAAAATGCACCCGGGAGGGGGGAGGAGGGGTGAGGTGAGACTTGATAGCATCAGTATTATTCAAGATCATTAGCGACAGTCTTTGGTGTTATCACGCTTGTGCAAAAATCAAACTTGGAGGTAGGAATATTTTTGAGCCGAGACTGGGGCAAGATGGGAGACGGAGTGTCGTATTGTATTCATTAGATACTCTACTTACGCTAATTCCAGGGAAAAGGGGTGGTTTAGGAACTGCATTGACGTCGAATCAACGTCGGGTCTTGGTTGATTATGAACTTTGAAATAACGCCTATCTTTCGAATTAAGATAGACGTCGATTATCAACGTTGCGAATGGGTTGAAAATGGAAGTCGGAGTAACGTCTTCCTCTGCTGTATAGATGTCGAAAATACCATCTCGACAACCGCAATCATCGTGTGTGCCACTCCTTCGCCAAAGTAACCCCACCCTTGGGTCATCTGATCACGCGAGATATGTATGAAGGCGATTTTAATAATATTTTTCGAAAGTAGATGGAGAAAACACTTACCTCCTCATTTGGTCTATTTTTAAACCGTGTTCCTGTGAGCAAGAATGCATCCAGATTAGTTTTTGTCAACAGGACGTCGGAGAAAGTTACTTTTCATCTGGGACCAAAAAAAAGGCAACTTTAAAGCAACATTGCTTGACCAACATCTGTTAAAAACGTTATATGAAAGACATTGGTCTTTGGTCTCGACCAGTCTCAACGAAAACACAACTAGAGTTAATGTTGTGGTTTCACTGGATCGAATCGACGTTTGGATCGACCTTAGAATGTTTCCTGGGAAGTCATAGCGCCGCTTAGTCGTGAGCACGTAATTTTGTTAACAGTGAAAATGTTAATTGGGTGTCATTCGCGAGAGAAGAGAAGAGATTTACAAACTTTCCGCGTTTGATTAAAAAAAGGCTGGGATCGGGGTGGGTATTTGTTACATTTTCAACATTTGAAAAGTATATAAACAAAAATAAATATGATAATGATAATAATATTAATTAACAAAACAAGTACTGACTTCTTTTGAATCAATAAAAGGATAATATTGGTAACCAGTCACGAAAATATTTACTTTCAACAATTTCCAAAGGCTCTGTTATATTTCGTTGTAGTTTTAAATACCAAT
Source organism: Protula sp. h YS-2021 (assembly GCA_949752745.1). Taxonomy (NCBI): domain Eukaryota; kingdom Metazoa; phylum Annelida; class Polychaeta; order Sabellida; family Serpulidae; genus Protula; species Protula sp. h YS-2021. Next base: position 95,413,547 of record OX457027.1, on the reverse strand, counting down.
TGGCTTCCGTGCGTTTTCATGAATTTCTAAAATGATCCCCTTGCAAATGAAAAACAAAAAAAAAAAAACACGGAGTACTAAGTTTGAAATGAGGCAGTCCCATGATGAAGTACTTTGCCTGTTTGTTTATATTTGCAGGTTGCTTCGCAATGTGCTGTCCCTGTATTTACATGTGTAACGTCTCGAGTAAGATGAAAGAGTCGTGCTGTGTCCCCGTGTGCCTGCTAACCATGGGCATTATGGCGATGAGGACCAAAGTGAGGACAGCCTACGGAATCACGGTGAGTCTTGGCTTCCAATTTAAATATTTTCTTAACATCAAATGGGATATTAGGACTCGTGATACTGGCCATATCGCTATAACAACGTTACACTGTATCGATTATGACGACATATGGAATATTACGACATAGCCATGTCGTTATAACTGGGCTTGAATCAACATATGCTATGAATCAAGTTAAAACATCAAGCAAAACAACAACAACAACAACAAAATCTAAAAATTAAGTCAAATTTTACTGCATTTGCAAAATATCGGAGGCATCTAGTAAAAATATTAAATTAAATAATAACAGCACATTAACAGGAAAAGCATTGAATAATAAATAAACAAGTGCAATTGTATAAAGAGGTGACCGTATATTAATGTTTCGTTGGTTGGTTGGTTGCAGGGCTCTATTTGCGGTGACTGTCTCTGCACCCATTGCTGTATGCCATGCACCGTGTGTCAGCTGGACCGCGAGATGAACGCCAGAGGCACTGTTATATTCTAAGCAATATGGCCGAATTCAGTATAGACTACGTTAACGATTATAGATTAAATTTTTAATTTTTGAGATATAATTTCACTGTGATGAAGAGAACTGTGATATCTTTTTAGGTTTTTACTTCTGAATGCCGTTTTCAAAGATTTTTCTGTCCTTATTTAATTAAACTAATTAACTCCAAATAATTAAAGATACATGAAGTTAGTTGAGAATTAATATTAGATATTAGAATTGGATATATCTCACATCCGTTTGTAGACAATAAATGGAAAAAATATCATAAATATGAAAACAAATGAATTAGATATATTTTAAATTTAAATTTTAAAAATTTGAATTGAATTTTTTATTTCTTAATATGAAATTTAGATATCTAATTGAATACTTTTTTACAAATAAAATTCCAATACCTATTATCTAATTCTAATATCTCATATTTAAATCTCACATCTATTTCTAATTCTAATAGATAATTCTAATCTCCAATTGGGGTATTTTTGCTTTTGTTAATAAGATGATGAAAGAATAAAATCTGTGCTTATAGAGTAACGATATTTATTTTTTTACTTTTTATCAGATTAGATGATTTGAATGTGCAGGCTTACATGTAGGTAAACACTTGGCATTTGGATGAATGGGAATTGCAATACCATAAAAAATCAGGTGATGTTCCAGAACAACACTGCATCTCTAGTGACACACCAAAGCACACCTAACAACAACAAATCGTTCCATGCATTTAATCAGTTAGTTCTATTTTTTATCAAATCAAGTGAACATAATTGATATCCCATTTTCAGGTAAGTCTTCTGACCAACTAGTCCCCGAAGATTACAGTATTTTGATTTTTTTTCCCAAGAACAGCTTTATTCCTTAGCAGTAAAGAATCATTGTTTAGCCTATAGAATGACATCTGTCTTTCACCTCCTGCATGGCTCAGAGTCCTTACACTCCCAGTAAATGGTCGATAGGAAAATGAATTAAGCATTTATGTGTACTCTTTGCATAAAATAGATTGACTGAGGATTAGCGAAGCTAATGCTAAACATATCCACTGTATGAAAGAGCATAAATGTTCATCATATGGATATATAATTAGGTGGTGACAAAAAGCTACACATAAACTGTCAAAATTTAAAATTATAATGAAGTAATTTTATTTCTCAGTATTCAGAATAATGAAATGAAATGCTGTCTATCAGTTTCAAACCGATTGTCCCTCTATTACATTTTGTTCGACACGAATATAACAAATGCTAATGTCAAAGGAATTAACATCTTGCAGCTTGACACCTTTTCCAAAATGGCGCGATGGCCACGCGATTTTCGGTCTCTTAAAGCGCGTGTATTTACGGTCAGAATAAAAGCAAAATCTAAAGCAAAAAAATACGATAAAATATAGCATCTGCAAGACACCACCAACCAAGGGTAGCAAACGTCGGAACGTAATGGAGGTTTCCTGTTGATGCACCTTCGTTATCACTTCCGGTCTGTAGTGGCAACAGCTTTAGTGATACAAGGAAGATGCAAACATATCAATAGACAAGCTAAGGTAAAGGGTTGTGCGAAGAGGGATAATGACCTCAGATCAGTGTTAAACTAACAATGACGGCGTCTTGAGCGAGACTGGTGGTGGCGGAGGGGGGGGGGGGGGTGGAAGCCTCCAATGACTATTTGTCTCGTGGTGAGGTATTTAGCGATGAGTTAAGGGGTCTGTTATTTCAAAATGACACCTACCGGACCTAAAGGCTGCGAAGAGAGCGATTCGCACAAGTTGGTGTTCGAAAAGTCGACAGATTTGGTGGACGGAGTACTAGGGTGTGGGATGCTTTTGGATTTGGCTGAAAATTACCTCCGGTAGTCATTGATAGCAATTTGACCATGTGTCTTACGCGAAACCCGTCTTAGAGGCAAAATCGTACTCGATTGTACAATAGAAAGTACAACGATTTTCATGCACGACAACACGCGCTTCGTGTGGCTGGAATCTGTTGCAAGCTGATCAGATCTAGACACCACCATAATCTCCGCACTCATCTGACATAAACCCTGTTGAACACATTCTGATATGCTCGGTCGTAGAGTTCGACAAGGTACGCCGCCGCCACAAAGCCATGCGGAGTTACTTATCCATAGTGGGATCGCACAGGATTCCTCTGTAGCGGTTATATCGGCTCATTAGAGAACTTTAGCAAAAAGTTGCCTTTTCAAATTTGAAGACGACTACTAAACTCTTTCGGCAAAAAGTGTTCTGCAAGAAGTAAAACTTAATTTAAATAAAAACAAATAACTTTCACTCTCTGTTAAAAAAAAATATAAACTGTATTTTGACCAGTCAAAAAAGGTAAATGTAAAATTCACAGTGTATTTTATATCTCACTTTACAGATAGACTTTGTAATTCAAATATAAATAAAAATTTGTCATGTGTACAGGGGATTCAGGAACATTACTAAATGCACCGAACTACTAAATAAACAATTGTAAAAACATATTATTGTAAACAGTAGTGTTTACTTCTTGATCGTGATTGCCAAGTTGACCATTTTTGAAGAAACTTCATTTTGCACACGGCACGCACAAGAACTAAAATGGTACATCAATGGAGAAGTTTTGACTTTTTCAAAAGTTGTCCTTATTGCTCTCTCACGAGATGTATTTGCAGCGGATATCTGTCTTATTGTTGTGTGAAATGTACAGAAACTTCTGTTAAATACTTCTATATCTTATATCTATCATTGCCTTTTTTCAATAGCATAATGTATATATGTAACGTAGAGATATATACTGTAATATATAGCTCAGATCGATAATATGATTATATATAGCTTAAATCATAAATAACCTCCATCACTTTGAGTCTTTTTTTAACAAATGTTTTAACCAATTCCTATATAACCGTATGCGTTGACGTCACAATTCTAGACATGGATTTGTCATCAGTAACCAGTATTACATTTGTGCACATGGTCCGTAGAAAAGGACTTATGTACATTTATGCGTGGAGAGTATCGTGAGTTGCACCTTCAAGGACATAGTACTCGACAGACTCGCCGCATCTGGCCGAGGGTGTACTGTTTATGTACTGGCTCAAGTCTGCGTTAATGTTACCAGTATTTCCCACCCCAGTTGTAAACTCGTCCACACATTTCTGGGGGGAAGTATTAACGTATGGCATTTGCAATGACTTATAGCCCTCTCTCGTGCTCGTATTCATGGCTACTGATGCATGATTGGCACAAAGATGTGTGCTTTTTATTGTCGTGTCGTTGTGTCGTAGCAGTGTACCGTGGGCGTTGACCATTGGCTGAGTCATCAATGGTAGTGTGTGTTGACCACTTCCTTTTCCACTGTCGGAGTTCAGTTTCCTTAAACACAACCCACACTTAATATCCTTTAGCAATTTAACGCATTTTTAGAAATTTCAAAAAAAAAAAAGTTTTGAATGTCATTTACGAAATAATTACCTCGCCCAAAAAATCTTCATGCCACCCACTGTCTGGGCATTAGCCTCAATTACCTCAATTACGTTCAGAGGAAAGTGTCACTCAACTCAGCCATGACAACACCAGTGCAAGCTGTTCATGTCGGTAACCTGTTAACAATGATAACACCAGTAGAAGGTGTCACTGTGGGTTACCTCTTAAGAATGACGACACCATCGGAAGGTGTCAGTGTGCGTTACCTCTTAAGAATGACTACTCCAGCCAGAAATATGCAGGCGCTGAGCAGGATAACCAGACTGCTAACCCCGAACACCACGACATCTGAAACCAAGCGTCAGGACAAGGCATCGTAGCGGAAACTCATACTGAGGCGCCACCAACTAAGTTTGCACGTCAACAACCCGACCCACCCATATCAACGTGTGTGACGCTACTCAATAACATACACAAAGCGATGGATCTACCATCGCCCCACCGCCACCCCCTACCCGTCTCTGCTTTCGAGCTTTGTGGATGACTTCCATCGGTGTAAAAATTTTAAAGTGATTTAAAATACGACGAAAATACAAATGCTATCACTTTATTCAAATATTGAAGGACACAGTTCCAGGATCACCCCGCTCCTGACCATGCATGGTCTGTCTGAGAATCACTGTGCCGCTGTTTCGATTACTTAACTTAGGCAATATCTAAATGACAAAAACTGTCCATTTTAAACATCAAAATTGAATTGGCACTTAATAAATCGATCGATGCGACGCCCATTTATTTTTTGACGACGGAAATCGAAGTATTCAAAAATACGCGGTAAATACCAATGTTCTACGCCGATAAATGATTTTCGTCTGTTCAAGGTTGGTGCAGAAAGGAAAGCAATATGGTGTTTCGAAGTCTATCCATCGTTATATCAAGACGTTTATTCAACGTCGTGCTAGAGATTTTAGTCAGACAGTGGTCTATAGTTGTGATCAGATTACAACCGGATTTAATATTGCGACTTGGTCGGGTCGACGTTGCAGGTTCATATCCTAGATAGCGGTCCCACATGGGGACTATGCATAACATACGTAGGTATTCCTGCGTACCCAAGCATAAATAATGTATGTTTTGTTGGGGAAATTCCCATGCAGTTACGTGGGATTTAGAAAAGTTTGAGACTCTTTCCGATGTGTATTATGCGCATGTGAATCCATGCAGTTTATACGCATGCATTGCCATACATTTATACGTAGGAATTCCCACACATATTAAGCATGGGATATTAAAGGAACGACCCACCCTGGGCATACACAATAACTCCGCCGAATAAACAGACGTGACTCTTTATCACTATAGTGCAGTTATTAAATACTCATTAAAAGAGTTTTCAGCATAAAAATTTTAGTGAAATTGGTATTTCCATGTCTAACTTTCTATTATACTTAGAAAAAGGGCAGCCCTCCACCAAAATATGCAGCTTTTAGCAGCATTTTAATATATTATAGCTCAATGGCGGCTGTTTCCGGTCTGCGATAATAGGCCCACATTGCCAGACTATGTATAATATAAGTATATTTTCCAATGCATTCACTACGTGGAAATTTTCACGCATTACATACGTGTATTTTACATGGGAATGTCCATATGGGAAATCCCACGTAATATATATATATAATATACAAATGACTTTCAATGAAATTATTCGTGGGAGTTCAAAAGTATAACAGACATATAATATGCGTTTATTTACCCATGCATTTTAGTAGTCGGGAATTCTAATATATTATAAGTAAGACATACAGGGTAATGCCCACGGTCTGTATTACGCAGGAAAAAACAATTTATTTTACCCGACGTTTGCCCATGCATTTTATATGTGGAAAAGCCCACGTAGAAAACGCGTATGATTCACAGGAGTGGTCCACCGTGGGCGTTACGCGGGAAAAACCATGCAGTTAACCCGCTTATCTACCCGTGCATTTTATACGTAGGAAAGCATACGTATATTATACGTAGAGTCTACAGAAATTCACACCGGGGGAATGTCAACGTATATTACATATGTTTTCTATGTGGCCATGCCAACGTCCCACGTTAACACGTAAATCCCACCTAAAACAACGCCTTTTATACGTGGGACGAAAAATCATTCTAAACTGGGATTGACGTTGGATCGACGTCGAAATGTTTACTGGGTCTCGGTACAGACGTTGCGATGTCAGATCAACGTCGGAAGCTGGTTGACTATGGAAGTTAAAGCAACACCAATTTTCCAAAGTTGCATGGCCGTAGAGAGAGCGACGTTGTGTACACGTCGGGTAAATATTGTCATGGTGTCATAGTGTCATGGTGTCATAGTGTCATGGTGTCATAGTGTTATGGTAACCCCTACTCGACAGAACAATGCTTGTGTCACCAACTAACGGAGGATTGTATGGAATCAATTTGCTTGAAATTGTCTTAAATGTGAAGCGCCAAAACAAACTTGGCTTTAATTTCCGGTGAGCGATCACATGTTAAGATTGTTGTGACCAGCAAATATCTATACAACATAGATTATTCATCTTCTTTGCAACGTCGAGTTTCCGATGTTTAGTCAACATTGCACCAAAGACGTTGATTTGAAAGTGGGGCTTTGTTTGCCACAAAGGCAACGTCTCTATAACGTTGGTGAAAGACGTTGATTAGATTAAATCAACGTTAAATCGACGTCGGAATGTTTACTGGGGGATGCTAATGAACACTTACTTAGTGAAACGCTCCAGGCTGTCGTGGGAATTTCTTCTTTCTTTATGTCATTTATCGCAGCATCTTCTGGAAGCAAGCAATACCGAACTAACGTTGTTTAATTGCTGTTATTTATATATCAGCAAGGCTTTGCAGCAAGGCCACACAGGTGTCGTTTTACAACAACATTTTTAAGAAAATAGCCGGTGATCTTCTTTTTGAAAATAAATATTGACGTCATTATGATCTAGATTCTTTTGCTTTGCATTAAAAGCACGATTTTCAAGATAAACATTCGCATGTTTCTACATCAGAGTGAAATTGAAAATAAACAAATAAACACACATAAACATAAATAAACTTAAGAGTAGCTACCCATTCCGCAGTATCCCAGGACTCCAGTCCACTGGTTGTTCTCGCACTTCAGCGTCCAGGACTTGGATCCGGCATGACATCCCACTTCCATGACGTCACCATCACGTGTCATCCAGGCGCCGTCAGGTGGGGACATGTCAGCGCATCCCAGGACTACATAATTCAACAGATACCCAAGACGTAGTGACATTTTCACTGAGAGGGAGGTATGGGAGGGAAGGGAGGGGGAGGGGAGGGGAAGGGAGGGGTGGGGTTGGGGGGACGGAGGCTTTGCGTTTCTGTGGCCCATCTTCCAAAGTGAAACTCACAAATTTTTTTCTAATGAACCAAACTGCAGAGATATTCAGGCCATTGCAAACTGTGTGCACCAAACTGACTGAGCTGACTGCCATTTGACGACGTATTTTGCTTTCTTGCAACATACAAAAGGAGACATAATAATAATAATAATAATAATAATAATAATAATAATAATAATAATAATAATAATAATAATAATAATAATAATAATAATAATAATAATAATAATAAATAAAAAAAACACCACCTCTCCCTTTCTCCGAGTTTTTTTTGACGTGCATGGTAACACGTATGGTTCCAATCCCGCCCCCCCCCCCCCCCCGGCAACATAGAAATAGATATACTAAAAAAATAAAAGAAAAAAAAAAAACAAATGCAACGCAACCAGACAATAATATGAATACCTACTGTGAAATTGTAACATGAAGTTTCCGTCCTCTCTCAGAGCATTGGAAAGGCGTACTTCAATAGATTCCCCTACTGTTTGCATGACATGTTGAAATCTCGTTTCCTGCGATATTTCAGCGAAGTTGTGTGACATCTTGTCTCGAATAGTACCAAGTGATCCTCGTCCATAGCGGTTGAAATTCAATGCAGTGATGTTGAGAGCCTGACCCGCTTCTACGGCAATGTGGATGTTGGCGTTTATTCCGCAGAGTCGTTTGATGGCTTCGCTAGATATTGCCGCCGTCCGCGATGACAAGGAGATCACTTCACTGTGGCAGTGCTTCGCTTCCAACTCAAGTACTGCAAAAAAAAAAAAAAAAAGAATAAAATGAAAGAAAAAAAATGATAGCGAATTGTGTTCATTATATATAAAAGAACCATTTACATGTATTTGACTATTCGCGGTGACAGCTGGTGGTAAGGGCGAGGGTGGGGGGCGGGGGGCGGGTTAGAGGTTGTATTTTTTAAGTCTTAAGCTTCGTCTGTATTATTCTTAGAAACAAGTCTTGTCTCTCATCATAAATAATATCATTGTTTTGAGAGACAGATAGACAGATGGACAGAGAGAGAGAGCGGGGGGAGAAAGAAAGAGAGAGACAGAAGAGAGAGAGAGAGAGAGAGAGAGAGAGAGAGAGAGAGAGAGAGAGAGAGAGAGAGAGAGAGAGAGAGAGAGAGAGAGAGAGAACGAGAGAGATATACCAAGCCAGCGTTGCGTAAACCTTGTTGGCAAGGATTTAGAATACATTTTGAATAACTCTCCCTTCAGACAAACCTCCCATTCCGATTTTGTTTTCACATTTTAAATAAAATACCGTACCTTTTCTACACATGTAAGCGAGGTCTGCATAGCCTACTAAATGCGTCCCGCAGCTTTCTTCGCCGTCTTTGCGTAATTTATTGGAAATCACCAATCGGCAAGAGTTCCTGCCAGAGCATTGTTCATCAAGGTCCGCTAAGGCGTCATTGTGGCAGCCAAGGTCATGGTCAGTGTCGACACAACGCCCTAATGCCATGCGCCCGTACACGGCTGATTCCATCACCACTATTTCATTCGCAGGACATTTCGCCTCAAACACATCTCCACTGCAGAATTCTGGGTAAAAAATATTTATATATAGCAACAGAAGAGGAATACGATGTCATTGGATTAAGGAGGAATAAGTGCAACATTGTACACAAACAATAGCAAACGCAGGTGACGTATTCAGTCTGGAGCAAGAATATTGGACTGCAAGAGATATAAACCCAAATGCATTCTCATATCTAGTCTCCATTTTATATCAATTCTAAAACAATACCTGGAACAATTGCACCATAGTCACAATAACTACATTCACACCACCACAGTTTGTATTTATCCTTGATTTTCTTTATGGAAAGTTGAGTGAATTGAAGAGATTATATAAATAATAATATTTTACCTGTAGATCCAAGGCAAATAGAAAACAAACTCCAACATATAAACACCGAAAAGAAAATGATAGAAGCTGCTGATGTGATGTCCGTCATGCTGGATGGTTAGCCTTAATAACTTCCTATTTCCCAAACAATATTTTCAACAATCTGAATCACAAGCAATGCATTCATATTGCCTTGAATAGGCTTGCTTAGAAAACATTTCTGAAACCATTTCCTAACGCATACAGCAGCCCGGACGTATCACATTTGATTCTATACGTCCAAGAACTGTTCAGTCGCTATTTGCTAAATCTCTCTATGGGAATACCATTGATGCCACCACCGATGCCAATCAATACCGTCTCAGCCGTGATTCATGATGGACCAAGCGCCCAGGAGGGGGGGGGGATGGGGGAGGGCACTTGCTATCTCATGTGTCAGCATATCTGAGAGAGAGAGAGGGGGGGGGGGGTCGAGGTGGGTAGTTTTGAGGCTAGAGGCGGTCCGTACGGTTTGCCAATTTCGCTGTAAAAGAGGCCTGTATTCCAGTCAGTAGTCCGCGCTTCCTACAAAAAAGTGGGGCAGAGGAGTTCCTTCGGAATTTCACTCCGGGTCTGGTTAAAAAAGGGGATATTATTTCAAAATTGGCACTCCGTGTTTGGGAATTGCTTTAAAAGTCATGAACACGGATGGTAACCAACTGGTATGTGAGTGGCCCCTCCGGGTCATGGACCACGCATGGTAACCAGCAGGTACGCGAATTTCCACTCCGGGTCATGGATACTTATGTCAACCAGTTAGTACGTGAGTGGCCCCCTGGGACTTGGACACACGTGGTAGCCTGTTGTTACGTGAGTAGTCCCACTGGGACGTGAACACGCATGGTAACCAGTCGGTACGTGAGTACCTCCCTCACCCTGAAACCAAGCGAATAACGAGGGGCTACATTCTTTCTAGAAAATAAAGATTTTGGGTAAATTTCTGTTCTTTAATAAAAGAGATATACCCATGCACTGTGGATTTACACTTTTTAGTTAAATGGAGAAAACAGCACTCCTTTTAATTATAAATACAGAAGATCTGTGAAGCAATGCTGTATAGAAGTCGGAAAAATACCAGTCTAGAATCGCAGCCAGACAACTCCAGTGATAGTACGGTGAGCCCTCCGTCACAGCACCCCCAGGCGTCGATCATCTGTCAGACAACGCAAGCGATAGTACGGTAAGCCCTCCGTCACAGCACCCCAGGCGTCGATCACCTGTCAGACAACGCAAGTGATAGTACGGTGAGCCCTCCGTCACAGCACCCCCAGGCGTCGATCATCTGTCAGACAACGCAAGTGATAGCACGGTGAGCCCTCCGTCACAGCACCCCCAGGCGTCGATCATCTGTCAGACAACGCCATGATAGTACGGTGAGCCCTCCGTCACAGCACCCCCAGGCGTCGATCATCTGTCAGACAACGCCATGATAGTACGGTGAGCCCTCCGTCACAGCACCCCCCAGGCGTCAATCATCTGTCAGACAACGCCAGTGATATTACGGTGAGCCCTCCGTATCAGCATCCCCAGGCGTCGATCATCTGTCAGACAACGCCATGATAGTACGGCGAGCCCTCCGTCACAGCACCCCCAGGCGTCGATCATCTGTCAGACAACGCCATGATAGTACGGCGAGCCCTCCGTCACAGCACCCCCAGGCGTCGATCATCTGTCAGACAACGCCATGATAGTACGGCGAGCCCTCCGTCACAGCACCCCCAGGCGTCGATCATCTGTCAGACAACGCCATGATAGTACGGTGAGCCCTCCGTCACAGCACCCCCAGGCGTCGATCATCTGTCAGACAACGCCATGATAGTACGGCGAGCCCTCCGTCACAGCACCCCCAGGCGTCGATCATCTGTCAGACAACGCCATGATAGTACGGTGAGTCCTCCGTCACAGCACCCCCAGGCGTCGATCATCTGTCAGACAACGCCATGATAGTACGGTGAGTCCTCCGTCACAGCACCCCCAGGCGTCGATCATCTGTCAGACAACGCCAGTGATATTACGGTGAGCCCTCCGTATCAGCATCCCCAGGCGTCGATCATCTGTCAGACAACGCCATGATAGTACGGCGAGCCCTCCGTCACAGCACCCCCAGGCGTCGATCATCTGTCAGACAACGCCATGATAGTACGGTGAGCCCTCCGTCACAGCACCCCCAGGCGTCGATCATCTGTCAGACAACGCCATGATAGTACGGCGAGCCCTCCGTCACAGCACCCCCAGGCGTCGATCATCTGTCAGACAACGCCATGATAGTACGGTGAGTCCTCCGTCACAGCACCCCCAGGCGTCGATCATCTGTCAGACAACGCCATGATAGTACGGTGAGTCCTCCGTCACAGCACCCCCAGGCGTCGATCATCTGTCAGACAACGCCATGATAGTACGGTGAGCCCTCCGTCACAGCACCCCCAGGCGTCGATCATCTGTCAGACAACGCCATGATAGTACGGTGAGCCCTCCGTCACAGCACCCCAGGCGTCAATCATCCGGTTATACAGGATATATGTGTGAAGTCAGTTATTTTCCAAAAGCAGGTGGGAAAAAATTTGCGTGCTCTTGAAATTATATTTCACGTCCTGGATTTGGTACGGAGTGACCTGGCTACCATTTTCCGTGAGCGATAACACGAGGGGGATGCTTTTGGTTGAGTCCGACGTCTGTACAACATCGACATTTGGACGTCTATGCAACGTCGATTTTTCGACGCCTATTCAACGTTGCACCCATGACGATGATTAAACGTCGGAGAAAGTTGAATTTTGGTTGTGACCAAAAACAACGTCGAACAACGCTGCTTATCCAACGTCGGAGCGCAACGTTAAAAAAACATCGACAAAGATGGCGAGAATCATCATCTCGACAATGAAAATCATAAGGCTGAGTCACTCCTCCGTCAAAGTAACGCAGCCATTGGGTTATCCGATAACGCAATGTAAGTAAGACGGCACTTTCCACGACTGTTTTTCAAAAGTAGGCGATAAGAACTTTCGCCTTTCTCCTGTTTTTCTCCCTATTTGTGGTCAATTTTCAAAGGAACCTGTCCTGACTCCCTTCATTACGATGCCTCTTTTGTTGTGAGCCCAACTTCTACACAGCACCGATTTTCCAACGTTTATTACACGTTATATCAACGACGTTGATTAGACGTCGTAGAGTTTAGTCGCAACCAAACAGCTAGGCCTAAACGCTAGGAATCCCTAGCTATTAAGCATTTGTCTGAAATCTTCTAATTTTGTATGCTGTATGTTGTATGCTAGGTTTAGATCCTCATTTCCAGTTCAGCGCTACCTCCATAAACATTTCTTTATTTTATGATATTATTATTATTATAATTATTATTGTTCCTTACAAATGAGTCAAAACGGAGCTGCTTGGGAATGCATTCAAAACGATGCGACATCGCCTGCTCTGTTTCGTGTTACACATATCAACCAGGGATCAATATCGTTCATTATCTCCTGTCGTTATTTCACAAACAAAGACAAAAGAACTTGGAAATACTTCACAATTAAACTGATTTTATTTTATGTTTGAACAATATATAATGGTCTGCAGATGTTAAAATTATGATTCATACAAGTAATGCTTTCATCGTGTGGGGAATATGTTTCCTGAACGTTATACTTGTTCACAAGTGCAAACATGTTGCTGAACTACTGCCAACGCACTCATTCCATAAGTGGTAAGTCCATCTTCTATTCAAATACGCCATTTTTTCGTATTCTAAGTAAGTCTATTTTGATTTCTCTGAATGCATTAAATCTAAGCCTTTAAGAAAATGTTTGCACAACAAAAGAATTCATACACCAATGCACAGAAAACTGTGTCCTTTAATGAGGTCTGTTTGCTTCAGTAGTCTACAACGACGCGTGATACTAGGCTCTGATTGGTTCTGGATTGGCATCTTCGAGAACGTAGTACTTAACTGAGTCACCGGACTTATCTGACTGTGTGCTGTTTATATATTGGCTGTAGTCCGGAACAGCTTTGACAACATTCCCATGTCCTCTGACGCAAGCCTCGGTGTTGTTCATTCGGCTTGCAGTCATGTGTGACATCTTCAGTGACTTATAATCCTCGCTCGTTCTTGCATTTGTCTCCATTGGCATGGTGCTCATGGGAGGTGCTTGATAACTAACAGCCACGTGATCGTGTAATCCATGCTTGATTGGCGGCTTTGTGATGAGTGGCAATGTTTGCGGCTCAAAGCCCTTTGATTGGCGGTGCGCCAGCTTCCTATAGGTGCAATTAAAGAATTTTGATTATTCAGCGACATCATAAAATTTTATCAGATTTACAGAAACATCAAGTAAAATACCAAGAAAAAAGTTATGTGAAATAACTAAGTCAGGAAAAAGGTATAAGGAAGACGAAAGGTTTCAGTCAGGCGAAAGGTATAAGTCAGATTAAAGTTTAGCAGTAGTAGGAAAACGTTGGTTCTACTGCAGTGCAGTAGAACCAACGTTGGTTCTACTGCAGTGCAGTAGAACCAACGTTGGTTCTACTGCAGTTCAGTAGAACCAACGTTTGGTTTTGCATTGCAGAACCTATGTTTTGCATTGCAGTGGAACCAACGTTGGTTCTACTGCACAATCGGCATATGGTAGACAGACGGTCAGACGGGCAGACGGACAGACGGTAACTTTTTTTTTCCATTTCCCACTCTCTCATGCATACACACATATACCAACACCATGATAAATTGTTTTGCTTATTTTTGTAATAAGTGGCGGCCGCTCTGAAAAGAGCAGCCTGGAGTTGAAACTCCTCACTGTTTTTGCTTCCAGTCTAGTAGAAGACTACGGTTTGTTGTACTGGTCTGGCACATGAGGTCATCTGCTGGCAGTTGAATAAGAAGTGGTCTGTTGTCAAACCACACGTAAAGCACCTCAAGGTATATCTGTCTCTCAGCGCAGAGTGGCAGGTCCAGATGAAGGCGCAAAAGAGACATGTCTGGTGTCCACATCCTGCTGCTATGACCCGGTCTGGGGACAGCATGCATCCACATCCAATGCAAAATTGGATATCTTCCTGTAGGAAGTATCGACCCCAGGCCGGGCATTCATCCTCTTCACTCTTTGATGGAATGTTCTCTCCTAGGACAGCAGATCTTAAGTATGCTTGCCTGTAACGGCCTTCTTCTATGTCTCTAATGCGTTGCCCAATCATAGCCCTTCTATGGAAGTATATCGGAATGCACAGCGCAGCGGCTTTAGCTGGATCCGGCAGCAGATGCAAAAACGACTGTCTCTCAGACGGATAGATTGGTGGTGTTACTTGAACAACCACCTCTCTAATCTCTCTTATTATGCGTGAATCGTCGATCGCGGCTAGAACTTCCATGTCAGCAGGTAGTGGTAAACTGTGGAAAGCTGTGAAGATAGCACATATATATAGGGCAGAAAACCAAAATGACGTCATTGCAAAATGATGTCAAGATGGGAAAAAGTTAACGTCTAACCCCCCCCCCCCCCTAGGACATACTATGTACCGACCCCCCCCCCCTAGGACATACTATGTACCAACCCCCCCTAGGATATAGTATGTACCAACCCCCCCTCAAGACATACTATGTATCAACCCCCCCCCCCCTAGGACATACTATGTACCAACCCCCCCCCCCCAGGAGAGCAAAAAAAAAATTGTGCTGAATCAGCTTGATGAAATCGTTGATTCAGCATGATAAAATCGTATATAAGTGTAGTGTCTCGAGGCTTAGGCATCGTCAGACACACCAGCTATCAACATAGACATGGATGACTTTGAAACAGTTACTCTTGATGATACATTATTATCGTTGGAAGAGATGGATGCGTTCTTTGAAGACGTTGAAACAGCTTTGAAGGAAGCGTTAGTTGCTCCGCCAGATGTCGCTACAGTGCAACAAGCAATGCCTCAGGAGGAAGCGTTAAATGCACCATCAGATGTCGCTACAATGCAACAAGCAATGCCTCAGGAGGAAGCGTTAAATGCACCATCAGATGTCGCTGCAGTGCAGAGAGAAATGCCAGATCCTGAGGGGCCTGACTACCCGTTCTGGGTTGCGAATAGACTTGTCAATGGTGACAACTCACAACTAAGTGCAAAGTTAAAAGCGCATCTAGCACATTATGAGGAAAACGAAGTGAGTGATGATGGTGAGGATTCAGAATTGGACATGTCAAGCGATAATGAGGATTCAGAAGTGGACATGTCAAGCGATGACGGAGAAGACAAACAGCTGAAATCTAAAATTGAATCGAGTAAGACCATACCTGTTACTGAGGAAGATGTTATAATGTTGAAACGGAACTTTCGAGCAGTACTTCCTCTGATTGATTGTAACATTTTATGGTGTTTATGTGAAGAAGGCTTTTACAACAACCACACGTACATGTATCTAACGGAAGAAGTGAATACCGTCATTCAACTCATCTACATGTTAGAAGGAAACACAGAACATGTTCCGGCGTCAGAGCCAAAGTTCTCCGAAGCTATGACTCAACGTTTCGTTCAACTTATTAAAAGTCTTCATGAGGAACTTTTTAAGACTTAATCTCTACCGGCGCCAAAGTCTCTGGATGAGGATCGTGAATTCAAATGTGCAAAGGTCATGTTGCATGGTTTCAAATACCTTGAAGAACGCATTCAGGTGTATGATATGATGGCTTACCTCTATGAAAAAGGGCATTTCACTATGTCAATGCTGTTTCAATGGATACTAGGGCATCGGACCCCAGGAGACTTTTTAGTGATTGTCAAGGTACAATCGCTAACAAACGGTTTACCAACAACCTTTCTCGACGGTTTCAATGAGATGACTCCCCGATTTTACAAACATCTCATGAAAACCTACATGTAACATCTGTATAAAAGGAGGTAAAACCATTTACAATGTCAACATTGCTTCTTCATCGATGTGTAGAGACCATGGATGACGTCTTCAAAGTGAATTATACTGACTATGTGTTTTCAAAGCTTCCTGCTTTTGAATCGGATTGGATGCTGCAAGTGAAGAATTTACATCAGCATTGGGAAGCTGTTGGAAAGACCATTCCAAGAGGTCGTTTCATCCGCTCGTTTCTACGTGAATGTGAAGAAATGCATTTGCCACCAACTTATGACATTGATTCAGCATTTATCAACGCGAATACAATTTGGGCAGTTGAGCTCATGTTAGTTGTAGCTGCAAGAATCATTTTACATTATGATGATGACATTCCATTGACGACGAATGTATCAGAACTTGTTCGATTCAACCATGGACGAGTTAAAGTGAATTCAAAACTTTGCAAGGGAGCTGACTCAGCAAATAGTTGGGTATAAAAGGGAGTGGACTCAGCAGAGTGAAGTCATTTCTCAGCAGACAGTTGGAGGGAGTGGACGTGAAGTCATCGGCACATTGTGGCAGCCATGGAGAATAAGACAA
Organism: Protula sp. h YS-2021; assembly: GCA_949752745.1. Taxonomy (NCBI): domain Eukaryota; kingdom Metazoa; phylum Annelida; class Polychaeta; order Sabellida; family Serpulidae; genus Protula; species Protula sp. h YS-2021. The sequence goes on along the minus strand of OX457027.1, from coordinate 95,396,642 downwards.
GCAGCTTTAAAATTAGTGCTAACTTAACCATTACTGTGGAGCATGGAGAATATGGGCCATTTCTACGCATCACACGTGGAGAGAGATTGTGTTTATTCACCATCTTTGTGGAGGATTGTATGTCAAAGCTTGGAAAATTTACGTGACATTGGCTTCAAACTGTACTTAACACAAACGAAGTGGCTTGAAGTCATTTCATACTTGGATAAGCGTTATGTGAGTTTTGTGCGAACATCACGGTTTGAAGGGAAAGAATATACACATCACATCAACATGAATGATGGTGAATGGGAGACACTGCTTCAGGAGATGGACAACATCAACTCAGCCCTATCGCCATGTGAGGAATGTCATGTCATAACTCCTATCAAGCTGCGAAAGGATGGTCGGATGAAGGTGTCAAAGCTATCCAAGAAAAGACTGGCTGAAGTTCAGTTGGAGAACATGAATGTGCAAAATCAACTTGGACTTACCTGCGAATATTGTGGTGCTTGTGGATATGTGGAGGATTATCATTGCCACTGCCACAAGTATAATTGTAAGTTGTGTGAACCAAGCAACTTCTGCGGCAAGTGTGGAGTACTTAAAGCAAAGTAAAAGCCCACAAGACACTGAAACAAGATGGACGCATGTTTTAAAAATGCTTATATTGACTTGATGATTGCTAAACTTGCTTGCTGTGGCACTCCAGACTATCAACTTTATCATTTGGACGCTTTTTGGGATGTTGTACATCATAGTCTTGATGTGATTGAACTGCATTCAAGATTTCTTGGAGAATGTCATAAAATTGGAATGGAAGAAGATCCTGACTTTGACTTTGATTCTGCACTTTATTCTGCTCGCACTGATGTTGAAGTATATTTCACCGTGGTTGACTATTTGAGAGATTGTTGTAAAGAAGAAGAGGAAACCGAGCAGCTTTATCAGGTAAGTTATAAAAACCTTTTTAAACATGTTTATGACAACATAGTGAATTGTTTCTCAAAGACATAACAATGTTTTTCTTACTAGCAAATTTAGTTTTATGTGAGTGGTTTCAACGTAAACAAAGAAAGAATATGATAGAAGAGGCAGCAAATATATTAAAAGATATTTTATCACAGGAAGAAACCGACATGTCAGAATAAAACAACAGAAGCAAAGTCAACATGGAGAATCTTGTACTATTCAGTGGTCACAAGGACGTTCTTTCAAACATGTTTCCAACACGACTTGAAAAGTATGGATATGTGTTCAACTCAAGTGAAGCTTTGTATCAATATGAGAAAGCAGTGTTTCATCACCGTCCAGATATTGCTTCAGCCATTGTGTCTTCCAGAAATGGATATGAAGCGAAACGTATTGCTAAAGGGATAAAACCATGTCCTTTATGGCATACAGTGAAGAGAAGTAAAATGCAAGATGTTTTACAAGTCAAATGGAATCAGTGTGTATTGTTTCGCAACAAGTTGAAAGAATGTAAAGACAAAACTTTAGTTGAAGCAACGTATGATCATTGGTGGGGAGCTGGTGTGAAACATGTGTCATCTGAATATCCTGGTCAGAATATTATGGGAAAGTTGTTAGAAATGTTGTGTGAGACTTGATGTGCAGACGTGTGCAGTGTGTTAAGTGAACAACAACTGGAAAAAATTTGCTGAACTTGACAGACTTGTGCTACATTGCCGGAGCAGCATAACTTAACAGACTTGTGCTGCATTGCAAGACTCACAAGACTGCATGATGGCTGACATGACATTGAGACAATATATTGTGCAAAAAGCTTATTGTGAAGAAATGTTATCAGCTGTAAAAAAGTTTGCATATTTAGTCTGTCCTGCTTGTCAACATGAAGAGTGTTCAGAACATACTTGTCATTTTGCATCTGTTTATACATATTGGAATGAAGCTAAATATTACATGCATTTAGATAAAGTGTTAGAGAATGCAAATCAACGTTGTGAGAAATATGGTGTAGATGCTATTACATTGGATGAACTCAGTCATTGGTTAGTGTTCATTGAAGACCAATGGTCTCCAGTTATTCATACCATTGTATCTATACTTGATTTGTAAAAAACTTGTTAGTTAAGTTATAAATGTATGTTAGTTAAGTGATGTTGGTTGAGTTATAAAATAAAAGCTGTTCTGTTCAGACGTGTTTTTTCATTCATCATGTCAACGTGGAAAGACTACTTGACCAATATCTACTTCAAACCTGGACAGCCTGGAGCATTTGCTGGTCCTTACAAACTGTATCACATCTTAAGAAAACATAATCAAGCAGTCACACAGTCACAAGTGAAGAAATGGTTGCAGGATCAAGATGCTTTCAGTTTACTACAACCTGTAAAATACAGGTTCAAAAGACAACGTGTGATTACACGTGGCATTGATGACATGTGGGATATTGATTTGGCTGATATGGGAAACATAGCTCCCTATAATGATGACATACGCTTTTTACTCATTGTCATTGATGTGTTTTCCAAATATGTCTGGGTACAGCCAATACCTAATAAATCACATACCAGCGTCATACAAGCTTTCCAAAAGATTTTTCATGACACACGACGAAGACCGCGAACTCTAAGGTCTGATAAAGGAACAGAATTTAAAAACAGATGGGTAAAAGCATTTTTGAAGAAAGAAGGCATTCATGCTTATACCACAAAGAATGAATCCAAAGCCAACTTTGCTGAAAGAGTCATTCGTACTCTAAAGGGAATGATGTATCGGTATTTTCTACATAATCAAACTTACCGTTATTTGGACATTCTTCCAGACTTGGTGTACAATTACAACCATAGACCTCATGGTTCTCTTCCTAATAAATATGCTCCAGCCGAGATTCGTAAAGACAATGAATCAAAAGTGTGGAAGTATATGTATGTCGACAAACTGAAATTGAAACCGAAGAAGTACAAATTTAACATTGGTGATCATGTTCGCATTTCTCACATTAAATATGTGTTTCAACGGGATTATCACATCAAATGGACGCATTGTCACACATCGTTGTAAGAAGCAAGGAATACATTTATATCGTGTGAAAGACTTTTTAGACGAAGATATTGATGGTCATTTCTATGAAGAAGAACTGCAGAAAGTGACCAAAGATATTGAATCTATTTATAGAATTGAAAAAGTCTTGAAAACACGTAAAAGACGAGGAGGTGTGAAAGAATTATTTGTCAAGTGGTTAGGTTGGCCAAACAAGTTTAACAGTTGGGTGAAAGAAACAGACATTCAACAATGAAGCATCCATTTACATGTTTAGTCTCTGGACCTACAGGCAGTGGCAAAACGTCTCTGGTGAAGGAAATTCTAGAACAAAAGTTGATTAAACCCTTTCCAAAAAGCATTTTATGGCTCTATGCAGCAGATCAGCCTTTGTACAAGGGAATGAAAGGTGTGGAATTTTACAAAGGCATTCCAGATGACATTGAAGAGCGTTTTAACCCGAAGAAACCAAACTTACTTATCATTGATGACTTAATGACCAAATGTCATAGTGATGAGCGTATGACACGTCTCTTTAGTGTTGGCAGCAGTCATCAAAATCTAAGCATTATCTTTATTGTGCATAATTTATTCCATCATGGGAAAGAGATGCGAAATATTAGTTTGAATACACATTATATCATTCTGTTTAAAAATCCGAGAGACAGTCAACAAATTAGTACATTGGCGCGGCAAATGTATCCTGGAAGATCTCAATTTCTCATAGAAGCCTATCAAGATGCTACTAGCAAACCTCATGGTTATTTATTCATTGATTTAAAACCAAAGACAAATGATCAACTATGTATTCGTACAGGCATTTTACCAAAAGATACACATTATGTATATATTGATAAAGCAGTGTATGAACAAGAACCAACTCATTTGACCATTCGCAGTCAAGATGTCTAAACGTATTCGAGCGAACCAGCCGTTTCTTCATTTGCTTGCACGCAGTGGACCTAAACGACGTAAATCCTTGCTACAGCAAGCTACAAAGGAGGAATTAACAAGCTTGTTTGAAATTTGTTTGAATATATTGCAAGGACATTTACCCTTAAGCTCAAAACGGTTTAAGGAATTTAAACGTGAACGTCATACGCTACGTACTCTAGCAGATAAGAAGATATCCCTTCGACGAAAAAAGAAGTTGATTAATCAGAAAGGAGGATTCATTGGAGCTATTGCTAGATTGGCATTACCTTTGTTAGCCAAACTGCTGCTAAAATGAAACATACGATGAAAATGGTCCTCATTCCTGAATATGAATATAAAATGTTGCTAGAAAAGAAGGGAAAAGATGGTGAAATCAAAACGAAAGTGAATAAACTTTTACGTGGGAAACGAACACGTGAAAAGGCTATAGAAATGTCTCAACTTCTTGGCCGTCATTTACGAACAAGTCAGTCTAGGCAAAAGCCCTCATCATCATCACCTGAAAAGCCAGAAAAGCTAGTGTTAAGTCATTTTCAACCTATCTATCATGGAAAAGTAACACAACTTTTAGCAGAACTGAAGAAACATGGTGTAAAATGGACAGAGAAGAATGAACTTGTGTTGAAAACGGGCGATATTATCACAAATTCCAACATGGTTGATTTGATGAAAGAAGCATTGGTGGCGACAAGAAGAAAAGAACGAGCCATACCACCACATGGTTGGCATCCGTTTATCCAGGAAATTGTAGATGCTAATATTCCAAAAACAATGTTTAGTAAAAAGACCACTCGTGACGATATTACAACAGAATGAAACAACGTCAACAAAGACAGTTTCCTGAAGGATGGGAAAATTTTTAACATGGCTGAAAGAGCTATGTTGTTGTTGTGAGGAAGATAAACCAACTATTCCTGTAAAAATAAGATGTACAAGTGCTTGTTGTGAAGGAGAAGTCATAGATCATCATGATGTGAAAGACCATTTGCATACTTGGTCGAATGGCGCGCGCTATCGTGAAGTATATAGGCAACGTCAACGCACCTATACCATTTAGTTCCCACCATCATGGAGTCAACAGGCTTTTACATTACTTTGCCTAGCAATGCGAGTATGAACTATTATCCCAACAACAAGGCTTCAAATTATCAAATTCGTATGCCTCGAACTATTTATCTGAATGGAAAATATGAAGTGGCTTTAGCTGAAATTCAATATCCACATACATGGACAACGATGAGACATGACATGGACTATTCTATTCAGTATCGACAACAACCACTGACAGAGACACTTGAGACTATTAATATTCCTTATGGCTACTATAGATCCATACAAGAAATATGTCAGGCAGTAAATGAAGAAGCAACTAATTCTATGAAAGATGATCTTAAAGAAGCTATTCGGATAAAGTATGATAAAATTAGACGACGTGTGTTTCTATTTCTAAATTATGGCTTTGAAGTGTCCTTTTCCGCTGGATTGGCTGAGATTTTAGGATTTATCCCAGATCAATGGTATACTGAAACATGTACAGCTGAACATAAAGCGGATGTGAAACAGGGATTTTATACACTTTATGTGTATTGTAGCATTTGTGAACCACAAGTTGTTGGTGATTATTATGTTCCCTTACTACGTTCTGTTGGCATACAAGGTCATGATGGCGACATTATCATGAAAACGTACGGCGAACCGCATTATGTTCCTGTAAACACGTCCAAATTTGACATGATAGAAATGAATATTAAGGACGACACAGGTTATAATGTTCCATTTCAAACTGGAAAGGTGATCTGTAAACTTCATTTTCGACCAAAAGCAATATGAAAGCTTATACACACGATCCGTCTGCATATCGCAACCATTTTCTTCGTCAAGTGGGCGGGGAATTACCAGGATTCAAAGGAGCGCGAATCCAATATGGCGATGGTATTGGTTCGATACTGGGATCATTGGCTCGCAAAGCTATTCCACTACTTAAGGCTGGGGCTAAGATCGTTGCGCCACATCTTAAGAAGGCTGCAAAGAATGTCGCGAAAGATGTTACGGGTCGAGTAGCAGAACGTGTGTTTGGTGAACAAAAGCGTATGCAACCGACGAAACGTGCCAGAAGACGAAAAACAGCCAGACGGATAACATCAAAATATCGCAAAGATATCTTTTGAAATCATGTCTCTCATTCATAATCATTCGTGTGAATGTAGTCTTTCTCCATTGGAATGGTTTCACGTACCACCAACGCAAACTGCTGTAGAGAAAAGTTATAATGTCGACCATCAACCACTTACAAGCATTAGAGAAGGCGCTCCAATAGAATTCTACATTCCTGCGAGTACAGAAGAATATCTAGATTTAAAGAACAGCAAACTTCATATTGTATGTCGCATTCTAAAGGCTGATGGAACAGAGTGTGGCGCAGATGATAATGTCTCTTGCATCAATGATGTGTTTAATGGGTTATGGTCTAATATTGAATTGTTTCTGAATGATCGTTTGGTTTCGCATAGCAACAATACTCATGGTTATACCAGCATTATCTCTCATCTCATCCATGATTCGGAAGAAAGTCTGCATTCTGAGCGCTCTATGCGTCTCATGTACAAGGATACTCATGTACAACAATATGTATCCGGGTTTCATGTCAGTGCTGACGGTGGTGACTTGGGTGAGCAAGGCAATAATGGCTTACATCATCGTTATTTACATACTCGTCTTAGCCGTGATGTTATGCTTACTGGTGGTTTAAGGATAGATTTGTTTGAGCAGGATCGTTATCTTCCGAATGGCATCAGTTTGAAATTGCGCTTCCATAGACAAAAAGATGACTATGTATTGATGGCTGCAGATAATACCTATAAGGTAGAAGTGAAAGAGGCATTTTTAACCATTCGCAAAGTGAGGGTGAGTCCAGGTATTCAGTTAGGACATACAGATGCATTGATGAAAAGTCCTGCCAAGATCATCATCACTAGAAAAGAATGTAAAGTCTTAGCTATTCCAGCAGGATTTCAGTCTTTTGTGAAAGATAACATCTTTTTGGGTCAATTACCAAATCGTATTGTCATTGGTCTGGTTCATAATGAAGCTTTTGGTGGATCAGTATTGAGGAATCCATATGATTTCAAACATTTTGATCTGGACTATATGCAACTGTACACGGATGGTGAACCAGTTCTATCCAAACCTCTCAAGCTTGACATTACACAGAACAAATACCTGGACGCTTTTGAAACGCTTTACAAATCGTTTGATCGATTGAATGGTGAGAAAAGTTCCATTATAAAACGGGAAGATTGGCCTAGAGGTTATGCTTTATTTTCGTTTGACTTAACACCGGATTATGATGGTGATGATCATTTTCCCCTGATCAAGCATGGGAATTTGCGGCTAGAAATGAATTTTGCTAGAGCTTTGCAACATACCATCAATGTCATTGTCTATGCTGAATTTGACAACATTATTGAAATAAGTGCAAATCGCAGCATCCAATTCGACTACCAGTCATGAACACGAAGCAGATTGATGCCATATTGAGTCATGATGTCATGACTAAAGACTTGTTTCAAGGCGTGTTTGCCATGGACCAGTTACCATCTTTACAACGCGGTGCCTATGTGATCAACACAGATGATCAAGATGAACCAGGAGAACATTGGGTGACAGTGTATTATGATAAAGACCCTGCAGAATATTTTGACTCTTATGGACTGTTACCTCTCGATGATCGTTTAGACATATTTTTAAGAAATGACTATATGTATAATTCTATATCATTACAAACGCCAATATCATCGTCATGTGGTTTTTATTGTGTATATTATATATTACATAGAGCTCGAGGTCAGAGTATGTTTGATATTGTGAATATATTAAAAAGAAAGGATGGTGATTTTATTGTAAAGGATTTTGTATATATACATTATAAACCATTGTTTTATTAATGTTGTTGTTGTTATATTAGTTAAGTTGTAGTTAAGTTGTTGTTGTTATATTAGTTAAGTTGTTGTTGTTGTTGTTAAATAAAACAAACGAAGTTTTCAAACAGTCTTGTTTATTGTGTTGTACATACGTTTATTTACAAATTCTTAACTACAAACACTATTTACAAAGTTTACAAACACTATTTACAAACTTTTATTTACAAAGTCTATTTACACTATTTACAAATTCTTAACTACAAACTTTTATTTACAAATTCTATTTACAAAGTTTACAAAGTCTATTTACAAACTCTTAACTACAAACTCTTAACTACAAAGTCTATTTACACTATTTACAAACTTTTTATTTACAAACACATTCATTTTTCAATACATTCATCAATGAATACCATTCATTAGAATCTAAATTGATATAGGTATCATAGACATTACATCCATGTTTGTAAATGCTACGAAAGCTTACATAACACACATCACCAAACTTTATCACTTTAACAGTTTCATGTTCAGACAGTTTCAGTTCATATCCTTCTTCTAAGTCAATGTCCATCACACGCATAGGTTGTGTCAGCTCAATGGATTTGGTACCCCGCATAAGCCATATTCCTCCCTCTTTGAATTCAAGCGTTAGGTTCTTTCCAATCCAATGCTTGTAACAGAGCGTACCATTCCACTGTGTTGAGGGTGATGTAGTCATAGTTTTCTGTAAGCTCGTCATATTGGCGAAATTGTACAAACACGTCTAAGCAGTTCTCAGTCACACGCACTTCTAATTCATTTGAGACTGTCAGGAGAAAGCCAGGTATCCTGAACTTCTCTAGATGGTCTTTCAACACGGATTGGTCATCAAGTGATAGGACGAGATACTGTCCAAAATGTCTTAGCACAATGTCATCATATTCGTTTCTCTGATATGAGAATCCATGCGTAATTGGTTTATATTCCGATAAAAAGTCTTCCATCTCGTTCAACAGTCAGATGAACTATGAGCTGTCTCCTTGTCTGCAAAGACGTTTTTATGCTCGCAAGATGGTGAAGAGTGGATGTTGTATCGCTTCTAGGAATCGTAAGACTGCGCGCCAGTTCTTGATATCAAAGAGGATCAAATCTGTATATGGTGTATCTGGCACAACTCCCTTATAATCCTTTGGATAATCCTGTAAAAGATTTCTACAGATTTCTACACGTATGTTAGAATCATATTCAGCTACCGTCACTTCCACTTTATTTTCAAGTCTACGTTTAAACCCAGGTTCAAGTGGTATGTTTTTAAAGTCTTTCCACACTTCAGGTTTAAACCGATGATAACTTGTCTTAGAATCTAGTATCACTTCATTCCTCTCATTTACAGTAAGGTAAACACCACCGTTCAGCATGAGTGCATTCATGATTGTTACCTTGTTATGAGCCACCTTCTTGTCTACGAAGCCTTTTATCCACTTCTTTCACCTGCTTCTTCATCATTTTCCATTCAGGTATTCTCAGCAAAATTCCCTTTTTCGTTGGACGGTTTTTTCCAGTCCCCTCATCTCTGAGGTATTTGCGAATGTTTACCACACCTTCATTACTTTGTTTCATAATCTTGATATACTTTCCATTGCCTAGAGAAAGCATTCCATCCCACGACTGTGGTGTTGGTACCGTCGTCTCCACTTTTAATTTCTTGATGGTATTGTCAGAATGTTTCACATTCATGTCTTTGACTGTATCAGCAAGAGTATCCATATCCGTTGTTGCAGATCTTTTCCGATTCATGTTGACGCTTCAGTGTTCACACCTCAACTAACTCTAAAGTTGAAGTGTCTCCCCCTTATATACTGTAATGCCCATGCGCCAAAGTGGAATAGCCATCACTCATCACATATCGCTTGTCATCAAAGGGAGAGAGAGCCACTTTCCTCAACTTCTCCGAGAAAATCTGGTGGTCATGACTTCGAATGATGTGCCCTGTGGTTATCGTTTGCGTTTGGTTGAACAAACTGTCTCTATACTGCTGATGTTTCATACGTCTTTGACACGCGCGAGTGATGCCTTTGGCCGTACGTTTTTCTTTCCCACCATACATCATACTATACATTTTCGGCCGAAGTCCAACAAACTCTTCAATGGGAATGCCCGCCGTCTCATCTTTCATTTTCCCAAGCACTTTCTTGTTCACGTTGGAATGCAGGAAATGATCTGGGGGATAGTCACTTGTGTCGAACAAGTCGGCATCTTCCTGCATGTCTTTGTAGATATCTTCCGTTTCTATGTCATAACATAGACTGTCGGTGTCGCTGAACAACAGCTTGGCGTTGGGATACTTGGTCATGATGTAGTTGTAATGAAAGTGGAACATGAGCACCTTGCTGAGGTCGAGAATGGTGAAACCAACTTGAATGGGTTTATCCAGAAGCAGATCCACTTTGCGCAAATGTACCGCGGTTAAATCTTCGTTGAAAATTCTAAATTTGTGGAAGGAAGGTTTGACCACAAGTTTCTTGAACCGCTTTTCTTTGTGAACAAGTTCCACATTCATGCGTTTTCTCACATTTTCCATGGTTTTGCCAAACACAGAGTTGTTCATCAATTTGAAGAAGTCTTTCTCAAACGGGTTCTTAGCCAACTTTCTCTTTTCCGTGTTCAAGGAGATGTATTTTGCCAACCATTTGCTCTGTGCAAACATAATGGCACGATGCACCTTCGTGACTTTCAATCCCAGTGAGACATATTGCTGTAAATTTCTATAATGAAGTACATATTTCTTCTTGTCACACAAGTTGGGAATGAGCTTTTCACTAGGCTTGCCTTTCATGTTTAGATCTTTCCGTAGCTTCTGACTATGCTCTGATAATTCTCCCACTTTCACACATTTCCGTTCTGGAGCCACTGAATAGTGATTATGATGATTATGAATGGATTGTGGGTATTCCAAATCCACTTCTAAAATGTATCCAATCTCATCATCTTCATCCACATCCATAAAGTCAATGGATTCTGGCTCGCTCACCCAGATAAATCCACTTTCCGGCATGCTTTGCGACATGGCCCAGCCATACAAGTTGTTTGCATCCAGGTACGTCAAATAGTTGGTCGGTTTCAAGGGATCGTAATCTGCTACGTAGGGGTTATTTGCTTTCGCATACTTGTGTGTGATGACAGATATTCCTCCACGTAGGCCTTGTTCAACCATTTGGTACATGTCAATGTCGTTGATCAATTCCAGTTTCACCTTTGTCGCTTTCAACATGGCATCCCACGACAGTCCTGGCGCTGTATAGTAGTGAGCAGGATCCAATTCATATGTGTTGAGACATACTTGACGAAAGTTTTCAAACACGTCAGCCAGCAACAACACATCTGATTTCAGGTACAAGTCATGGTATTCGCCAAATGTAGTACAGTGGAATGTCTCCCACACCTTCTGCGCATGCGCATAATCCTCATCGCTAATGTCTTCTTCACTGCGCAGACTGTAAAACTTGTCCTTGGACGGTAGTTCTGTTGCAGCAAACTTGGATGGCTCATCCACGTAATCATAAGGGTACACTCCCTTTCTCAACAGTAAATCTTGTTGGTCACTATCGTGAATGTGTGACGTCATGTTATAAAAGTTGTCTTTCCCTTCTGCCGCCAGGTTGGATACTAACTTCTGTAGAGAAGTACTCATGAACTGATAACTGTCTGTAAATTTCAGATTGCTCATGGTGAATGCAATATATTTCTCAACGGTGTTGGGAATGACTGTAATCGTCTCATTTTTGAACTTTCCAATTTCTTCCATGATCAAATGGCTGTCATAGCCTCGTAAATTGTGGAAAAACACAGGAATGATGAAAGAATCTTCAACATCCTGCTTATCCTTTCGAAGTCGAAATTGTAAATTGCATTCATTATGTGCAGCTCCACGGTATTTACCATTGAAATGATCATGATCTCTCACACGATCTGCTCCTAGAGGCTCATGACAAATGTAGCAATCTGTGGCGTTCTTATAATGCTCTTCATCTTCATGAGTCATGACTATTTTCTTTGACTGTTGCAAGCCATGCACAATACGATCACGCTCATTTACCATATGGTCTAAAAAGACTTTCACAGCATTGTCTCCTCGATACATGACTGGGGCACGTGTATCATACTGGCTCACAACCACATAGGCAAAGCTGTTTGGACGATGATGTTGATACCTAACTTCTTCATGCTTTTTCGTGAAACATTCAAAGTCTGCATAAATCACAAACGGCGCTCGCTGTTGTTTGGCTACATTCTTGAACTTGATGAAAGGTTTCTTGGGGAATGATAAACGTTGTGCTCCATGCTTGTCACACACTTCACGATGCTTGTCTAAAAGATCTTGTCGCATAAACCCATGAAGACAGTTGAAACAATAAAATATTGCATTCTGACGCTTTGTTCGATAAGCCATCAGTCTGCTGAAATTCTTGATGAGGCAGTAATGTCTTGTCTTGTCATTACTAATCAAAAGCAAATTGATTTCTCTCGCGCTGGTGTTTCGACTGAGTTGTATCGGAACAACTACATCATGTTCATATCCAAACACGTTAATGGACACATCATTCTCCTTTTCAAACTTTGGAATGTCTGTAATCGGTGTTGGAAATGTCATCCCTTCCACCTTCAATTCGTTCTCAAATAGCTTGTATTGATGCACACGCTCTGCGTTTGCATTTGTTGAAGGGCTAAGGTGAGCCAATATAGACCATAAGAAACATTTGTTGTCTTTATTCTGAATGTTTAACACAGCCTTTGTAGTCTTTACTTTCTTCGGTAGTGGGATAAAACTGCTCGCTTCCAGTGGCGCTGACGTCGCTGTATGCACTTCAATGAATAATATGTTATCCAACACCCAACCAGAGCCTTGTCGCTCATGTTCATCAAACCTGGTAAACAATTCTTTATAGGCTTCTGGTAAGTCCTTCTCAATATCCGTTGGATTGTATGCTGCATATGTCGGACTACTGATGAAGGCATTATCCACTTGTTCTACCATCACGCCTTCAACATTTGGTGTCATTTTCTTGAAGCGTGCATGTACCACAATGTACCATTTCATTCCACGGTTTAACGTTTCTAACAAATGTGCCTTGATTCTATTCTCTTGTTGTCGCATTTCAAGTAACAAATCTGATCCATCTTCAGGCTCAAACCGTCTTTCCTGCGCGTTTTCACCAAGACTCACTCTTCTGCCTCTGCCTACTTGTCCTGTCTCTTTCTTTCTTTGTTCTTCATGAGGTATGCATACATGTGTCTCAAACGCATCCAAAGATGAAAATATCTTGGCGCATTTACAGCAGAGGACTGGATCAGGTCTGTCAACACCATCTTGTAACGTCTTTTGTCTCTTGGCTTGAATCTGCTCAACAAGCTCATCATGAGCACGTTTCATCCTAGTTTTCTTGCATGTGTGTGTCACGAACAATTCCAGAGATGGAAATGTCACATCACAATCATGACAGTAGACTGGTGCCATCGTTGTTGTTTCTTCAACTGCTAGAACTGAAATGAAGTAAAATACACGTTTCACTCTTCCTTTTATACCACTTCAATGGTGTGTTAACTCAGCAGAATGTATCACTAGTTGACTAGTTGACATGTTTCACTCATGCTTTTATGCTACTTCCATGTAATCAAAATATGGTGTGTAACTTGTTTCAAAAATGTTAAAATTGCTGACTCAGCAGAATTTTACTTGTGTATATGAATGTCTCACTTACAGTTGTACAGCTGCACTGCTGCACAGCAGAGACATCTAGCGGTGAAGTCAAATGGCCTGCCAAATGGTATTCATCCACCAAATGGTATTCATCCGCCAACTAGACCTGAAATGTGATAAAATGTATTCTCTCTCTCACACACACACACACACACACACACACACACACACACACACACACACACACACACACACACACACACACACACACAGACAGACATGTTTTTGCTTCATTTCATAATATAGGATGGCCCTTAAAAGGGCCGAAAGATGTTAGTACTTCTTCACCAGCAAGTAGGATTTCCACAATCACACTGGTATCTGTAAAACTGCTCCATGGAGAAAGGCCTTCTCGAGCACTTGAACGGATGAAAGTGCACCGCACCACCAGCAGTCCGTGCATGGCTCCGGTCCTGGCAATCTTGCAGTAAACTTGTACCAGAGCAATCCACCACAGGTTTTGCAGCAGTAATGCCGTGGTGCGTTGTGCTGCACCGGGCAGTTGTGTGGTTGACCTGGGTACTCCAACCACACCCAACACTTATAACATTCTGTCGTTAGTGTCACTACCCTGCCGTCTCGCATCACTTTCTTACTTGTCGTAGTAGCTGGTGTGTTGTCCATGATGTGTCTGACGATGTCTGACGATGTCTGACGATGTCTGAGCCTCGAGACACTACACTTATATACGATTTTATCATGCTGAATCGACGATTTCATCATGCTGATTCAGCACAATTTTGCTCTCCTTGGGAGGGGGGGGGGGTCGGTACACAGTATGTGCTAGGGGGGGGGGGTCGGTACATAGTATGTCCTGGGGGGGGGGGGTCGGTACACAGTATGTGCTAGGGGGGGTGGTTGGTACATAGTATGTCCTAGGGGGGGGTCGGTACATAGTATGTCCTGGGGGGGGGGGTGACGTCATTTTTGCAATGCGACATCATTTTACTATATATATAGGTGTGCTCTCTTCACAACTTCCACAGAATACCATCATGGAGTGCTGTTTCGCTTTAGAGAATTCGTTAGTTATCCGAGACATTACAAAGGTGGATTTAATGTACCACCCTACAGCGCATGAACCGGTGAGAGAATTCTTCTTGCAGCTGTTTCCAGATCCGGCTCGTGCTGTCGCCATCGCTATGCCAGTTCTACTCAACAGGGGTGTTATGATTGGGAAGCGGCTTAGTGATATTGAACAGGGTAGATACCAAGAGGCGTACATCAGATCAGTCGTCCTGGGGGAAGCAACACCATCCCATTTAGAAGAGGAGGAATACCCGGCCTGGGCTGGATACTTTATGCTTCAACACATCAATCTGTGTCGCGGGTGTGGCTGTCTGATAGGTGCAGACAAGGTCATTGCTGCCGCTTGCGGTCATCAAGCATGTATATCTTGTTCTGTCGCGCGTGCCTATCAGGCAGCCTTACGGAATGAGTATCTCCTCAAGTGTTTAAGCTGTGGGACAAAGACGAATCACTTCATATTTAATGGTCAGCAGATGACTCAGTACGGCAGGCGATATCAAAATGTTATCACCTTTTGCTGAACGGCACTAACAGTGAGGAGTTTCAACTCCAGGCTGCTCTTTTCAGAGCGGCCGCCACTTATTACAAAAATAAGCAAAACAATTTATCATGGTGTTGGTATATGTGTGTATGCATGAGAGTGTGGGAAATGGAAAAAAAAGTTACCGTCTGTCCGTCTGCCCGTCTGCCCGTCTGTCTACCATATGCCGATTGTGCAGTAGAACCAACGTTGGTTCCACTGCAATGCAAAACATAGGTTCTGCAATGCAAAACCAAACGTTGGTTCTACTGAACTGCAGTAGAACCAACGTTGGTTCTACTGCACTGCAGTAGAACCAACGTTGGTTCTACTGCAGTGCAGTAGAACCAACGTTTTCCTACTACTGTTTAGCAAGTCATATACCTTCGTCATACCTTTTTAATGCATTTGGCATACCTATGTAATGCCTTTTCAAACCTTTGCCATACTTTTCTCATACTATTGTGATCACGTCTCACACCTTTGTCATACCTCTTTTATGCTTTTCATACATTTATCATAGCTTTTCATACTTTGTCATACTTTTTATACCATTTTCACATCTTTATCAGACCTTTTTCACACCTTGGTCATACTCTTCATTCCTTTTTCTTCCCTTAGTCATGTCTTTTCGTACCTTTGTCATACTTTGACGTTCCTTTTTTTGACACCTTTGTCATACCTGTTTGGCAACTTTATCATACCTTTTTCATACAGTTATGTAAAGGCCGAATATAATTACCTTTTGAGGATGAAGACACCGGCAAGGAAAATGCAGGCACTAATGAGAATAATGAGGCTGCTCACTCCAAACAGCAACACATCTGAAAATCAAAAGGATGTACTAACATTGCCCTAACAACAGTTGGCTAAATACCTTTAAAGGTTGAATCACGTATGCCTTATAATATCCTAAAATTTCACATATTGACCAAATTTCTCAATCGCCAATTCTGTGTTTGATAAATGTACACAGAAAATAATCAAATGCGAGTAATACAGCAAAATAGGGTGTGAACTTTTTACAATACAATGCACTCCAATTCTACGTTGACGGGGATACAAAGGTTTGTCTGCCTTGTCGAAACATTTCTTTGAACATAGTACTTATGACTAGCAATGGTAGCATAGCTGGTATATGTACTTAATGATACATTCCAGCCAGGAGGGGATTGTTTTTCTTTCTTTACATCAGTGCTCGGGATTTCATCTACAATGCACACAATAAGATCGATTCATATATTTCACAGCACTATCTAATATTAATGCTGTATTCAAATATCTCACAGCAATATCTAATATCAGTGTTCTATTCAAATTCCTAGCATCAATATCAAGTACTGGTGTTCTATTTTAATAGCTGGCAGCAATATAAAATACCAATGCTCTGAATATCTTGTGGAATTTACATCTGCTATATCCATTCAAAGATCTTGTGGCGATATCTAATGTCGTTTTATATAATGCAGAGGGAGTGCAAATATTTATAATATCTAGCCCTACACAGAAAAATACTTTTAATAGTCTTATTTGCAACTCAATTCTTCAATTAACCCTTAAAATACTGATGCAATTTGAACGACAGAGAAGTCATTTATCGAAAACATTTATCGAATTCTCTACTCCATTAACATAAAAATGTTTAGAATCGTAACATTAATTACCCGTTCCGCAATAACCTAAGACTCCAGTCCACTGATTATTTTCACACTTTAGCGTCCAGGACTTAGATCCAGCATGGCATCCAATCTCCATGACTTCAGCATCTCGTGTCATCCAAGCGCCATCTGGCGGTGACATGTCCTCACAACCTAGAGCTGTATAATTAACGCACACAACTACTGCGTCTCTTTGTTAAATGTAAAGTGTGAGGCTGCTGAAGTCACATAATATTTGGTTAGACACAATAGCAACAAAGAAACCTATTATCTCCCACATTTCTCCTTTTATATTATATATTTTTCTGAAACAAGTGATTTAGATAAATATAACTAATATTGCGTATTACTAAAATACAAACACTGACTTTTGAATTCTAGCAGAAAGTTGTCACCCTCGCCTGCTACACGGGGCAGACGTATTTCTATTGCATCGTCAATAGATTGCATAATCTGCTGGAGTCTCGGTTCAGTGGATATTTCGGCCGAATTATGTGATACGTGATCTCTAATGGTAGCAAGTGATCCGTGATTATTGTGGTTGAAAATCAAAGCAGTTATGTTGATTGCTTGACCCGGCTTAACTGCAATGTTTAAATTTGCATTTCTCCCACACACTCTCCTTATGTTTAGGCTGGATATTGCTGTCGATTCTGTTGGCATAGATAACGCCTCGCCACGGCAATGCTTTGCTTCGATCTGCAACACTGAAATGAAAGACAAATTTATGCCTGAAATGCAGCTTATAAAAGGGGTTACAAATCTTAAGGATAAACCTGCCATTTTGTTCTAATGTATAACAATAGAAATGAATTTAAATCTGCTACATCGTGTCAGTAAGAACCTGACATAATCTAACAATGTCATCTTTCGCCATCCTTTTAAAATGAACTAATTGAATAAGACCAGAAACATACCTAAGAATGATTAGTAAAACCCTACTGACTATCTTTCTTACCATTTTAAACCGTTTAAGGTATGTGTTTTTTTTTGCAAAATATGACATGCAGTATAAAGAAGTTAAAGTATTGACAATCGCCTACCTTTTTTACAGGAGTAAGTAAGGTCAGCATATTCTACTAAATGTTCTCCACAACTCTCAGTGCCTTCTTCTCTTAATTTATTAGAAATGATCAAACGGCAAAAGTTACGCCCAGAGCACATGGGATCAAGTGCTGTAAGCGCATCGTTGTGACAGCCCAGATCGTGGTCCGTCCTCACACAGCGCCCCAGAGCCATGCGCCCGTATACTGCCGTTTTCATGACGATTATTTCATTTGCAGGGCACTTCGCCTCAAAAACATCTCCATTACAAAATTCTGAAAATATCATTTATTATTTTAGAAATGGAAGAGACACAACACAACTAAAGAGGAAATAATATAAAATTTGTACAGCAATGACAAATTTTTTAAATTAAATTCATTTTAAATAAAGCTCGGGTTTAAAGATGGAATTGGAGATTAAGTTATAGAATGCTAATTCTTAATGTAGATGTGATATACATCTACGTATGTGTATCAATGCTCTTTGTAAAGATAATGACCTAAACTTTAGAGTACAAAAAATGCCATATTTACCTGTAGAGCCAAGACAATTAGAAAACAAACTCCACAATATAAGTAGACTTAAACAAGTACTAGAAACTAATTGTGTAATATCCGACATGTTTAATGCTTGGTCTGAAAAGTCTTCCTCTTCCCACAACAATATTCTAAACATTCAGTAACACAGCCTTCACAATCACATTGCACCAAATAGGCTTGTTTAGATAACATTTGGCAACCGTTTCTACACGCACACAGCTGTCTTAACGCATACCATATACGTCTACATGTCACATAGCTGTTCAATGCTTCTTTACTAAACATCTCTATAAGGCCTGCAGTCAAGTCTTGATGCCGTTGACAATCAATACAATCTCTGATGTGACGCTTCGTGCCACGACAAGACAGTTGCAATAATGCTCCATTTAATTAATGGTCTCCTGTTCATTCAGCCTCTAATTTACATGCATAAAACACCAGATAAGGCCAAACGCTAAACCGAGGAAACCAATTAAAATAGATATGTTGTGTATAGATATATTTTGACGAGATTTTCAAAGCATTTGTAAATAAAATTCACATTCATGCCCATTTTCATAGTTTTATAAGGGAATAAAATTATCCTGGAAGACACAACCAAATAAAGAATTAAGTTATAATAAAGAAACTCTCATAAATTCCGGTAAACTTTTGCAATTTATTGAATATTTTTTCGATTTCACTATTACAGTATTTTATATATTGATTTATCATCAAATAGATAGTCTAATATATTTTCCATATGTCCTGCAATACCCCATATAGTAACACACTCCACTGTATGACCATCTAACATACTATATGATCACGCTATGCATTATGTGGTACCGTAATCCACCATATGGTCACGTAATCTACGATCATGTATTCCACCATGTTGTCATGTATTCATCATATGGTCACATAATCACCATATGATCACGTAATCTACGATATAATCATGTAATCAACCATATGGTTACATAATCCTTATATGGCCAACACATTAACAATGTGCGCCACCAGTTGCGATGATTATAGTTATGTTTATAATAGTTTAGCATTTTGATGCTACTTGATCGTGTGTTTTAAACAAACAAAGTCCATATCAAAATTGTTTTAATAGGAAAACAATAATGACTAATTTTCAAATAATTTCAAGATAGGGTATGGGTTAACAAAAGTTTCAAAATAGGATATTGGTTAACATATCAGCAGATCAAGTGTTATGAGTTGACCATCACCTCATCTGCTCAAGAAAATTTGTCTTGTGATAAGCGTTCTGACAAAAACACAATAAAACGCACCAGTTGCAAATAAATAAATAAAATAAATTTCCAGTTCAAAATGTTAAGATATTTGAATGAAATTCTGTTTTTGTGAAATTACTTTTCTTTATGCTCATGACTACACTTCGTCAACTCTCATTCAATTAAATATTTAGTGACTGTAGATAAAAAATAGATTTGTGCGCAGCAGCATTTAAGTTTTATTCAAATAATACTAACAGACTTTAATTTAATGCAAAACCAGTATAAACACCAGTATTACAGTTTTGGTATTGGCAAGGATGGTGATCGCGCATTCTCCGTGGCAGGTCCACGAGAATGGAACAAGCTTCCTGACAATATCCGAAACTGTGATAATTTATTTCAGCTTTAAACGTTTGCTCAAAACTCATTTGTTTATGTTAGCTTATGGACGTTAAATCAGTATTATATTTTAGAAATTTGTATCATTTTATAGCAGATTTAATTTTATTTAAATTTTATATTGTAAAGCGCTTAGTGAATAAGCGCTATATAAAAACAGTGTAATAATAATAATAATAATAATAATAATAATAATAATAATAATAATAATAATAATAATAAAAGGATGTCATTGGTCCATAATAAGCTAATTTTGAGCGGCATCAGATTCAATCAAAATAAATTGTTTTTCAGCTCCATTTAAATTTTTGCTTCTCACATAACGTATTCTGTTTTTGCTTATTCAGTTTCCCCGGAGATCTTCGGTGAAGGTGGAGTGGGGTGCTTGACTGGAGGGGCTGGCGATGAACCTTGCCCCAGTAAACATTCCGATGTCGATCCAATATCGATTTGATGTCGACTCGACCAAATCACAACATTGAATCTGGAAGCAGTATGGTTGGGAATGGTCGCGGCCATAATTCAACGTCGATGACACAACCTTGAATAAACGTTGGATAATACCAGTCTAGAATCGCAGTCAGACAACGCCAGTGATAGTACGGTGAGCCCTCCGTCACAGCATCCCCAGGCATCGATCATCCGGTTATACAGGATATATGTGTGAAATCAGTTATTTTTCAAAAACAGGAGGGAAAAAAGTGCATGCTCTTGAAATTCTCATATTTCACGTCCTGGTTTTGGTACGGAGTGACCTGGCTACCTTTTTTCGTGAGCGATAATACGAGTAAATTGCTTATGGTTGAGTCCGACGTCTGTCCAACATCGACATGTAGACGTCTATACTACGTCGAGTTTTCAACATCTCAGCAACGTTGCACCAATGACGATGATTAAACTCGGAAAAAGTTGCCTTTTGGTTGCCACCAAAACGTCTATCAAACGTCTATTGAACTTTGTGTCAAAGGCTTTGGGAAGACGGTGATCTTCGGACGCGACCAATCACAGCCAAATTAGAACTAGAGTTGTGGTTGGGTTGAGTCGACGTCGCAACTTCAAATCGACGTTCGATCAATGTGAGAATGTTTCCTCGGTAGTTGCCCCAGTAAACATAAAACGTTGAACAGAACTTGGACAGATGTCACTGTCAAACGTCAGGTGAATTTTGGATTTCAATCGATTATTGAAATCACAATACATTTCTTTTACCAATGCTAAACAGATGTCGGGGAGCGACTTTGAATAAACATCGGGAGGATATCATCAAACAAATCGGCAAAATGCCTAGAATCAACATCTCAACAACGAAAATCATAAGGTTGCGTCACCCGTCGTTGATTAGACGTCGGAGAAAGTAAGTTTAGTCGCAACCAAACAGCTGGGTTTAAACAACGTCAGGAATTCCATGCCTCTTCAACTTTGGAAAAATCCGTTTAATAAAATTCAAGGATAGTTGGTCTTTGGTAGCGACCATGTCTCCCCTTTGTTTTTTGTCAATCCCCTCCTACCCACAGCCCCCTCACCAATTCCCCAGCAGGTGCTTTTCCCCCAAGCTCCCACCCCTTTATTCCTCAAATCAAGTTGTTTCCTCAAGCCCTCCAGCCTTGGCCCTAGCCCCCCCCCTCCAAGTCCGCCTCTGCCTTTATTTAGGCAACACAAACTCCACAAATGTGCCCTTGTTTGGAACTGATAAATGTCCCTATTAATGAAAGTCTTTTTACACAAAAATGAAAGAAAAAATAAAGGAACTGATCTATTTGTCCGGCATTGGAGATTGTCAATAATACTCACAAGAAGTTCCGTAAAGAGCAGCCCCCTCCCCGCCCTTATTCAACAGCCGATTCTTGTTCCTATCATCCGACATCGGACGTTGTCAGGAATACCGGCAATAAAATTCCGTAAGAAGCAGCAATGCGGTTTGTAATATTCCAAATATGGACCGAAAAGTTATTCATACGTAAATCGGACTGTCGGTCAATATATACTACTGTGTTTGTGACTGCTCTACTGTGCTGAGTCAGTTTCTTAAAATATCTGCACCTTAAACTTTTGCACTCCTGTTTTCTGTATGTTATCCATTGCTATTAAGTTGTTTGAATTCTTTTAATTCTGTGCGTTGCAGATTTTATTCTCCGTTTGTATATAGTGTATGGCGTGGCAAAGGGATCAAACTCCCCTTGGCCGCGCCCCCATCTCCCACAAAAACAAAAACAAAAACAAACAAAACTGCACGCTCCTTCCATGTTCAGCGCTACCTCCGTAAAACATTTATTTAATTAACATATTATTAAATATAAATATTATTATTGGCCATCAGTAAGCGACTGTACGCCCATTTCGTTAAACTGTATCAGCCCGGTAGCCCAGGGATTATTTGCAACTAGGAATGTTCAACGTTTCTAGTATTGAAATTGAAATGATGGAAAATGTAACTAACCTAGAGTTCAGAATAAAGTGTAACTTACGATACTACTATAGTGTGTAGATTGAGAATGGTGAAGATCCGTCTCCGTGGTGAGTAGGGGTGAGAGGGAAGGATGGAGGGAGGGCGGGGGGGGGGGGGGTCAGTTACATGTTGTAGCGTTTTCGAGTTTATATTATATTTGCGTGTGGGTGGGAGTTTTACGTTTATAACGAGTTACTTGAGTTGGTATTAGTTGTGATTTATAAAATGAGTACAAATGGTGCTGTTTGGGAATATATTCACAACGATGCGATCTCGCCTACTCTGGATAGGGTTTCACATACCAATAAGGGATCAATATCGTTAATTATCTCCTGTCGTTATTTCACAAACAATGACCAAAGAACTTGAAAATACATCACAATTAAACCAATTTTTATTTTATGTTCGAAAAATATCTGATGTATTTCATACAAGTAATGCTTTCACCGTGTGGGAAATATGTTTCATGAAAGTGCAAACATTTTGCTGAACTACTGAAAGTGCACCCACTCCATAACTAACAGATTGGGCCTCTTTTTACATACACCATTTTCCATTTTTTATTAAGACTATTCTGATTTCTCCGAATGCATTTACTCTAAGTCCTTAAGAATATTTTGCACAACACAAAAATCGTACACCAGGGCACATGAAACTGTCCTTTAATGAGGTCTGTTTGCTCCAATAGTCTACAAAGACGCCTGATACTAGGCTCTGATTGGTTCTGGATTGGCATCTTCGAGAACGTAGTACTTGACTGAGTCTCCGGACTTATCTGACTGTGTGCTGTTTATATATTGGCTGTAGTCCGGAACAGCTTTGCCAACATTCCCATGTCCTCTGACACAAGCCTCGGTGTTGTTCATTCGGCTTGCAGTCATGTGTGACATCTTCAGTGACTTATAATCCTCGCTCGTTATTGCCTGTGTCTGCATCGGCATGGTGCTCATGGGAAGTGCTTGATGATTGACAGCCACGTGATCATGTAATCCATGCTTGATTGGCGGCTTTGTGATGAGTGGCAATGTTTGCGGCTCAAAGCCCTTTGATTGGCGCTGCGCCAGCTTCCTATAGGTGCAATTAAAGAATTTTTATTATTCAGCGACATTATAAAATTTTATCAGATTTACAGAAACAGCGGGTGAAAATACCAAGAAAAAAGTTATGTGAAATAACTAAGGCAGAACAAAGGTTTCAGTCAGGCGAAAGGTATAAGTCAGATTAAAGGAAGAAGATTAGCAAGTCACATACCTTTGTCATACCTTTTCATAATTTGCCATACTTTTCTCAAATCTTTGTCATCACGTCTCCCACCTTTGTTATACCTTTCTCATTTCTTTCATGCCTTTGTCATACCTCTTTTATGCATCCTTTTCTTCCCTTAGTCATTTCTTTTCGTACCTTTGTCATACTTTTACGTTCCTTTTTCACACCTTTGTCATACGTTTATCGCAACTTTATCATATCTTTCTCATAGTAATGTAAAGGCCGAAAATAATTACCTTTTTAAGATGAAGACACCGGCAAGGAAAATGCAGGCACTAATAAGAATAATCAGGCTGCTCACTCCAAACAGCAACACATCTGAAAATCAAAACAATGTACTAACATTGCTCTTACAACAGTTATCTGAATAGCTTTCAAAAGTTGAATCACATATGCCTTATAATATCCTATAAAATGTCACATATTGACCAAATTTCCGAATCGCTAATTCTGTGTTTGATAAAATGTACATAGAAAATAATCAAATGCGAGTAATACAGCAAAATAGGGTGTGAACTTTTTACAATACAATGCACGAAACGCGATGTTGACGGGGATACAAGGTTTTGTCTGCCTTGTCGAAACATTTCTTTGAGTATAGTATTTATAACTAGCAATGGTAGCACAGCCGGTATACATACTCAATGATACATTCCAGCCAGCAGGAGTTTGGTTTTCTTTCTTTATATCAGTGTTCGGAATATCATCTATAATGCAAACCAATAAAAATTCATTTATATATCTCGCAGCAATATCTTATATCAGTGTTACATTAAAGCATCTGACAGCCATATATAATATCAGTGCTCGGATTATCTTGCCGAATGCAAATCAATAATATCGATTCAAATATCCAGCTGCAATATCTAACACCATTTGATATAATACAGAGGGAGTGCATCTTTGATATTTATAACACCTAGCCCTGACAGAAACAATGCTTTTAACTGTCTTATTTCGATCTACGTCTCCCATTATCTGTTAAAATATTGACACAATTTTAACGACAGAGAAGTTGAATATCGAAAACATAATTCTCTACTGCATTAACATAGAAATATTTAGAATCATAACATGAATTACCCGTTCCGCAATAACCTAAGACTCCAGACCACTGGTTGTTCTCGCACTGCAGGGACCAGGACTTGGATCCAGCATGACATCCCACTTCCATGACGTCACCGTCACGTGTCATCCATGCGCCATCTGGCGGTAGCATGTCGGCACAACCTAAAGCTGTATTGTTATCTCAATTAAAGGTATTACTGAGGCTGCTTAAATTGCAGTTTTGGTTAGACAGTACAACATCAAAAAATTGGGGCTTATTATTTCACGCATTATTTTTTTTTCAATATTTACCTTTCTTAAACAAGTGATTACCATGAAATTACCACTAAATATACCATGGAAAGGTAAAGAAGCCTTGCAAATAGAAAAAATGCTACATAGTACTAAAATACAAGTACTGACTTTTGAATTCTATCATGAAGTTTTCACCATCTTCTGAAACACGAGGTAGACGTATTTCTATTGTATCTCCGATAGACTGCATAATCCGTTGGAATCTCGGTTCAGTAAATATTTCGGCCGAATTATGTGATGCGTGGTCTCTAATGGTTGCAAGTGATCCGTGATTATTGTGGTTGAAAATCAAAGCAGTTATGTTGATTGCTTGACCCGGCTTAACTGCAATGTTTAAGTTTGCATTTCTGCCACATACTCTCCTTATGTTTAGGCTTGATATTGCTGCCGCTTCTGCTGACAAGGATAATGTCTGACCATGGCAATGCTTCGCTTCAATCTGCAATACTGAAACGAAAATCATAGAAGTATTTCTTTTAAATAGCTTATAGGAGCGGTTGAAAGATCTTAAGAGTAACTTGCTAATAGTTGCTATACTTGAAGCTAATGATGATGTTGTTATGAGTAAACTTGTAGTTGTGTTCGAATGTATAGCAAGATAAATAAATGGTAATATACAAAATCTTATGTATAATCTAAGTTTATTTCTTTTTATGATCTTTTATGACTAGTTAATTGAGTAAAGCATTGACGGATCTACTAGAAACCGACTGGTAAATCTCATACTTTACTTTTTAAAATATTTTAAAGGAATATTAAAGGACGCGAAAATTATATTAAACGTTTGTGTATCTTTTAAAATAATAATTGTCATCTAAAATTCAAGTCACGCTCCTTCCTTTTCAAAATTAGGCTAACAAAATTTGCATACATGATATAAGCTTTGAGTTTAGGCTTAATTTGAATTATTTTCTTGTCGCTGTCATAAGGCTGTTCGTCAAAATATATGAGAGCACAGATAAAAACTAAATTAATCGACTTGTTAAAATTAAATACGTAGTATAAACCAGTGGAATTATTAACAATGACCTACCTTCATTACATGAGTATGTTAAGTCAGCGTACCCTACTAAATGTTCTCCACAAGTCTCACTATCTTCTGCTCTTAACTTATTAGAAATCATCAAACGACACGAGTTACGCCCAGAGCACATGGTATCAAGTGCTGTAAGCGCCTCGTTGCGACAGCCCAGATCATGGTCCGTCCTCACACAGCGCCCCAGTGCCATGCGCCCGTATACTGCCGTTTCCATGACAACTAATTTATTTGCAGGACACTTCGCCTCAAATACATCTCCATTACAAAATTCTGAAAATACCATTTTTTGTATTTCAGTAATGGGAGAGATACAACCCAACTGAACGAGAAATAATTTAATGTTAATACAGCAATGCCAAATTTTACTAATTAAATCCATTTTAAATGAAGTTTAAACATGGAATTAGAGGTTAGGTTAACGCAGTGTTAATTCTTCCTGTAGGTGTGATCTACATCTACGTATATGTATCAATACTCTTTGTAAAGATAATGATCTAAACTTTAGAGTACAAAAAATGCCACATTTACCTGTAGAGCCAGGACAATTCAGAAAGAAACTCCACAATATAAATAGACTTAAACAAGTACTAGAAAGTAATTGTGTAATATCCGCCATGTTTAATGCTTTGTCTGAAAAGTCTACATCTTCCCACAACAATATTCTAATCATTCAGTAACACCGCCTGCACAATCATATTGCACAAAATAGGCTTGTTTAGATAACATTTGGCAACCGTTTCTACACGCACACAGCTGTCTTAACGCATGCCATATACGTCTATATGTCAGATAGCTGTTTAATGCTTCTTTACTAAACATCTCTATAAGGCCTGCAGTCAAGTCTTGATGCCGTTACCAATCAATACCTCTGACGTGACGCTTCGTGCCACAAGAACAGAGAGTGCAGCTGCAATAACGCTCCATTTAATTAATTGTTCTTCTGTTCATTCAGGCCATTAATTTACATGCATAAAACACCAGATAAGGCCAAACACCAAACTGAGGAAATCAATTAAAATAGATATGTTGTGTATAAATGTATTTTGACGAGATTATCGAAGCATTTGTGGAAAAATTACATTAATGCCCCCTTTTTACAGGTCTATAAGGAAATAAGAGGATCGTGGAAGACACAACCAAATAAATGAATTAAGTTATAATAAAGAAACTCCCATAAATTCCTGTAAACTTTTGCAATTTAGGGAAAATTTTAATCGATTTCACTATTTCAGTATTTTTTTATATTGACTAATCATCAAATAGATAGTCTAATATATTTTCCATATGTAATACGCCATATAGTAACGCAATCCGCTGTATGGCCATCTAACCCACTCTATGGTCACGCTATACATTATATGGTACCGTAATCCACCATGTGGT
The DNA here is from genome assembly GCA_949752745.1 of Protula sp. h YS-2021. NCBI lineage: Eukaryota > Metazoa > Annelida > Polychaeta > Sabellida > Serpulidae > Protula > Protula sp. h YS-2021. The sequence goes on along the minus strand of OX457027.1, from coordinate 95,369,141 downwards.
CACGTAATCTATGATCACGTATTCCATCATGTGGTCATGTATTCATTATATGACCACATAATCACCATATGATCACGTAATCTACAATATGATCATGTAATCAACCGTATGGTTATATAATCCTTTACATGGTTAACACATTAACAATGTGGGCGACCAGTTGCGATGATTATAGTTCTGTTTATAATAGTTTAGCATTTTGATGCTACTTGATCGTGTGATTTAAACAAACAAAGACTATATCAACATTAATTTAATAGAAAAACAATAATGACTAATTTTCAAATAATTCCAAGATAGGGTATGGGTTAACAAAAGTTTCAAAATAGGGTTTTAGTTAACATATCAGCAGATCATGTGCTATGACTTGATCAACACTCTATCCCCTCAAGTTTGAATGAAAATCTGTTTTTGTGAAATTACTATTTTTTATACTCGTGACGACACTTCGTTAACTCTCATTCAATTAAATATTCAATGACTGTAGATAAAAATTAGATCTGTGCGCAGCAGCATTTAAGTTTTATCCAAATAATAGCAACAGACTTGAATAATGCATCTTAGAGTTTTTTGACAAAACACAACAGTGAATTTAATGCACAAAGCAGTACAAAAAACGAATATTACAGTTTCTTCAGGGGTAAGGGTGTCATTGGTCCCTAATAAGCCAATTTTAAGCAGCATCAGATTCAATAGTAATAAATTATTTTTCAGCTCCATTGAAATTTTTTGCTTCTCACATAAGGTATTTTCTGTTTTTGCTTATTCAGTTTCCTACATATATTATGCACAGTCCCCATGTGGGACTGGTATCCGGGTGGGAATCTTCGATGAAGGTGGAGTGGGGTGCTCGACTGGAAGGGCTGGCGATGGACCTTGTCCTAGTAAACATTCCGACGTCGATCCAATATCGATTTGAAGTCGACTCGACCAAATCGCAGCACTGAATCTGGAAGCAACTTGTTTGAGAATGGTCGCGGCCATAGTTCAACGTCCGTGACACAACCTTGAAGAAACGTTGGATAAGCAAAGCTGCATAGACATTCCTTTTTGTCGCAAGCAAAACCTAACTTTCTCCGACATCAATTCAACAACCAAAAGACAACCTCTTCATGTTATTTCTCACTGGAAATAGAGGACGTGGCATTGTAAAAAAGAACAAAATGTGCTTTGAAATATGGAAATTTCAGGACTACTTTTGAAAGGTATTCATGGTGAATGATACATATTCTGCGTTACCGGATGAAGGGCAGGGAGTACTTTGACGAAGAGGTGACTATGACACCTTGTGATTGTCTCTGAGGAGATGGCAATTATACATTACTATTTTTTCCAACATATGTATAACGTCACTCTTCTGATATGTATCCAAAGTTGGGACGTTGTTTCGACTTCACTTTAAATCTTTTCGCAATGCTGATGAGACATCGGATGATTGGCGTCTATCCAACGTTTAGAGACAGACGTTTTTTTCATTCCAATTTCCGACCCTTACGCAACTATGAGTTGATATGGGATAAATCGATCTTTATTCAACGTCAGAAGGACGCTGTTCCATAATTAATCACAAACTTACGCTGAACCGACGTCGAATAATAGAACATCGCAATATGCAGAAACAAAAAGATAGCCAAATCCTTTTACCATGAGGAGAAAATATTTCATGAGCGCTGTGTAGCTCATAGCAAACGTTTCAAGAAGATGCTAAACTGCTGAAATCACATTAACTGCATTAATAACCTGTCCAATTAGTCTCTTTACTAATGTCTGTAGTTCTCTGCGGCAATCTAAGCATTTAAACAATATTTTGTAGATAAAAACTACAAAAAGAATTTTTAAACCAGTACCGAAGAAATATGTAATGTGCTTGCATTTTGTTCAAAAATTTTACATAAGCCATGGATATTAGGCTCTGATTGGCTCCTGCGTGGTATCTTCAAGAATATGGTATTTAGCGGAGTCTCCAACTTGTCCGACTTGTATGACTACTTATGTACTAGCTGTGGTCTGGAATAGCTTTGCCTATATCTCCATGTTCTCTTACGTCAGCCTCGATGTGGTTCATTTGGTTTGCAGTAATGTGGTGGCATTTTCAATGACTTATAATCTTCACTCGTTTTTGCCTGTGTGTGCATCAGCATGGTGGCAATGGGAAGAGGCTTGGGGTTGAGCCCCACGTCATCTTGCAATCCATCAACGATTGGATTTTTGTGAGGAGCGGCAATGTGTGGGACTCAAAGCCTTTTGACTGGTGCTGCGCCAGCTTTCTACAAGCGCAATTAAAGCATTTGATTATTCAGCAACAACGTTATCCAACACCATCCAATTCACAGAGGCAGCAAGTGAAAAAGGCACGTGAAAAAGGCACGTGAAATAACGAAGTGAGAAGAAAGGTATAAGTTACACGAAAGGTATAAGTCAGGCAAAAGGCATGTCAGGAAAAGGGTATCAGTCAGGATAAAGGCTGTCAGGTGAAAGGTATAAGTTAGACGAAAAGTTTAAGTAAGATAACAGGTTTCAGCCAGGTAAAAATTATAAGTTGGAAGAGGTCAAGTAAAACGAATAGAACAACAAATTGAGCGAAAGGTATAAGTCAGACGAAAGGAACAACTTTGGTCTTTACCTTTTAAGGATGAAGACACCGGCAAGGAAAATACAGGCACTAATAAGAATAATGAGGCTGCACACTCCGAAAAGTAACACATCTGTAAACAAAAATAATGAACTAATATTGTTGTTAAAACGGTAAGCTAAGTAACTTTACAAGTTTTAATCACGTATCGCTTATTCTATTGTATAAACTTTCACATATTGACCATATTTCCTTATCGCTAATTCTGCGTTTGAAAAAATGTACGCAGAAAAGAGAGCAGTGAAAAGTGAATAATACAGTAAAACATTGTGTGAACTTTTTACAATACAATACATGCGCATTCGACGTTTACAGGGATGCAAGGTGTTGTCTGTCTTATCGAAAACTTTTCTTTGAGCATGGTACTTATAGCTAGCAATGCTGGCCTAGCGGGTAGACGTACTTAATGACACATTCCAGGCAGCAGAGAATTGTTTTTCTTTCTTCAAATCAGTGCTCAGAATATCATCTGGAATGCACACTAATAAAATTAACTTATATATCCTTATATATCCACCTGGCTGCAATATATAACATTTTACTGTTCTGAATATCGTGTGAATACACATCAATAATAATAGCTATTCAAATCTTTTGTTGCTATATCTAATGTTATACATAATACAGAGGGAGTGCAAAAATTAACAGTTCGCAACATCTAGCCGTGTCAGACACAATACTGTGAACAATCTTACTTGCGATTCAAGTATTCCATTAGATAAAAAAATGTTGATACATTTGGAACGACGGAGAAGATTTTTATCGAAAACATAATTCTCTGCTCCATTAATGTAGAATTGTTTAGAATCGTAAAATGAATTACCCGTTCCGCAATAACCTAAGACTCCAGTCCACTGGTTGTTCTCGCACTTCAGCGACCAGGACCTGGATCCAGCATGACATCCCACTTCCATGACGTCACCGTCACGTGTCATCCACGCGCCATCTGGCGGTAGCATGTCGGCACAACCTAAAGCTGTATTATTATCATTATTATTATTAAAGGGTTAATGAGGTTGCTTAAATTGCATAGTTTTGGTTAGACACTGCAGTAACAGAAAAGACACTTATTTTTTCCCGCATTATTTCCTTTTTAATATGTACTTTTTCTTAAGCAAATGATTTAGCTAAAATATGCCATGGAAAGGAAAAGAAACCTCGTAAAAGAACAAATATTGCAGAGTATTAAATCACAAATACTGACTTTTAAATTCTAGCATGAAGTTTTCACCCTCTTCTGAAACACGAGGTAGACGTATTTCTATTGCATCTCCGATAGATTGCATAATCCGTTGGAATCTCGGTTCAGTTGATATTTCTGCCGAATTATGTGATGCGTGATCTCTAATTGAAGCAAGTGATCCGTGATTATTGTGGTTGAAAATCAAAGCAGTTGTGTTGATTGCTTGACCCGACTTAACTGCAATGTTTAAGTTTGCATTTCTGCCACACACTCTCCTTATGATTAGGCTGCATATTGCTGCCGATTCTGCTGACAAGGATAATGTCTGACCATGGCAATGCTTCGCTTCGATCTGTAATGCTGAAATGAAAGACAAAGCGTTATTAAACGTACTTTATAAGAACGGTTGAATGATCTTACGAGTAACTGGCTGTTAGTTGCTATACTTGAAGTTAATTGCTATACTTAATGATGTAGTTATGAGTAAACCTGTAGTTGTGTTCAAATGTATAACAAAATAAACGAATATTAATATGTAAAAATCTTACCAATCTCATATATAATCTAAAGTTAATCCCTTTCGCGATTTTTCAAAAAAATAATTAAATAAGACCATTGACAGATCTACTAGAAAACTACTGCTAAAATGAAGCTCTACTTTTTATAAACATATTAAATGAATATGTAAGTATCTTAATTGTCATTTCACAAGTCGTTGTTTTCCTCTTCATAATTAGGCTATCAAAGGTTTTGAGTTTATGTTTAATTTGTAATATTTTCTGATTTGTCACTGCCAGTGAAATAAAGGATGTTATTCAAATATTTAAGAACGCATATAGAAATCAAATTAATCGACTTTTCACAAAGCAAAATACGCAGTATAAATCAGTGGGACTATGGACAATGACCTACCTTCTTTGCACGAGTATGTAAGGTCAGCATAACCTACTAAATGTTCTCCACAACTCTCAGTGCCTTCCTTGCGCAACTTATTAGAAATCATCAACCGGCAAGAGTTACGCCCAGAGCACATGCTATCAAGTGCTCTAAGCGCGTCGTTGTAACAGCCCAGATCATGGTCCGTCCTCACACAGCGCCCCAGTACCATGCGCCCGTACACTGCCGATTCCATGACGACCATTTCATTTGCAGGACATTTGGCCTCGAAAACATCTCCAATACAAAATTCTACAAATGCCATTGTATATTTCTTTAAAAGAATTAGAATAGAATAATTACAAACGCGAATAAATTTTACAGCAACACTTCGAAACTGTTATCTAGGAAGGGATTGATGTATTTAATGACAACAGCCCAAACTGCTTAGGTTACTTTCTTGCTGATTGTCGTGTTTTTGAGAATGGTGTTATTCAAGAAGGCACCAATGTTTACTTGTCGATTTATAGCCACTAATAATTTGAAACAAGCTAGTTTAAACCCGGAAATATGATACATATATCAATGCACTTTGTTCAACATTCGATGTATCATTAAAGATAAACAACTCAAAGTTACAGTAAAGAAATATTTACCTGTAGAACCAAGACAACTAAAACACAAACTTCAAAACAGAAACAGATTTAAACAAGTACTGGCAGCTAATTCTGTAATATCCGCCATTTTTAATACTTGGTCTAAAACCGTTCTTCTTCCCACAACAATATTCTGTATATTCAGTAACGCAGCCTGCATAATCATATTGCACCAAATAGGCTTGCTTAGATAGTATTTGGCAACCGTTTCTACACGCACACAGCTGTCTTGACGTGTGCCATAAGCTTCTACATGCCACATAACTGTTCAGTGCTTCTTTACTAAACATCTCTCTAAGGCCTGCACTCAAGTATTGATGCCATTACCAATCAATACAGCTTCTATGATGCCTGGTGCCGCAACGAAACACAGTGCAGTTGCAGTACGGCTCCATTTTATTAAGTGTTCTTCTTTTCATTCTGACCACTAAATTATATTATTTTGTCCAGATAAGGACAAACAAAAAACTCTCAAAACCAATTCATATAGATATTTTGTGTGTTGACGAGGTTATCATTATCACTTTATTCTCCATGTAATCCTCCATATGGTCATGTCATCCACCATATGATCACACAATCCACGCATGTTTAAGTAATTTACAATATTATCACTGAACTCACCATATGGTCAACACTTTAACCAAGTGGCCGACAAGTGCGGATAGTTACAGTTCTATATGTAATGGTTGTGCATTTCGATGCTGTATGACTGTGTTGTTTAAACGAACAAAGACCATATAAGAATTGCTTGAAAGAAACAGCAATAAATAAATGAATTCTTCTCCATAACTCTCAAATAATGTTTACGAGTTTCAAGATAGGGCATGGGTAAACATACCGGCAGATCAAGTGACGAGACTAGATCAACATCCCACCTCCTTAATTCCCCAAGAAAATTATATGTGAATGAAAATGTGCTTTTGCGAAATTATTCTTCTCTTTGAGCGTGGCAGCACTTAAGTATGACAGTTCATCAATTATCATTAAATTAAATATTCAGTGGCGCTAGATCAAAAATCAGATTTGTGCAGAACAACATTAAAGATTTTTTTAATAATATAATACAAATAGTAAAAATGCAGAATAGCACATCATAGATTTTAACAATATGCAAAAGTTAACTTTAAAATGCACGAAAAAAGTACAGTTTGGGCTTTGGTATGGAAGTTATTGGTGTTACAGGTTTTGGGATTTACAAATTATTACAGGTTTTGGGATTTACAAATCATTAGGTTAATTAAATATTAATTAAAAATTAATTAAATTGGTTAATTCAAGTAGCATCAGATTCAGTCATGATAACAGTGTTCTTTAGCTATTGTTACGTAAATACTGCGTAACGGGGTTGACAGTGTTTATGTGTTTAAAGAAAAACAAAACGTAAACGTTCTATTGAACTTTAATTGGCAATAATGAACACAGGTACAGGCACAATCAAGCTAGGCTTAAGTGTGATTGAATGAAAATAATAATGAACCTACGCTTAATAATCTACTTATAATTACCATAATTTCTAATAATACTGACCTGAAAGCGTTTCCATTTTTATGTAAAGTTATATTTTATTTTCTCATTTTAATTAATTAAACCACCATACTTCAGCGATAATCATACAAACTATTCACTTATTTTATATGCATGTATGTTTACTTTTGTTTGAACCTGTTTAGAATTACTGTTTGAACAATAGACTTCATGACAAAGAATAATCAACTCACCGTTTTAATATGCCCTACTCTTCTACATGTAAACTTCGATAACTTTGGTACATGTATAACTTCATTAAAACTACTGATTGGAATCGGACAGGGGCATCTCATTATATACGGATCAGAGACAAAGAAAATGCGACCACATGGAAAGCTAAAATTAATGGATTTGAACTAAGAAGTATCCGCAAAAACAGGAAAGAAACTGCATACTTTACTCAACCAAAACTGAATCAGCGGAGGTAAAAAAGTGTGACGTCTATTTTTAAACATGTATCTATAAATATAAATATAACATAATTTTCTTCAATTTGCATGTATCTAATTAAAACATACTTATGATATAAAAATGATATAAAAATAAAAATGATATAAAAATAATGACTTACTTATTATTTGGCCGTAACAGCTATATTCAGTTTGATTCTTTTCACGAAAAATATTTTTCTCATTCTCTTACAGTAACGTATGTGGGATGGGAAGGAGACTTCTGGGTTTTTCAGTGAAATTGGGGTAGGAGGGAGGTGGGGCTCGGGGGGAGGGTAGCTCATGATGCCAGTAATCATTTCAACGCCGCTCCAATGTCGATTTGAATTTGCAACCTCGACCCTGGTTGCAGTTTGTGAGTTGTCACGGCTATAGACCATCCTCCATTTAACCTGTTTGGATCACTAATATTTTTCATACGCAGTTTTTGGTCGCAAAAACCCCATTTCTTTCAGACATCTTATCAAGGTTTGAGGTGCAACGTTGAATGGACGTAGGAAAATTTCCGGTATATAAGACGGTACATGACATATGGTATTAACCACCATCTCATTATATAAATCAAGTCTTGCATTTTATCTTAATTTGGCAAACCAGACTGCTGTTAGTTTTATCAGTGTAAGTTTGTATAAATAAACATAAGTCCAATGTTCGACATGTAATAACCTTTGTGTTATCTTTTTCTTCTGCGATAAAATGCGAATTTGCGGCCAGACTTCAAAACGAGCCTCACATCAAGCGGTTACTGGTTCGTCGCTTGCATCTTCCAGAACAAAGTACTTGACTGATTCTCCGGATCTATCCGACTGTGTACTGTTTATGTACTGGCTGTAGTCTGGGATAACTCTGCCAGATCTCGTCTTTGTGTTTACAGCGTCATCGGCCTGGTTTATTCGGTTCGTGTTTATGTAGGGCATTTTCAAGGACTTGTACGCGTCACCAGTGTTTGTTCCGGCATTCAATTGCAGAGAGTTGAATGGCAGGGGTTGATCGTCGGCAGATGTGCCCTTATAACAACCACGCCTGACATCTGCTTGAGGCATAAGGGGCAATGTGTGTCGGGCGAAGCCTTCTTCTTTCCTGTGTGCTAATTTCCTGAAATTTAAATGAAACAATTTGAGAACCACAGATTACAGTAATATTTTGAAAACATTCCTACGTAAGTTAGTAAAATTTTATTTGTCTAGGGAGAGCATTTTGCGATCAACTTTAGTTCCAGGAGGGGGTGAGAGGGAGGAGCTGTGGGACAAACTGGTTTCCATGGGTGTCTAGACTATTAAAAATGATCCCTAACCGTTTAATGTCTCTCATGAAATCTTCTTGATATCCTTCACAAATAAATACATATACAAAACTGCTCCCGCTCTTAACTATTCACTTCCATCCACTTGCTATCCCACAACTCTCTGCAGACCCCCCCCCCCCCCACCTCCACCGTACTCCTGCCCCATAATCACCTCTTTAGAACGACGACTCCGGCGAGGAAGATGCAGGCACTGATCAGAATCACAAGGCTGCACACCCCGAATAGTAACACATCTGAAAGCCCGTATGACAAGAATTATCTTGGAAAATGTAAAAAAAAAATACTTATGCTCTGAAAATGTGAAAAGCGATTTTAATGCACGCCATATCTATCCATGTTCTGACTATCTGAATATTTTTAAAACCTTCTGTGTGAAGACATGTGTTGTACATTTAGATTTTTTTACTCTTGGTGTTGAGGGGGGGAGGGATCGGAACAAAGCTAATTTCATGCAAAGCAAAATCACTGAAACAGTGTAAGAGAATAATGATAGCATCCAAGATTAAACATTCGAAGACGGCATATTAAATATGTATCAAAATAGGAAAAAAATAACCAAAAATCACGAGCCGTCCAGTTACGCATATTTTGGCATTTTGGCTTCCTCTGACAGTAAATTCAACCCTTTTCTTGTTATAAGAATTGAAAGGAGACTGAAACCTACTTAATGAGATGCTCGCCAAACCATCGTCTACGACTTCGTTCATACGTTTCTTTCTCTGACTTTCTTCTAGAAAAGACAGAAATAATAAATATAAATTAACCTTTGTGTTTATTTGTTCGTTTGTTTTTTCCTTTCTCTAAGCATTATCTATTCCTGTACAGATATGTATAGTTAAGAAGAGTTTTTCTATCTAAGTTATTCCGTACCGGATCCGCAGTACCCCAAGACTCCGACCCACTTGTTGTTTACGCAGTTCAGAGACCAGGACTTTGATCCCGAGTGGCATCCAACCTCTATGGCGTCACCATCACGTATCATCCAAGCGCCATCTGGCGGTGACATGTTTCCACAGCCAACCACTGCCAACATCACGAAACAAATATTATTATTCTCTACTAAATGCCAATGTCAAGTAGAAACCAACAAAAACCTTATTTTATATTTATTAATAATTGCAAGCTCTTTGCTAGTTTGACCCTTGAACTTTTTCCTCTGATCTTTGGATTACGAAAACTCTGCAAATACTTTAAATAAAACAAAAAAAACTGCACTTACATTGAAATTCTATGATGAAATTTTCATTATCGGTTTGAAAGCGATGGAAGTTTATTTCGATTCTGTTTCCAACAGTGGTCATGATGTATTGGAATCTCAACTGGCCGTCTAGATCGGCCATGTTGTTATATGTTTTGTCCTTAATGGTTCCGAGCGATACACGGGCATTGGGGTTAAAATTAAGCAAACTGATGTTAAGATGCTGTCCGGCCTGGACTGCCATATTTAAGCGCTTCAATACGCCACACGTTTTCTTGATGTTACCGCTGGAAAGCTTAGCTGTTTGTGATGCCAGGTTGATTTCTTCTCCCTGGCAATGTTTTGCTTCAATTTGAAGAGCTGCAAAATAAATTTATTTAGCAACATGTCAGAGTGGAATTAAAATATATTTTTCAAATGGTGTTATATATGGCGATAAAGATATAATTTCAACCAATCACTTTTCATGTCGTTGCATAAATATCTAACATGAATTGTGTGGGATAATGGCACCAAAATCCACGTCTTTATGACAAATTCATCTAAATAGCTTTATCACAGAGAAGAGAAAAAGTAGGCAGGTGTTTACGGAGATGGTGTTGATTATGATTTCTGTCAGAACGTTGATGGGTTCGGAGGAGTGGGAGAGGAAAGGACTACCAAATCCAGGAAATTTTTTTCCATTTTGGTTTGCTACCATACTGAAAAGTTTGCTTGATTTGAAACAAATTTTCAGGAGAGATCAGGACCCGCCCCGCCCTCACTGCAATCGGTTAGCAAATGCTTACCTGTGTGGCACGTGTAGTCAAGCTGAGCGTAGCCAATCAAATGGTTCTCACATGATTCACTCCCCTCCTTCCAAAGCTTGTTTGAGATCATTACCTGGCAGGATTGTTTCCCCGAACACTCTTTGTCAAAGGCTTGCAGAGCTTCGTTATGGCAACCAAGATGACCTCGGTGTCTGTCAACACAACGGCCTATTTTCATTCGGCCGTATACAGCTGTATCCATGACAATCACTTCATTTGCAGGACAAGAAGCTTCAAAGGTATCCAGATTACAATACTCTGAAAGATATTCAATTTTTTTTTTAATTTTTTTATCTGCGACATAACTTAAATAGGAAAATACTTAAATTCTTGTACATAAATGAAGAGTACAAAATGCTTTGACTAGAGAACTGCTCAGTGTCGTCTGCGCTATGGTAAAAATTAAGAAGTTGTATCCATATCCGAGTGAAAGTTTTGTCCATGCACAGGGTATGGTCTCAGTATCGGCCTTTTTGGCATATCTGTTGTCGGTAATGGAAAGTTGTAAAGCAATAACAAATTTAACCATCTTAACTGTTTTCGCTACCGACGACGGTGAATTACAAGACTTAAAAATTTAGAATTCTTTGAAGATCTTTGTTAAAACTAATGTTGCATAAAAATCTACATAGCGATTTTTGACATGTCATGTCACTTTAAATATTTCGACGTCGATATAAAGTCAATTTTATGTTTAAACATTGACCCGACTAAATCCCATTAAATCTGGATGTTATTTGGTTGTAATTGGTCACTACAATAGATCAGCGTCTACGCAACGTCCTTGACACAGTGTCTAATGGATTTGAATGAACAACGCCCCGTGGCTTTCAGTGGCTTTTCTTAAATCAAAGGACAATCTAATCCTACTATAGCTCCAGTGGCGGCTACAGGTTTCAGTCAGGAAGGAGGGTGAGGGTTGGGTGATGCTTCATCTTAAAATATCTCCCAAATACCTAGATTACCACTCGACTTTTCTAGTGAATACACTAAGTTTATCAGTCTTTTTTCATATATAAGGGAGATTTGCAATTTCTGAACACCCACCCGCCTTGAATCCTCCACTGCACTCAACGCCAATGTTATGACAGGCCACTTAGAAAATTAAAAATGAGGACATAAAATATAGCAAATATAGAAAAGTTTCTTTTGCCTACTCATAACAACTGACTTCATGCACATGGTATGTTGCCAGATGACCCAAGGGTACTACGAGTGATATCAAGGTACTACGATGATATCAAGGTACTCAGAGTGATGCCAGGGTATTCAGATTGATACCAAAGTACTCAGAGTGATACCAAGGTACTCAGAGTGATACCACTACACTTTATGATTGCCACTGTCTAGCTGGTGAAGCCTGTCTAGCGTCATCCTCCCGACGTCTACATAACTTCGGTAGGCAGGGGTTCACCCCAAGTCTACAACCTATCAATAATCCAAGCCACTACACTTTATGAGTGCCACTGTCTAGCTGGTGAAGTCTGTCTAGCGTCATCCTCCCGACGTCTATATAACGTCAGTAGGCAGACGTTGAAGATTTGGTCCACCACCAATAATCCAACCCGCCCGTTTTGTCAGAAGACCAACCGGAAGATAAAAGGGAGATCGTAATTATCACTCTTTTAAAGGTGGGAGGTAAACATCCTCATTTAGGAATATGCTTTCGAGCCTGGCGACAAGCTACAACACACAGTACACACGCACGATTTGCTCACTCAATATGAAGCGATCAATGGACCGAGATTGTCTATACTGTGAGCTATCACAGCGCGTGCCTTATATGTGTCAATGCCGAAATGTCCATTCTACATTATCTCTCTGCCAAATTGAGTTGCCCTAGCGCTAACCGCCTCACATGGGTTCTCATGACAAGCTGATGAAAAAAAAAACAGAATCTTAAGGTAACACATTTTCATGTCGTAGGAATTCAATAAACTCTGGGGGTTAAAATCTTCAAGTGTAATTAACAAACAGAATTGAGTACATGAAATCTCATACTTACCTGTAGAGCCAAGGCAATAAGAAAACAAACTCCAAAATATAAACAGATTTAAACAAGCACTATGAGCTAATTTTGTAATATCCGCCATATCTACTACTTCGTCTGAAAGGGCCATCCTCTTCTCACAACAATATTTTAAGCTTTCAGTAGCACAGCCTTCACACTCGTATTGCATCAAATAGGCTTGCTTAGATAATATTTGGCAACCGTTTCTACACGCACACAGCTGCCTTAACGCATGACATACGCTTCTACATGTCATATAACTGTTCAATGCTGCTTTGCTAAACCTCTTTATAGGACCTCAAGTGTTGATGCCAATCAATACTGCCTCTCCTATGCCTGGTGACAACAGAACAAAGAGCAGCTATAACAGGGCTCGGTCTCATAAATTCTTGCGATGTTTATTATTATAGCATTTGTAAACGAAATTAAATTTATTTTCCAAACATTACTTATATTTCCATAAAAGTTCTATGAATAAATAACAATACCGTTCATGAGTCCCCCTTTGTACATATATTTACATAAAACGTTCATTTCCTGGAGCACTTAAATTTTTCAGAAGTGTATAAAGCAAGTTTTGGGTTAAATCTGGCCGATAACTAAAGACCGTTTTAACCCATAATGAAAGGGCCGTGTGTGAGCCTTTTGTACGAGAGCTGAGTGTAAGAGTGTCAATTAAAAGTATTAGTGTACGTGTCAATGAAAAAGTGAGTGTAAAAGGATCCGAGTAAAAGGGTCAGTTTAAAAGAGTCAGGGTAAAAGTGTCAATGTACAAGTGTCAATGTAAAAGGGTCATTGTAAAATTTCAGTGTAAAAGCGTCAGTGTAAAAGTGTCAGTGTAAAAGCGTCGCTAAAGTACTTTGCAAAAATCCATGCAAGAAACCGCCTTTCTGCCCTACTCCCGAGGAAATATTCCACGTTGAAACACTGTTGGATTGACGCGGCACCCAACGCCGAGTTCTGGTTGTTTATGGAAATCGAAATAAACTTTACCTTTCGAAGATGAGTATAGGTCGATTATCCGGGAACAGGCGGTCTCCCCCCTGGCGCTTTTCCCCCCCCGGCGGTTTCCCCCCTGGCGGCCTCCCCCCCCCTAGGCGGTCTCCCCCTGTCCTCCCCCCCCCCCGAAGCAGATTTTTTTTTAAACTTACATCAGCAAAACTTGTACGTTCCACTCTTTTTTTTTCTTCTCCCCCCTCAAACTTGCTTTCCTTATTGATGTATGAAGACCAAAGGGTTATTGATGTTTCTTTAATCTGTTTAATTAAGTGATTGATATTTTGAATTTTTGACCGAATCAATGAAACGTTGGATCTAGTGTTATGCTCATTGCATGCACAAGAATTGCAATTGTTTATTAGCCTTCACCGCCAGAGTAGGCTACTGATGATGATTTTTCCGGAGTAGGTGGTGACACAGTAAAGCTGGTGATCTGTAGATTAAATTTCGTGATCACATTTGAAAGATCAGTTTACAGTAAGTGTTTGGTTGTAATTTCGTAATTGGATTTTAAAGCAGATTAATTTCCTAGTGACTTTCCTAGTGACTAACTTACTAACTAAAAAAAATCTGCCATGGGGGGGGGGGGGGGAGAGAGAAGGACGGGGGGAGTCAGCCTACGGGAGGAGATCGCCAGGGGGTAGTTGGTAGGGGGGAGTCCGCCGGGGGGGGGGAGACCGCCGGGGGGGGGGAGACCGCCTAGACCCGATTATCCGACTTTTAATAAACGTCGCATAAATGTTTCATGTGGAAGTCAAGGGAAATAGATATCAATTTTCGACGTTGATACTAGTTGATTTTTCGACATCTATTCAACGTTGCACTAAAGATGTTGATTAGAGGTCAGAGAAAGTTGCCTTTTAGTTGTGATCCAAGGCAACGTCTTAACAACATTGATTACCAACATCTGTACAACGTTGTTTATATGTTGGTCATTATGAATCATTATTGTCATCATTAATCACAACTAAATTACATCAATAGTTAACGTTGTGGTTTGGTCAAATCGGCGTGCCAATTTCAAATCGACGTTGGATTGACGTTGGAATGTTTACTTGGTCCGGGAGGTAAATATGTAATGCCGTTATTTAGAGGTGGGGGACAAGGTTGGCGTATCGGTGAATTATCATACTATTTTTTTAGGTTCAATGCGCGATACAGCAGATTCTATATCTGTATTATTTTGAAAGAGTTGCAGTTTTTAATCTTAACAGTTGTTGAGGTTAATAATGACAGAAATCTGACGTTAGGTAATTAATTCCCGCTAAATATACATTTTAGTTTTTGAAGCATAAGTTTGGCTTATTATAAAAAAAGTAATTTGATTTGAAGCAGCTAACCGAGCCCCCCCTTTCCCCATCATCCCCCCTCAGCACATGAAAACCCTCAGCTTTGTTGTGGCAGCAATATTTGCTCAGATTTCCACACAGGCCTATAAAAATACAAAAAAAAAAAAAAAAAAGAGAGAAAATAGCATTTTCTTTATTTGGAGGACGGGGAATCCTGTCATTAGTCATTAGAATTTATGAAATGGTCAAGTAATCACTCATATGGTCACATAATACATCATATGGTAAGGCACACCACCGTATAGTCAACGCATTATGGTTGACATAATCCACTATAGGGTCACTTAATCCAACATATGGCTAAGTAATCCTTTATATGGTCATGTGATCCACCACACGGTCACTTAATTCTATATCTGAATCTTATATATGGTCACGTAATCCACAATATTATCATATAATCCACTATATGGTCACATGATCCACTATGTTGTTACGTAATCTACTATGTGGTTACGTAATCAACCATATGGTCAACACGTTAACCATTTAGGTGACCAGATTTGATTATGATTATAGTTCTTATATCTGTAATGGTTAATGATGTTTCTTGACTCTTATGATTTAAGCAAAGACACTACGAAAGCAATAAATAAATCAATAACTTTGACTAATTTTCAAATAACTTAACAGCAATTGACGAGTTTCATTTTTTTAAACAAGAAACCTTATTGTTTGTAGCTGTGCCTGGGGTAACATACCAGCGGATTAAGGATATGACCAAATTAAGTAAACACCCCTCCCCCTCAAATCCCCAAGAAAATTTGTGAAAAAACAGCAGTGCAATAAAATACCCCGAATTCCAAAACTAAATAAATTAAAACTAATTTATAAAAAATCTAACGGCTTAAAATATGTTAATTAAGTGGCGTTGTTGCGATATTATTCTATTATATGCATGCGTGATGACAATTAAGTACGTCAATTATCATTGAATTAAATGTTCATTGTCGCTGGATAAAAAATTCGATTTGTGCACGTGAGCAAGTTTTATTGTTATACCAGCTGCGTCTAAAATGAGACGATTGATATTTTTTTGGAAAATACAAATGTCATCTCTAGAAAAATACAAGAGAAACATAGAAACGTCAGTATTACAGTCTTGACGCTGGTATGGATCATAGTACTTACAGCTTAGAGGAACAAACTAAGTTGACAGGTTAACTTCAAGTAGTATCAGAGTCAAAGATACCATTGTTATGTAGCTACATTCAAATGAGATTCTATTTACACACAGTATTTCAGTATTTTCCGGTTGTGTTCATCTTTTTCTTCGGGGAGGTGGGGGGGGGGGGAGTATTTCGGTGGCGGTGGGCTGAAGGGAGGGGGTGAGGGAGGGTTCAATATCGATGTGTGTTTACAGTTTGGATGTGGTCTTTGACAAAACGTTGCTTTTTGTCGCAAACAAAACCAACTTCTCCGACATTAATCAAGGTTTGCGGTATAACGTTGAATGGACGTCGTAAAATCGACGTTGTATGGACGTCGTGGTCTCAACTAAACTACGACCTCATTATATTATCGCTCACCAGAAATGGAAGCAATGGCAGGTCGCGTCGTAAAAAAACCAAAGTGTGGACGTGAAATATGGGGATTTCAGAAACGCCCAAGTTTTTTTCCGCGCTGCAAAGGGTGGGGAAACTTTCAGGAAGGCTGGTGCAAACAAATATTTTCCCGGCGTCAACACAACCTCGCTCTCCGGACGTTTATACAAAGTCGGGAGATTGATATTGTTTCGACTTCAATTCACAACTTTTTCACAACATTGATTAGACGTTGGATAATCGACGTCAATCCAACGTCGCCAGGTAGAAGTTGTTTCGACTTCTATAATGGAATAAAAAAATGTTGGTGCGATTTAGGATGAGACGTTTAGCCAACATCGTTGGGGCGTCGCCATATGTTTACTGGGGATGGGGGGGGGGGGGGGGGGGAAGAAACTAACGAACAGCCCAAATATGGCAGTCTCTAAAGTCTCAAGATAAAGTCTATAAATGTGGACGAGACTTTGACGAGACTTCCGGCCAAACTTTACAACCGCTTCCCGCATCACATCAAACTCATACTGACGTGTGACTTGCATATTTAGAAAAAATCCATTCGAATTAAAATTCAGCCCCTCCCTTCTCGAGTGAGAGGCAGCTAATTTACTAAACCAGACTTTTGTTAATTTTATCCGTGTAGGTTTGTATAAAGAAAGTGAAGTACAATATTTTATTTTTTTTTCTAAAATGCCAATTTGTGGCCAGACTTCAAAACGAGCCTCACATCAAGCGGTTACTGGTTCGTGGCTTGCATCTTCAGGGACATAGTATTTGACTGATTCTTCGGATCTATCCAACTGTGTACTGTTTATGTACTGGCTGTAGTCTGGGATAGCTCTACCAGATCTCGCCTTTCCGTTTACAGCGTCATCGGCCTGGTTCATTCGGTTCGTGTTTATGTGGGGCATCTTCAAGGACTTGTACGCGTCACAAGCCTTTGTTTCGGCATTCAAGGGCAGAGTGCTGAATGGCAGGGCTGGATTGTCGGCAGCTGTGTCCTTATAAAAACCACGTCTGACATCTGCTTGAGGCATAAGGGGCAATGTGAGTGGGGCGAAGCTTTCATCTTTCCTGTGTGTTAATTTCCTGTCAAAAAATAATAATAATAATGATAAAATAACGCGCTCGATAGAAGCCCTACTGCATGCGAATTCAATATTTGTTATGAAAAATATTCGTGAAAAGACAAAGACTGAACATTAAAAAGAAACCAATAACATTAATCAGTTAGAAACATGCCTTTTAAAATTATTTAGGCGGGGAGGGGGGAGGGGCACTCACACACAGACAGGTAACCGTTGGTGTCTAAAACTATTAAAAACTGCCCTTTCTTGAAATCCTTTGAGAAACAAATGCATAAACAAAACACCCACTTGCCATCTCCCCCCCCTCCCCCCACCGCCAGCCACCCTCCCACCGCACCCCTGCTCCATAATCACCTCTTAAGAACGACGACTCCGGCTAGGAAGATGCAGGCACTGATCAGGATCACAAAACTGCACACCCCGAACAGTAACACATCTGAAAACCCACATGACAAGCGCGTTACCTGGGGAAAACGTTAAAAAAATACTTATGATATTAAATCATTTTCTGAATTCAAAATTCCAAGAGCAGTTTCAAGCACACTGGCTGTATCCATGTTCCTGCTATCTAAATGTTTTTCATTCTGGTTGAAGACATGGATAGCAGGCTTAGACTTCTGTACTGTTGGTGTGTGCGTGTGTAGGGGGGGGGGGGGACGGGTGGGGGGGGGGGGGTCTGTCGCAACAAAGCTGTTTTCATGGGAGAACACAATGCCTGAAACAGTGTGGGAGAATACTGACAGTTCCCAAGATGAAAAATTCGAAGACGTACATTAAATATATATTAAAAATAAATAAAAAGAAACAATCGCAAGCCATCCAGTTATGCATATTATGGCATTCATCGGCATTCATTGACACTGAATTCAATTTAATTGTTTTTACCAAAACATTTAAAAGAAGATGAAATACTTAATGAGATGCTCGCCAAACCATCGTCTGTGACTTCGTTTGTCTGTTTCTTTGTCTGGCTTTCTTCTAAAAAAAGGCAAAAAAAAAAAAAAAAAAACAACAAAAAAATAAGTTTTTTATTTATTTGCTATGTATTTTTTTAATTTTCTGCAATTTTCTTATCCAAATTTTCAAGTATACGTTTTGATGCATTCGTTCTTTCATCCGTTCGTTTGTCCAAACATCGTCTATTCTGCTACAGTTATGTCCAGTGAAGGAGATGTTGTTACTTATCTAAGTTATTCCATACCGGATCCGCAGTGGCCCAAGACTCCGACCCACTTATTGTGTTCGCACTTCAGAGACCAGGACTTTGACCCCGCGTGACATCCCACCTCGATGACGTCACCGTCACGTGTCATCCAAGCGCCATCTGGCGGTGACATGTCTCCACAGCCAAACACTGCCAAAATCACGGAAACAAAAATTATTCCATGCCAATAGATGATCAAAGCGTCAAAATGTCAAAGTGTCAATAATTACTGTATGTTCACTAAATGTCAATATGAAGCCAAAGAGAATATTTATTATGCGCTGTTTTCATATTTGTTAAAAGTTGCGAACTCTTTTTGATAGTTTGACTTTTGAAGTTTGACCTCTGACCTTTGGATTATGAAAATGATGTAAAATGTTTAAACTAAGCAAAAAACTGTACTTACATTGAAATTCTATGATGAAATTTTCACTGTCGGTTTGAAAGCGATGAAAGTTAATTTCGATTCGGTTTCCAACAGTGGTCATGATGTTTTGGGATCTTAACTGACCGTCTAGATCGGCCATATTGTTGGACGTTTTGTCCTTGATTACTCCAAGCGATTGATGTTTATTTGGGTTGAAATTGAGAAGACTAATGTTAAGATATTGTCCGGCCTGGACTGCCACATTTAAGCGCTTCAAGGCCCCGCAGGTCTTCAGGATGTTGGCGCTGGAGAGCTTGGCTATGTGTGACGTCAGGTTGATGTCTTCTCCCTGGCAATGTGGCGCTTCTATCGAAAGAGCTGAAAAAATTATTTAAACTGATGTCGGAATTGCCTGTGTTCTTCAATGAAGATACTTCGTGCTAGCCTAGAAAACATTTCAACGTCAATCCAACGTAGGTCTGAGGTTTGCGGAGTCGATCAGAACACACCGCAATATTAACGCTGGTTTTAATTCGACTGTGCTTAGTTGCGACAATAGGTCAACGTTTTAGCAACGTATTTGACATAACGTTGAATAGACGCTGGAAAATTAACGTTCTAAAGACGTTTCTTCTGATCATGTCCAAAATACAACTTTCTTCAGGGCTTAATCAACGTTTGTTCTGTAGCGTTGAACGGACAAAGAAAAATAGAGTTGGACAGACGTCGAAAAAAATGGACGTTGTATAAATGTCGAAATCAAAACCAAGAAGGTAACCTTTTGTTTTTTTTTATCACCATCTTGTGAAAAATATTGTGGAAATTCACTTCATGCATATCCTGTATGATGGAATGACCCTAGGGTGGGGGTAGATTGATGGAAGGGCGCCCACACTCTGATTGTCTCGGTCCCGGCATTTCAACGACGTCTTTACAACGTTGGGAGACGTAGTTTCGACGTCCATAAACAACTAAACCTCGAAGTTGTCAGATGTCGAGGGTGACGTTGTCCAATGCCGCAATGTTTTCTGAAAGGGTATACAGATCCAAAAACAATAGTGGAGTTATTTGGACAGTGCACAAAAGAGCACCCCTCCCTCCTGAAAAAATATTTACACAGTTTAACCATAACTTAAAAATAGAAAATGCTAGATAAAACCTTTAAAAGCGTTTTGTCAACGTTTATTTCCAGGGAGAAATCAACTGAACCGATTTAGAAGAAAAATGCATAAAGAAGATAAGTGACCGGTGTATGGCGTGTAATAGTTACACAACCCGATCATATTGCAAGATTTTCAATCACGTGTACTTCGAGAAGTCAACTTAGTCTTTATGAGGAACATTCTGCGTTGCAAAACAAGAAACGGATTGAAAAAGAAAACGAACTTACCAGGCTGGCATGTGTATTCTAGGTCAGCGTATCCCACTAAGATATTCTCACAAGATTGAGCCTCCTCTTGCCACAGGTAATTCGATATCATCACGTGACACGATTGTTTTCCAGAACACTCTCTGTCAAAGGCTTGTAGCGCATCGTTATGGCAACCCAAATAACCGCGATCTCGATCAATACATCGTCCGGTTTTCATCCTTCCATACACTGCTTTCTCCATGATAATCATTTCATTTGCAGGACAAGAAGCCTCGAAGGCATCCAAGTTACAGTATTCTGCAACAATACAGAGCACAAGAAACGCAAATTTGTTTCTCTTTTTTGTCCATAATCTGCAGGTACAGACTCATTCATTCTCAACACGAGTAGAAGGCTGAGTTAGGGGTGGGATTATAAAACACTTTTGTTTCAAAATGGACAATTTAGGGTCTTTTGATGAGCATTTGGAAGGACAGTTAAGGGGGAGTGCCAATTTCTTAACAAAAAAGACCCGGAGAGGGGGGGGGGGTAATTCTGACTCAGTGCACTGCCTTTCTCACAAAAAAGGGAGGGGGATGAGCTAGAGGGGTTCTCTCAGAGCTGCACTGCTCGTTTAGTTAAAAGGGGGGCAGTATTATAAAGTTAGCACTCCGCGTTAGGGCTCATTTTAAAAAGTCATGGAAACACATAACAACCGGTTGGTACATGAGTAGCCCCACCCCCTCTCAAAGGAATTCCCTGTCTCCGTTGCTGTATGCATAAGCAAGAACTCTCTGAAAAAACAGAGCGGTCCTGTCTTCTCTGCGGCCCAAGCCCCCCCCCCCCCCCCCCATCCAACCCATACAGCCATTGCAATATTCTTCGCAAATTTAATAATTAGTGAATGAATCAAACTGATGACACATCACATGATCAGTTCCTTATTACACCAGTAAAGTGGACAAAATATAAAGAAATTGTACGTAGAAATACATTATTCACGGAAATAAGTGCTGTTCTTTATACCTGATCCATGGATCCTGGAATAAGACGACCAAAATATATACAAAGTGATCCAAGCTGCGTAAACAACTATCCAACGGTCCGCCATTTTAACATTCAACAAAGAGCTATTTCTTGTTTTCAATACAGGTTTCTGCAGTCTTGCAGTGCATATCGCAGAAATTAGCCTTGCCTGGATAATATTTGGAAACCATTTGTGAACGCATGAAGCTGCTGTAACGAATGGCACCTGCCTGGAAACAAAGCAAAACTGTTTATTTGCTGCTCACTAAACCGCTCTAAAATGCGCGGAATTATACGCGGCTCGTCACAATCAATAATGCCATCTGCTCTGTGCACGTGCACCGCTGTAGATAAGAATTTCCAGCTGCCCGTCAAGTGAACAACCACATTTTAAATTCAATAGTATATTGATGACTATCATCACTATTATCCCTATCATTATGGAAAAAGGTTTTCTATAATAATTAAGTTATTAATATCAGTAACTGACTTGGTGGTATCATAAATCAACTTTTGATATCACTAATTATTTTATTGATATCAATGAAAGTGATGAAATTGTGATATCAATAATTAATTAATAATGTCAATAACTATAACTAAGTTTCTGATACCAAAAGTTATGTCATAGATATCAATATTCTCAAGTAAATTATTTTTAATATCAAAAATTAAATTATTGATATAAATAATTCAACCACTAGTAAATTTGCATATACTTCACTTTTAAATTACTGCTATCCAAAACCGAAATTGTGATGTCAATAATTCAGTTATTGATGTCATTAACTACTAATATGAGGATTTATCTTATTCATTTAAATCAACAAAACTTATTTTTAGATATCTAATTTCAATTCATGATATTATCAAGATACTCTAATTAATGCTAAGGAATCCATTCATGATCGTATTTAAATAATTTCGATATACAAATTCAGCGGGTTATATCATAAATAAAATATTGATATAAAAATTAATTTCTACTATCGGTAATTAATTTCTGACATCAGAAATAATTTGATTTTTAATATTAAGAATTGATGCGATGTGATGAAAAGGAAACACGTAACGAAATTCCATACATATTATCATTCGCACCATGATCAGTCGCAAAATCGTAAAAATGCCATTTTCACACCAACTGCCATTTGGTTAAGAATTGTATTAACGTTTTGCCGTTAGATATTTTAAGGCCTTTCTGGAAAGAACTACTTAGGAAAATAAATTCTTGAATGTTGGCTGCAGGCGTTTTGTGGCGATGCATCACATGGAAGCCTTTTGAACCATATTTTTAAACAAATATTAATAATATTAATAATAATAATGATGATGATAATGAGAATACTATTCTTCTTCTTCTTCTTCTTTTATTATTATTATTATTATTATTATTATTATTATTGATAATAATAATGAGAACACAATTCGTAAATATTTATTTATGTGAGTCGTTGGCTGTGGTTGTAGATATCCCAAATAAGTTACATCTATACCTCAATTCTATCTAGAATTAAATTTGTCGCTAATTAGAAAAATGTTTTGATACATTGTGACATTTTTGAATTACAGACATCGCCAAATATCAAGTATTTCACGAAGCACTATTTATAAATTCAAACTGATATGTCTCTATGACATATTTTTAATTCGTTAGTGGTCAGTAGAACAAGCATATAAAAACACTGACAGCAATAGTGATACATTTGTTCATAAATTTCAATACTCAACACACTTTTATACACAGCAAACGCAAACGTAATATTTTAAAGTATAACATTCAGTAGATTGATTTCCGAACAGTAGTAAATTGCCAATCATTTCTGACAAATTCCAATGTATTCAAAGATCTTCAATGCACAATTTAAAAGACTAAACATGAACGGATTACGATGTAGAAACTTATCAAAATATTTACACATAATTTTTAACAACACTCACAATACAAATGCTAATTTCCAGTGAGAATAAAACACACGTAATTACATTCACCAAAATACAACTAAATTAAACATATTTTTTTAATTCCATCATAAATATACACTTTAAAATAGAATACTAATATTTTAATATTTGATAAAACTTTTTATGTTTATGTTTTATGTTTTTAAGCACAGGAAATTTTAATATATCCTGAATAATATTTTAAAGAAAAAAACGGAAATGACTGAATTTAAACAATA
Organism: Protula sp. h YS-2021; assembly: GCA_949752745.1. Lineage (NCBI taxonomy): Eukaryota > Metazoa > Annelida > Polychaeta > Sabellida > Serpulidae > Protula > Protula sp. h YS-2021. The sequence continues at coordinate 95,345,383 of OX457027.1, read as the reverse complement.
TTTATAAGTCTTTAGTAAGCGTTGAAGAGCAACACATTCAGCATTCAACTTGACCTCTGTGAGTACCTTGTCTGTGGATATGAAAAATTCAAGACCAAACCATTAGCGAATACGATGCTCTTTTGAAAGCAGTTTGGTCCTTGTGTTTCATCTTCAAGCACGTAATATTTGAAAGAATCGCCGGATTTGTCCGACTGTGTAGTGTTCATGTACTGGCTGTGGTCTGGAATAACTTACCCAGATTTTGCCTCGCCTGTTTGTGGATTGTTGATGGGCATCTGCAGGGACTTGTAGCTCGTATTATGCTTTGAACTGGTGTTCGCTTGCATTGTGTTCAGGGGAAACTGTGATGGTTTTAAAAGTGTGTTGTTGAATATCTCACGATGAGCTGTTTGCATGAGTGGCACCGCGTGCTGTGTACATTTCCTCTGTGTCGCCTGTGTCAATTTTCTGTGTATCAAATAAACCAAAATTTCGTCAGCAGATAAGAACAGGATTTTAATAAAAAATAATAGTTTTTTCCAAAAAAATATTGTGTACTATAAAAGAACAAATGAGAATAGGATTCGGTGAAGAATAAAAATGTTTCAATGGTAGTGTAGAATTACAAGGCTACACACTCCAAACAGCAGCACAGCAAAGAATATATCTCAAGGGAAAGTAAGGAGTTAGCAAAACATAAACCCATGTTTGTGATAGGGAAGTTTTTAAGTAGGATTACCTTTTCAGAATGATGACGCCGGCAAGAAAAATACAGGCGCTGAGGAGTATGACAAGGCTACACACTCCAAACAGTAATACATCTGAAAAGTAAAGAAATCACATATAAAACATAAAACATGTACTTTTCACTGGGTATGAAGCTGTTTGGTTGTTATTTTACTCGTGTACCTGCAATACAGGCAGCATGCTGAAACTGAAAAGAAATCTGCCATGCAACTGCGGTTTTTGCGAAGAAATGTGTTTGTACAACGAATTTCCTCTCATGGCTCTCATGTTTTTTATTTGAGATGATCCAGTGTATCTGTGTTATGATATCCCCCTATGCGAACCTAAAAATCACCCTGCTCGATCGATATTTAAAATGATTTACACCTCTCTAAGATACATCAGTCAAAAGTGCAAGAAACCGCGATTTATTGCAAAAAATGTGAATACATACTGAGGGATACGCTCCAAGTGTTACCAGTTTCTTCATTTGTTGTTGCCAGTATTTCATTGGATTCATCTACCAATCAAACAACGAGTATAAAAAGAGATTACCTAGACAATGAGGTTCACCTTTAGACTAACTTTTAACTGTCAACTGTTAACTGAGGCAATGAACAAAAACGTGACTGGAACGAATCATGAAGTTTATGTGCAACAGGTTCCAGATGTAGTGAAAATCAAGTACCTTGGCCACAGTACCCTAAGACGCCAACCCACTGGTTACCCTCACACTTAAGAGACCAGGACTTTGATCCCGCGTGGCATCCAACCTCTATGACGTCACCGTCACGTGTCATCCACGCGCCATCTGGTGGCGACATGTCCCCACACCCAAACACTACAGGCATAACAAAAGTTAAGATATATCATAATCTGATGTACCGTTCGCTGTAATTGCATTTATATCAACGTATGATATTGTACCAAATAAAACAATGGTTAATTGATAAATCAAATCTGTTCTTTACATCCTTTATCTTATATAGAGGTAATATAATATCCTATTTATTTATTAATATTACTCATTCAGTGATTTTGGTCTCAAATAAAACTATGAAAAGATCTATCATATTTAAAATAGATATAAATAGGCATTTACATTGAAATTCGAGCAAAAAGTTTGCCTGGTCGCCGTGAAGGGGACGAAAGTCTATCTCCACTCTGTTGCCAACTGTTGCCATAACGTGCTGATGTCTGATTTGACTAGATATTTCAGCTAAATTGTTTGATGTTTTGTCTCGGAGTGTTCCAAGCGATTGTCTTGATCCATGGTTGAAGTTAGTCATGCTTATGTTCAGGTGCTGCCCGGCCTGAACCACCACATTCATACGTTTTGTCACCCCGCACACTTTCTGAAGTGCAGCACTGGATATTTCCGCATTAGCTGTTGCTATATTTAGATCCTCCCCATGACAATGTCGCGCTTCTATTCGAAGAACTGCAAAAGAAGCGTTGCTATTTCAAAATAGTTACTGTGACATCGTGAAAAGATCTCACAGCAAAAAGAAATTGTCTGTTTTTTTTTTTTCAAAACATAAACGTTCAGTGGACAGTTCTCAAGTTTATTATCTGTTTTAGAAATCTCTTTGAAAACAAAGTATAGGTAAATTAACATTGTTCATTAATAACTACTTCTTTGGGAAGTGTATTAGCTTATTAATATCATGCCATTGTGAAACGTAACATCCTTTTATTTGTAAAGCGTTGTTGAAGGATTTATACTTAGGCAACTTTATTTTGCGTCTTTTGAATTGTTGTGCTAAAATATCACTGCTTTGACAATTTCAGTGTTTTTATGTCGAACTGTTATTTCAAAAATCTGCTGCTATAGCAACGCTATGCTTAGTCTATGGCTACACATTTCATTAGTTATCGATATTTTATATTTATGCGACTGGGAAAAATTATCAACATAGCTTCTCATCCCCTACTATAAATAATCGAATCCCGCTTTAAACTGACTGTCAAATTATTTCAAATTTCAATAAATGTCTAAGGCTGTGAGTTTTAAATAAGAGTAACGAGAGTGTTGTATCACAATAACCTAGCTCACCTTTATGGCAAGTGTATTCAAGCTCAGCATATCCTACCAAGATATTCTCACAGGATTCAGCCTCCTCTTTCCAAAGTTTGTCAGATATGATCACTTGACATGATTGTTTCCCAGAGCAGTCTTTATCGAAAGGTTGTAAGGCATCGTTATGGCAACCAAGATAACCGCGGTCCCTATCAACACAGCGGCCTGTTTTCATGCGCCCGTATACTGCCTTGTTCATCACTATCACTTCATCATTCGCAGAACACTTAGCTTTGAACACATCGCCGTTGCAATATTCTAATATTAATAAATAAGCATTGAATAACATACTGCTGGCATAAATATATATGACAATAACGCTTATGTTATAGAAATTTAATTAATGAATAAATGCCCAGGCTACTGTTCTTGCCCCCTCCCTGAATATTATCATATCTCTTATTAACTTTTAATGAATATAGTTGACTAGGTATCTAGTTGAATGAACTCAAGGTACAGCAGAAGGCAGTGATGGGACTATCAGTCGATCAGGGACCATCTCATTAATAGGAAAACTTTTCAATGGAATCGCTGTAGATGCATTCCATAATAAAGAATCAACACAAATTTACAAAAAAACGCTTTTTCTCAGCCCCACCTGTGATGCTTTTTTCCTGGGGTGTACTCCGTATCTGATTAGCCGTATTTTTCGATAAGTCTTTTTGATTTCAATATTTTGTTTAAGTGCTATTTACGTTGTCAGTAATGCTTTTTACAATACACACTCAAAGTAAAACATTTTACATTGCTTGTGCATTTAATTTCAATCACAATTACTGAAAATGTCCAGATATTTCAAGCTAAATTAAATGCGTATATTTATTTTTATAAATATATAAACTCAGAGGTGCCCAAACCTCATATGGAGAATCTGACACTATTTAGAGATATCTTTAATAATATATAGATACCTCTTAACAAATTTGCGATGCGTCTGACTGAATTGCAATTTATAAAGCTAATTAGAAACAAAACTTAGTTCAACATATTGCCAATTCAATTATAAGGAGCACTTCTCAGGCAAAACACAGCCAGAGAACACCCCTATCACTGCATTTTGGCAGCTGTGGGGAATGTACCCCGCAGAAATTTACGGTCCCCAGAGAACAATATCCAGAACACGGTTCCATTTGGGGGTATACTCTTGTTTCCGGGGCCCGCTGTATTGAAAAAGTTATTTCTTGAAAATCTATCTGTAAGCACACAAGAACCATGAAACAGAACCTCGATTTGATTGAAAAGCCAATAAAGAATAAAACGCCATATTTACCTGCTCCGTAAGAAACCGAATATCTTATCCAAAATATGTATAAAAATATATAGAAACTACACAATGCTTGTGAAATGCCAGCCATAACTATATTCCGAAAACAAACACTTCCCCCACAGCCACTGAAGCACTGAAGCCCAAACACTACCTCTGCCAATATTCATATTGCGCTGTATTAGACTGGCTTAGAAAATGTCTGGTAACAATTTCGAAACGCAGACAGCAGCATGAACGTGTGCCTTAAGCTTTGAGATGTGACAAAAGCGTTAGAAGTGCGTTCACTAAACCACTCTAAGAGCGTCCCCTTAACAATGTTCATTGCCGATCAATACAGCAGCCAGCATGATTGCTCAAGGTTCTATAATTCACTGTAAGGGGCAGCTGAGTTAAAAGAAACATGTTTAAGTTCTTCTGAGCGAGAAGTAATTCACTAACACAAAGGAAGGATGAGTAATAATTTGAAAACGGATGTCATGGTTGGAACATGAGAGATATGTTTAAAATTTTATGTCACTTTAAACCTTACCAGAAAATAATTTTGCTTGTATTGTTAAGGTTCGTGCTCCTTCAGTTAAATCTACAATGCCCCAAGAGGACCTCTTGATGGGGTTCAATGATCCTTCCTATCCCCTGTGCCATTTCAGAAAACAAAGGATGTTAGACGAGCAACTTCACTTCCCATCCTCCACCCCCTCGTGGGAGGGTTTGGGCTGTTGAAAGGAGAGGAGGGAGGGAGGGGAGCGTAACAGAAACTGCTTCACTGGCTTTAACCAAATTTAAAGCAACAGAAAAAACCATTTTAAAGCATTTTGGTCCTAATTAGCTCCCAGTACTAACTTTTACCAAGCAAACATTCCGATGTCGATGCGGCGTCTACCCGGCCAAATCACAACATTGAATGTTTGTGTAACTTCGTTGACAGTGGTCACGACCAGAGATCAACTCGAATCAAAGTGTTTAACAAAACGTCTAATCAACATCTTTGGTGCAGCTTTGCATAAACATTACAAAAATTGTCGTTATATAGACATCGGAGTCACAACCAAACAACAACATTATGTTATCATTCATAGGATATGGAAGCCATATTAAGTCGTTTTGAAAAAAGACAAAAATATGGACGTAAAATATTCGAATTTCAAGTACCCTCTACACTTGAAAAACATTCATAAAAACAGACATTATGCATATACTGCTTTACCGCATGATCAAAGGTTGAAGTGATATGACGGGGGTGAGTGATGACCAAGGCACCTTTTGGAGATCATTGTCTGGACGATGATTCAAGATTAATATTTTCCAAACGGCTGTGCAGCGTCGATAGTGTCCCGACTGCTATTTTCAACATTAAAATTCGACGCTTATCGTATATCTAAAAGCAGATTTCCATAAACAGCCAAAACCTGACGTTGATGCGACTTCGGGTGTGCAGCGCCTATGCAAAGTTGATCTGCAACACTGCAATGTCCCAGGACCAGCTCAGTAGACATCACAATCCAAAGTCGGATTTACCTCGGCTTTTAATTGATTATGGAAATTGAGACAACGTCAGCATTGGATAGGCATCAATTAGCCGATTTTAATAAACAATTCGGAAATATTGGAAATGGAGGTTATAGCAAATTTTATCCCTGGACGATGCATCAGAGAGCGACGCTGTAGAGACGTCGGGGAATGGACCTAGAATTGTGATTCGGACAACGACAGTCATCAAATGTCACGGTCACTTCCCCGTTAAAATACCCCTGTATTTCATTCATCCGGTTACTAGGATTTTAAATCAATTTCTATATAAACCAGAAGCTCGGAAATCCTCGGACCTCCCTTGAAACTGAACGAAAGTGGTCCAATTTTCAGGACGCCCAGATGTTCAGGGTTCTATCAGTTTTACGATATACACGTCCATATTTATATTATCTGTAATCATCTACGCGTATGATAGTGGACAAACAAGATTAATTTTTCATTTCTTACCTTTTCTTTCAACCAGTTTTAAAAAAAATAGGAAACACATATAAGCACGACTGCTGTTAATGACGATCCGGCAAAAACATCATTAGAAATATCACCACAAAACAGTGTCTCACAATTAAATTATTTCTAGAATAATTTTCGTTTTTTTCTGTGCTTTTGAAGATAAAATTTACACTCATTATATACTAGTAAGAAAATAAATGTTTTTTTGCGTACATAAATCAGCTAAATAAAATAGCAAAATTATCTAGTCGTTTTCGGGTACTCAACCCGAACACTCGCGTAACGTCTAAAATACATCTATATTAGATCGGCAATATCGGCAACTTCGTCGGCCGATGTATCGGTTGCACATAGGATTAACTATGGCCCGACGCATAATGATATAGCGGCTTCGTACATCGGATATACATCGAGCCAATATATCTTCAATACGTCGGGCCACCATCGGAAATATCCCTACAAATTCTTCGACGTCGGATACCAACCGTCGGCTATACGTCGGTTATACGTTTATATTCCGATGCATGTCCGACGAACTTCCGATGATTTTTATACGTAAAAAAATGTTTCTTACCTTAACTGACCCATTGAACCCTTACCAACCATTCATAATTCACATATTCATACATGCACCATAGCATATTAATATGCAACATAGCATATTTATATATCGCAACTGAACACTAGTTCTTACTCGGGTTTGAACCGGGGACCTCTTGCATCCTAGGCGCGGAACATACCTCTACTCTACGGCGACTGGGGCTGCCTCTGCAGTGTAATTAAGTGGTCTAATGTTTCTATTTCGTCCCAAAAAGTTTACTTCTTACATTTTCTTTTTTTGTTACCGCTGGCGCTTTTAAATTTAGTTATTTGTATTGTCTTTTCCTCCTTTATGTTTGCTGAGGGATAGTTTATTGAGGCAAATGATAATTTTCAAGTATATTCATAATGCTCCACTATTGATTCTTCATAATGTCTCCTACAAAACGCCAATCGATAAATTTCCGACGCCGAATAAGCATCGGAAAATATGCGTTTTATAGACGTATAAGAAATACGTATAATACGCGTTGGCAATATCGGCATCTTTTATTCCGACTCTATATATATATATATATATATATATATATATATATATATATATATATATATATATATATATATATATATATATATATATATATATATATATATATATAGTTTTCATTTCAAGTTATGCGTGGAAATCGGTATATTTCCGACGTTTCACCAACAAATATAACTATATGTATCATATACGTATATATTTATACGCATATTACATGTTTGTAATGTCTTAAATAAAGCAAATAAAGTTCCGTCGGAATTCGGTATATTTCCGACGTACAGCAGATGCAGTGATATATTTGTATATTATACGATTATTGTAATGCGTCGGTTATACATCAGTAATGTTTTTTTCAAAAACAAGTTTTGTTCCGTCGGAAGTCCGTCTATGCCAGACGTTGGGCCAACATATACAAATATATGTATAATATATGTATAATTAAATACATCGAATATACGTATGCAATATCCGTTTCAATTTTTTTACCATTGGTAGGAAGTTTATCTATTTCCAACGTATAACCAATGCATAAAAATATATGTATAATATTTGCATTGAGAAATACGTATAATTTATGAATATAATATTTAAAAAAAAAACAAATTCCCGATTTCTAGGAAGTTCGTCGGAAAAAGATGTCGGCCCGATGTATATTTGCCAACATCTATTAAACTGAGGAAAATAATTATCGGACCAACGTCGGTAACCGATGAACTTCCGACGAATGGGGAAAAAATGGAAATTCGACTATTGCCAACCTATAACCGATGCATTACCGATGCATCGAAGCCGATGCCGACGTTTTAAGACCTGGTTTATACCGTTCCGACGTCGGCCCGACGTTACGCGAGTGTTCGGGAAAGAACAAATAAAATACTGCTGAAATGTGCTAAATAAAGCTAGAGAAGCACTGCTTCTGTATTAAACTCCCAAACTGCGTTACGGTTCCCTTTTCTATTCAGACAAGTCTTTTTCAATACATAATCTTCTAATTCCAAGCTCATTCACGGTATAATGATATTCTTCTACTCGGGCATCACAGTCGTTTTTTTTTCAGAACCCGCGTGCTTTGTTTGTTCTATGACCGGTCCTAATTGAAGGGTTCACAATGACAGCTGGGACTAGCAAAGGTGGTCAATCGATTCATTTTAGGGTGGGTAGTCCGATTTGCAGGGTTTCTTAATTGCAGAAAAGAATGGAGGAACTTCAGCTCTGGTGTCCGATTCCGGGGTTCTCGTATATATCTGTAAAGTATGAAGGACATTCTGACAGTCTCATATTTTACGTACTAATGTTTGTATTCTTCAGAAGCGACCTTTCCGGTGACTAATAACATAATGATGATGTTAACTCCAACGTCTTTTCAGTGTGGTTTTTCAAACGTCCGTTCAACGTTGCGTCAAAGACGTCGATTATACTTCGGAGAAGTGGGCGATTAAAACCAACATGCAAACAACGCTGCTTATCAAAGGGATATCCAAAGTAGAGTACAAAGTGAAAAACTTTGGTTGAGGTTGAGGTTGAGGCTAACGTACAGTCTTGAACAGACGTAGTGGAAACCGATCAAAACACAACCAACTTGCATTTCTAATTGCCACCGACTTTGAACGATTGTTCAGTGGGGGCTGAATCCTTTCGACCTAGCTCTCTCCCCGAGCCGTTCCTTCGCTGGCGTCTCCGTCTGGTAATTTTTCCCCTGACCCGTTACCACCCAACCCCTCCAATGTACATGTAGAAGTAAATCAAGCACGGAAGAGAGGTATACCATTGATCGATTATAACACGGTGGACGATATCAAATGACTTCCATTATAGTTCTTCTTGCAACTACTAGGTCATCTTAAATTATTCCAAAAGCTGGTTAATTGTAAGGGTTAAGGTCTTTCTTTCAATGCATGCTTCCATCATTGCTACAAAATAGGACAGTTACTGCAGGAATCAACTACAAATTACATTCTGCATTTTAGGCAAACTGAGGATGTTACTATTTGAGTACGTTGTTTCAAATCTAGGTATAATGGAATATACTACTGATACACTGGTATATCAAACAAGAATAGTCGAGATTATTGTTCGATGATTTATTTACAATTGACTACTGTTAGATACACCGAAAATCATTACTTGATTAAAATACAGTAAGCGATTAAAATCACATTGCACTATGGAATTAATTGTTGGTAATGAAGAAGAAAATAACGACTTCTCTTTCATTATTCCCTGTTTGTTCAACGATACAAGACGCCGAAACCTACGATGAAGAAAGTAAACAGAAAGTGATCAGACCTAAAAATATCGCTGATTCCAATTCAATGTATAAGTGTATATGAATGAAAAATAAAACTTAGATGCCAAAGAAAAGGGTGTGTGTTCACCGTTGTAGAGAGCACAGTCCTCAACCAGACTTGAAAATCCAAGGTAACGGCCGTTGTCAACTTTAAAATTAGGTCAAGGTCAATAATTAAAGCATCATACATCTAGCTGCAGTGACAGACCATTTGAAGTAACATCACGTTTAAAGTATTAAATGACATGTAAAAATAAGACATATACGCTTAGTTTAACAAGTGATCCAATTGTACATACTCTGAACTAATTTTCTTTTCTTAATGTTCATTTGCTGTGAATCACATTCGATATAAAATTTGAGATTCTCCTGGCTGAATCATATATCTGTTATGGTGAATTTTAATTATCTTCAAATGTTCAAGATATATCGAAGCTTTCGTAACACAATTTTGGTTTCATTTAGAGAGTGTTTTAATATGACGCTATTGTCACACACTTTAAAAATGATTTAGAGATGTGTCTCAGTGAATTTATAATTATTAGATAAAAGTTGTACCCCCTTCCATCGTAGGAATTACTCTCCTCTAAAGAGTCCCACCATAAATTTCATATATCGGGTAAAGAGCACCCCTTACCTTTTTATATTTAGTGATCTGCACTTTCACTTGCAATTCCTTCTGTTGTTGGTTTTTTTTTTGTATTTTTTCTTATTGGTTTTTATAGTCTATAATTTGAGGGCCAAATCTTTGCAATCAAGTTATCAAGCTTGCGATGAAGATGTAAAAAATATATGTAATTAACAACAAATGCCTTGCGAAGAACGTATTTGACTCGGTGATTGCAATTACCGAAGAAATTTTGAGTTTATTGTAGAAAAGTAATTACAATAAAGCATAAATTTTTAAATTCCATTAAATGTAATGTATGCAATTGCGCATTTCATATTTGTAATCCTTCGGGCAGTAGCTACTAGCTCCGGTAACTGAAACCTTGATAAAACATTTCGAAATTGATATAAGCAAAGAAATTGCAATTGGCATTGAAAAGTCATATACAAGTTATTAAAACTCCTAACCTCTTGAAAGAAAGAAGGGGAAAAATCTCTTTGCCCTGCGTGGCGGGGTGTTTTACCATTTAACCGATAAATCGAGATAAATACAAATATCAAGGGCGTGTGAAAGCGACAATCTACATTCCTAAGAGGACTAGCTGCTATCCTTAAGATAAACTGTAAAAACTAGTTCTCTGGATCTTGTCATTTATTCGTCGAAAATAAGACCCAAGCCAAAATAAGAGTCACTTATCTCACAGCATCGTTTTAATTAGTGAAATTATCACCAACATTATCAATTAGACTGCCCAGAAACTTATACCCACAGGTGATCCTATTTCGAGCTCCTGTTTATTGACATCATGTTAATTTTTAACAAACTATTTATAATTCTTGAAAACCAGACAGCAGAAAACTCACAATTGATTCATAAGGAACAAAAAAAACCTAATTTTCCTGATCCATAGGCTATTAAATATAATGTCCAATATATGCATAAAGATATATAGGAACTACAAATTTGTTGAAGAATGTCAGCCATGTTTCTACTCTGCTAAAGACAGTTTCCGTCTTTCAAGGCTGTAAGCAAACAATGTCGCTGCCGCTGTTGATATTGCACTAAACTTGACTGGCTTAGAGATTATTCTGAAACAATTTCGGCACGCCAACAGCCACACAAAAGGATGCTTTGGGCTTTGAAACGTCACACAAGTATTGGAAGTACTTTCAGTAAACCACTCTAATGGCATCCTAGGAGCGCCGTACCTCAGTCAGCGTAATTGTTTAAGAATACACCATTACCGTTAGGGACAGGCGTCTCAAATGACACACGTTAAAACTCTGCCGCATGCAAAGAAATCCACTAATAATAAGCAGGTACGCAAGCAAAGCAAATATTAAATTAAAACAGACGACATATTTGGAAAATATGACATTTCTTTATATACTATAAAAGGGGGAGGGGTAATGGAATCACTTCAGCTCCTCCCAGCCGGGAGGGTTGGGGGTGGGGGAGGGGACTGCCCAGAACGCATATGCAATATTGCACCAATGGCGTTGTTCAGACGTCGCAGAAAGTAATTCTTTGGTAAAGAAAAACAAGACATCTAAACGCCATTGCTTATTCGACATCTATTTAACATTGAATCATAGACGTTGGTTATATGTTAGGAAAAGTGTCTCTTGGCAACTACCAACATGCAAGCGTTGAATAGACGTCGCGTAAACATATGAATCATAAAACAATAACAACCAGATCAATAGTTGCCATTGGTCGACATTGTGACCTGCATTGTTTTTCATCGCATTAAAAACAATTGATCCAGCACTTTTTTGTGAAAATTAGACCAGACCGAGGCAAACTTCTTCATATTTTTCAATATTCTAAGAACCCGGCATTCTTCAAAATTCTTGTTTCGTTTTCCACCCAAAAATACGGTTAAAAGGCTTTTATATATTGTCCATATATCCCTTCTTTTTATTCATGTGTAAGTTGCTAGTATGAAGCTTTTAAGTGTTGCATGTGTGCAAATGTGAGGGTCGAAGATGCGACCGCAAACATAGAGCGTACATTTCACCTGTGAAAGGCCATGCTCGGTCTTATGCATTCTGGGCAAAAGTATTAAATTATAAATGTTATTCACCTAATTAGCAGGTCGATTGTGTTAGAGTTGTTAAAACTCTAAATGTTCTTATGCATCGGTCTTTCATCTTTATTTACTTACGATTTTACTGACTGAAATAAAAAACATTTTTGGCTGCAAATGATCACACAACCACAGTGGGTGTATCCCAGCGAGTATTGTGGTGTTCATGGCTTGAACGAACTAGCTGTTTTGTTAGTATCAGCGCTGCCTATAAATTGGCCGTACTCTAATGTGTTTATCGTATGTATTCTTTTATATTCTGCGAGCATCACTCAGTATCACTCAGAACATCAAATTATGTACCTATGCCAGATCTTCGCTTAAAAGCGCCCATGTCAAACACAGCACTCAACACAACAAGACCTCGTCATTGAATGAAAGTCTTTAAGGATTACCAATCAAGCGGTTACTGGCTCGTGGCTTGCATCTTCAAGCACGAAGTATTTGACTGACTCCCCGGATTTATCCGACTGCGTACTGTTTATGTACTGGCTGTAATCTGGGATTACCGAGCGAGAATGTTCATTCGCACTGGTGTTAGCGGCTTGGAGAGATTTATAGCCAGCCTCTTTCATTGTTTTTCCATTTTCTGTGCTGATGTGGAATTGTGGGGCTTCGGAAGCGTTATCGTTGGCCCAGTCAGATGTGCCCGTCGGTCTGGAAAGCAATTGCAGGGTATGCTGACCGAAGTGCTTGGGTGGTGCTCTGCTCAGCTTCCTGGAAAATGAAACGTTAAGCCAAAAAAAATCACAAGCAATAATGATACAAAATAAGAAAAGAAGAGTACATAATTTAAGTTACTGAAACTTAGAACCAAATTATGGATTAAATAAGAAATGAGCAAGTAAATAAATTTTAATCCTATGTTTCTGTATTTAAACTTGTCGCTTTGTGCAGTATTTCAGGTAATTGCGGTTTCATCTAGGTGAAACCATAACGTCTATATAACGCTTAACGTTGAACAGACTTCGACATATATATATGATAATGAATGACAATGCCAAAATTGAACAGACTGAACAGTTAAGAAATGTGTGATTACCTTTTAAGCATGACCACACCAGCGAGGAATACGCATGCGCTGACAAGAATCACCAGACTGGAGACACCGAACACTACAACATCTGGAATATAAAATAACATCGGTTGTTTTTTTTTTCATTTTCGATGTGAGCAGAGGTAGTTTTTCTCCTGCAATATTTTTGCAGGTCATTTAAGGAAATACATTAATTTATGTTTTAATGTTTTTGTTTCTTGAGTTTCGCATCAGGGGGACATCCTCACTCATTTATTATTTGAGACTGGGATCAACCAGAACTATAGAAATTCTCTAAAATCTACGAAGTTTGCTTTCTGTTGGGGGAGGGGGTAATATATCACTGCGACCCGCTTATGAAAAGATAGATCATATATCCCATTTTACAGTATTCCAAAAGGTGCATAACGAATCTCTCGTATATGTTATCATTTATTAGCATTCCAGGAATTGAGGGTAGATGAACTGTCCACTGGTCAAAGTTCATAGTTTTCTAACCCTCACCATTCCAGCTCCTCATAATACTCTCTCATGAAACATATTATGTTTTGTGTAGTATAAGCACCGATGCGTTTGTTGTTTATTAAAATAAATAAACAGAAGAGTAGCGAAGTAACACTGCCAAGTCGTCGATAATTTTACTAATTGAGGATATACGTATTTAGTGCTACAGTGTAGATAGCAGAAGGGTGATCGAGTGTCTTCACTGGATAGCTTACTAATTTCATATATACGCACTTAGTGATACGCTCCAGATTGAAGCAGGGTGTCCAGTTTCTTTACTGGATAGCTTACTAGTTACTGGTATACATACTTAGTGATACACTCCAGATTCCAGCAGGGGGCGGAACTTTCTTCACTGGATTGGCTTGGTTTTCCTCTAATGTAATAAATACATGAAAAAACTCTTTACTTTGTGAAAGTTGTTGTTCATGAGTTCACATGAAAATATGTAGGAAAAGAGCGTAGGGAGAGTAGAAGGGTAAAGGTTATGTATAGTATATATGCGCTCGCACCACAACTCAGTGTCAGCACTGGTATCAGAGCTTGGTACCAACGTTGTATGATGCATACAGCCTTGATGTCATTAACTGATAAATGAATAAAGCAATCAACAAAACAACACAACAAATAATAAGAGATATATGAATTAGACGAAATAATTACATACTAATCAATGAAATAAATATATTTTCTTTGGAATTCTTTCCCCTTACAGTATCAAAGGGGGAACTGGTTTAAATATATTTATATATTTATGTTTTATTACTTATATACTTATATTTTATCATTTATACATTTATGTTGCATGATTAATATATTCATGTTTTATGATATGCATATTATGTTGTAAGAGTTATATATTATGCTGTAACTTTGGCGCGGATTGTTCGATACCTGTTCCACAGTATCCTAACACACCAGTCCATTTGTTGTTATCACATTTCAGGGTCCATGATTTTGATCCGGCGTGGCACCCAATCTCTATGACGTCACCGTCACGTGTCATCCACGCGCCATCTGGCGGTGACATGTCTCTACACCCCAGTACTACATATCAAAGTAAATAGATATGCCACAACACGTTGTTACAGTTTTCAAATAGAGTAGTTATTTAACAGCTGACATCAGTTATGGATAAAGACAAAGCGTATGTGTAAAAGCAGTGTAATATTTTTCATAATCCTCCGTTGGTGAAAAGAACAAAAAGGTGACATGCACCGACCGATCGTAGAAGTAGAAGGGAACTTCTGTACAACAACGCAAATAAACTGAAACTGAATTTTTTGCCTTATTTTCTCTTTGAATTTAAACAAAGATTGCATTTCAGTTTGTGCATGCACCACGGTAGAAAGCGCGATGGAGCAAAGGGCGTCGACTGAGAGTTTGGTTTTGAAATTTGCTTAGACTAAGATCCATGGCAGAATAGAAAGAGGTGACATGCACTGACCCGGCAGCCGTAGAAGAGAACTCTTGTACAGAAACGCGAGACGAGAGGTATATAGAGTGTCGTTTTAATATTTGTTGAGAATAATGACAGAATGCAGAAAGGATTAAAAACAGATCGCTGCAGGAAAAATGGATGGCCATGTTTGCTCATAATTGATAAAAATCAAATAATTGCTTAGTTTTCTTGAAAATGGGATAGAACAGAGGATAGGGTTGCATTGTGGTTATTTTACTGCAGATATCTCCCTCAGAGGGAGTCCTGACCCTGAATTACTTATACAGGTCCGTACCGGGATGTTCGTGTTATATTGTGAAGCTTGAGGCAGACGAGAAGTTGTGACGGGGCTGACTTGAGCCAGCATAGGTTTTGTAATGTGCGGAGTGACAGTAAGCTAATTTTTTTAACTGTGGCGTTTACTAAATACTAATGTGCGTATTCATATTTTTATCACTTGGATATTCATCCATATGATACAACACACATTAAGATAAACAATTATAACTTTTGACACAAATATTTAAGCGTCTTTGGATTTTAAAAATGAAGTTTTACTTACATTGGAATTCGAGTACAAAATTATCCCCATCTCTCTGCAAACGGTGAAAATCAATTTCGATTTTATTTCCAACACTCGTCATAACGTGCTCGTATCTGGTCTGACTCGATATTTCCGCCATGTTGTTTGACGTTTTGTCCCTGACAGTTCCAAGCGATCGACTCGTTTGGGGACCGAAGTTCAGCAGCGTTACATTCACATGCTGTCCCGCCTCAATAGCCACATTAAGGCGCCTCAAAGGCCCACAAACCTTCCTTAGATTAGCACTGGAAAGTTTGGCAGCGTCTAATCCTAAATTAACATCTTCTCCATGGCAATGTTTCGATTCAATTGGGAGAACTGCAACAGAACTCAAAATGAACTAAACGAAATAACTATGATACGAATAGGTGAAAGGAAACGTCAATGGTTTTTTCCGTGAGATGAATTCAAACAAATAAAAGTTATTTTCACAATGAGTTGCTTTTGCATGATTACGTAAAAATAAGAGAGATATGAGTAGTTTTATTATTTAAACATGACTTTTAAAGGTGTTGACTTTGTGGGTCATTCTAGAGGTTTGATTTATTGTACCTTCGTGACACGAGTATTCAAGTTCAGCATATCCTGCTAAATGATCCTCACAAGCTTCGACATCATCTTTCCATAATTTCCTTGAAATAATCACGTGGCACAACTGTTGTCCAGAGCACTCGCTGTCCAGAGCAGGTAGAGCATCGTTATGGCAGCCTAAATATCCCCGGTCTGTGGTAACGCATCGTCCTAATTTCATACGACCAAACACTGCCCGATCCATTATAATCACTTCATTTGCAGCGCATGTAGCCTCAAATGCATCCCCTCCGCAGTACTCTGCGAAACACATGTGATTCGTTTTATTGCGAAAGTAAGGTAATTAAGCAAGTAGAATGTAATCATTCATGAAAACTTTATGGAGCTCTGAAGAGGGGGAAGAGTACTTGGAATCAAAAGTCTTACCCTGCCTGTCAAAATAAATGTGGAGCATGGGGGTTAATTTTGGAACTAGACGTGATCCGAATGAAAGTGCCAATTCCGTCAAAAAGTGGTGTGAGGGCGTAATTTCATTCAGTATGGAGTTTCATTCATAACTGCACTGTGTGTTTTGTTAAAAAGAGGGAATTGTTTTAAGCTGAAAATTCCACCTTTAGGGGTGCTTTCAAAAAGTGATACATACGAATGGTTACTTATTTAGCTCTAAGTGACCCCCATAGCATAGATTCAAACCTAGCTTTTTCAGTCACCCAAAATACACACAACTATTTTACGACTTTATCTTCCTGAGATACGTTAAAGAATGAAAATGAAACGAAATACCTGAAGTGGCAGAACAGTAATTAAACAAACTGCAACTTATTATCCAAATCCTACAAATATTACAACACATCCGTGTATTCACTGCCATTTTAACTGAATGCTTCAGATAGCTTCCGACTTTCCGCAATACATTCTGCAGTGCTTGTGTCGTTCATATTGCATGAAATAGCCTGGGCTAGTAAAATACTGTGCAACATTTTCTGCACGTTTAACCCACCAAAAACGTGCAACATGCTTGTCTAAACGTTACGTTGCTGTGCAGCACATCACAACTAAATCACTCTAACCACTCTGCAGCAAAAGTAATGTGTCTGTAAATCAATACAACTGACTTTCACATGGAAGGCTTCTTAATATTGTGTTGTGGCCAAAGCTTTCAAAGCGTAGATTGCCCTTAAAAACGTAACTTTTCAGTTATTTTTTTTGTTTTATCATACACTCAATTTCACCTATTTTGAGCCGTTTAGATGTTGTTGCAAAGTCAGACTCTAGTTATACATATGCCATTTGCAAAAACACAATGACATTTAAATAAAACCAGCAAATATTTGTTTATCACAACGTATTAAAGGTGAGTGGAATTCATCGATTTCAACTTGTTTTTGTTTTTGCCTTGGAACCGCATAAGTTGATTTCAACTCGCTTTTGTTTGTACTATGAAAATGTGTCAGTTGATGTCAACGCATCAAAGAGTGTATATCAAATTTGTATCGGTTGATATCAGCGAGGATATGTGGATGTGGATATATATATATTGTTACCGTTGATGCCACTGAAGACCGTTTGAATGTTATATATTATATCAGATTTGTGTCGGTTGAAAACAATTCCTACTGTTGAATGCAATTGGTTATTGGTAAATGAAACATAATATAAAATACGAGTAAAATCTCGAGGACAATCAGAAATAAAGGAAACAAATAAAAATCCAGCATTACACGAAAGCAAGCAATTTTTACAATAATATTCTTTCGGTTCCAGCAATTGGCACAAAAAATTTCACGTCGTTTTGATATAAGAAAATGTAGTTTATGAATTCTAACTGGGACTGAAGGTAACGCAACGCTTTCCGACGTTGGTGTGGTCTTGGTGTGGTCGGAGAAATAAACAATCGTTATTATTGCTTTAAGCAAAATGAAGCGAATTTTAAATAAACATTTTGTCGAAAAAAGACTAATTTGCGATTTGTACAGTTTCGTTGAAACAACGTAGAACGTCGACTGTGCAAATGTCCACAGGTATGCCCTAATGTTCTCAGCCAAATTAGATTTAATATTGCAGTTTTGTCGGACAAAATCAAGTTGACGCCGACATTTTTTCCATGGGCTTACGACCAATATTGGTTTTGAAATGACGTAAAATTATGCAGAATTTTAATTACAGATCCCTGTTTTTATTTATTTGAGACGTGTTTTGTGCTATTGTCATTGTCATACTTCAGTTTAGCTTACTGTCAAATTTCCTCCTTTTGAAAGTTAAAATAGATTTCTCTTGGAACAAATTTTTATGATGTTTTGTATTCTGAATTCAAGCAGGGCTGAATGAAGAGGAAAAGGCGATTCCACACAAATGCTCCAATAAAATGTTTAATATCAAGACAAATACCAATACAGGTAATTTAAATCGATATCTTTTTTTTTTATTTTGGGTAGCCACTTGGAAAACGATACATTCTTATACAAAATCACGGAAGCTTGAAGAATGCTGGCATTTTGGCCTTATCGTCAGAATTATTTAGTGAGTCAAAATAAAAAAATCGATGGCAAATGCCCACTCAACCATAGTATCGGTTTATCCGCAAACATATTGTATGAAATTCTGCGACCGTCACACGAAACATCATTATATATAGCATTATATACAAAAAGCTTGTTGTTTGCTTAAAACAGCCCAGATCAGATACATCACTGGTATCAGCAACACAATTCCTTGGTTCAATTGGTATCAACGAATTGAGTTAAACACAATTCCTTACGGGCAGCCCATCAAGCTGTAACTGGCTCGTGGCTTGCATCTTCAAGCACGTAATATTTGACTGATTCTCCGGATTTATCCGACTGTGTGCTGTTTATGTATTGGCTGTAGTCTGGGAGTTGTGCTCCACGATTTGCCTTCGTGTTTGCACCATCTGTGCTGGGTTGTTTCTGTTTCTTCGCATTGGTATAAGCGGCTTGGAGAGATTTGTAGTCAGCTTCTGTCAGAGTGTTTCCATTCACGGTATTGATGTAGAATTTTTGGGCTTTAGAAGTTGCATCATTGATCCAGTCACATGTGATTGGCGGTCTGGAGAGCAATGGCAGTGTATGCTGTCCAAACCGCTGGGGTGGCGCTCTGTTCAACTTCCTGAAAAATTGAAAATGATGAGCGAAACATTGCAAGAAATAATCATGTAAAATAAAAATAAATAAATACAATATACAAATAGGCATTAGGTGTATCTTTTGATCAAACTGCAAACATTCTGTTTTTCTTCATGTTTAAAGTTAAACATGCAAATAACCGATGCTGAATACAAATGTCGACATTGAACAAACAAAACCATTAGGAACCGTGTGAGTACCTTTTAAGCATGACAACACCAGCGAGGAATACGCATGCGCTGATAAGAATCACCAGGCTTGAGACACCAAACACAATAACATCTGAAACATAAAAGACCATTCAAATTGGTTGTTGTTTTTTTAGTTTCTTGTGCGCGAAGAAGGGTTCGTCCTGTAATTTAATCCAATATTTTATTATTTTACGAGTCCTTTAAAGAAACGCATTTTCTAAGTTTTAATACCATTCTTTTCTTGCCGAATTCCTTAACAGAGAACATCATTGTCATTACTGGAGATGGTAGCCATAGAAACTACAGAATCTCTGCCACCCCTTTAGAAAAGGAGACCCAACAATCCCTTTTAAAAACATCAAGAATTCTTAAATAATGGATCGGATATTTGTACTCATCATGGTTTGGAAATGTTTTAACCACGCGTTTTAACCACGCATAGTATTTCTACATTTCCTCTGTCCTTCCCTCACCATACTCTTTTACCGAAACTAAGATTCCTTGTATAGTTTTAATGTAGGTATTTTTATTATTGAAAAAGCTCACTGGAGTTGCTCTGTTTCCAGTAGACATTACGATGGGATAATGCTGACGATACGTCGCACCGGATGTTGGATCAACATCGGGTTTTATTTTGTTATGACAACTGAAACTGCATCTGTCTGCCTACATTTGACAGGCGTTGATTATCCAACCCCTAATCAATGTTGAAAAAGTTGTAAATAAAAATCATAACATGGTATAGAGGTCGGGAAAAAAATTAATTGGTCGCGACTGAAAACAACGTTTCAGAAACGTTGGTTATTTATTGCTGAGTCAAAGGCATTGGTCAGACGCTGCTCTATGATCGCAACCGCTCACAACTCTATTACAACCAGATTCAGTGTTGGGGCTTGGACAACGGGTCAACCTAAATAGAATGGATCAATGTTAGGATGTTTATGAGGATAAATCAAGTATACCTGATCAAAGTATTGAAATACATACTCAGTGATACAGTTCCGATTCCGGCCGGGGGCGCTGCTTTCTTGGCTGGATTGGCTTGGTTTTCTTCTAAAGTAAACAAACACAGGAATAAAACTTTCTTTCAATAGTCTTACATGACTTTAAGTGAAAAGATGAAAGCTAGAGACAAATTGGAATAATATGATCCGAAGGACACATTTTCACTTGCAGCAGAACTCAGTACTAACACTCTAGCATGAATTATCTGGACGCGGCGTATAAAAACAAACAAAGCAAAAATACAGGACACAGACTAAAAAAGAAGTAAAAGTATAAATGTGAATGTTATACAGTGCCCTATATATATATATATATATATATATATATATATATATATATATATATATATATATATATATATATAGATGTGTGTGTGTGTGTGTGTGGGTGTGTGTGTGTGTGTGTGTGTGTGTGTGTGTGTGTGTGTGTGTGTGTGTGTGTGTGTGTGTGTGTGTGTGTGTGTGTGTGTGTGAGTGTATGTGTGTGTACTTTGGTGTGAGTTTTTCAATACCTGTTCCACAATATCCCAAGACACCAACCCACTGGTTGTTGTCACACTTTAGGGTCCATGATTTTGATCCGGCGTGGCAACCGACCTCTATGACGTCGCCGTCACGTATCATCCACGCGCCATCTGGCGGCGACATATCTCTACAGCCTAGTACTACATTTAAAGTACACAGAAATTACTTCACAACATTATTTTCAAACAGTTTACATCTCAACAAACCAATCTCTTGTAGATTAAGAAAAGCGCATAGAAATAGAGCAAGTTCTGCTTCTTGAATATGAGCACTATTTTGTGTACTCCCTACTGACTAGGTGGAACGAAAAGGTCAAATATACCGATTTAACCGTCGTAGAGATGAGGTCCTAGAAGAAAACTTAATATACTGAAATTGTTTTGTTGTCTGATTTATTATTTGATACGAGGAATGAATTTCTGCTGGTGCATGAATAATCAAGTGATCTTATAATTGCAATAATTTCTTATTTGTTTGTTAATCCTAAAAAGTGCTGAATCAGAATTTGTTAGGGAACTAACTTAAGGAAAAAAAATAATACAAAATAACGGTTTATTGTTGAAAAAGGAATCGGGGAGGTTGGGATAGCTTTTATCGCTGATATTCTCTCAGGCAAGTCTTGGTCTCAGTTATAGAGGTCCATACAGCAGGGTTAATGTTAAATAGTCGAGATTGGGACAGTCGGCAGATGTGAATTCCGGATACTCCTGCTACAATGTGGAGAGTGGGGGAGAGCTCTTCTTGAATCACTGAACCGTCAATATACAACAAATGTACGCCAAGTGTATTCTTGTACAACTCTGAAATGCATGCATCCACATCAAAAAACATGTCACTGACATAAACAATGCAGTGAATTTCAGCATAAACTTTGAAATGTGAATTTAGAATATGGCTGTTTACTTACAGTGGAATTCTAGTATAAAATTATCCCCGTCTCTTTGCATGTGATGAAAATCGATTACAATTTTATTTCCTATGCTCGTCATAATGTGCTCGTGTCTGGTCTGACTCGATAATTCCGCTATGTTGTTTGACGTTTGGTCCCTGATGGTTCCCAGCGACCGGCTTGTTTGGGAACCGAAGTTAAACAGTGTTATGTTCACATGCTGCCCCGCATGAACAGCTACATTAAGGCGCCTCAAAGGCCCGCACACCTTCCTCAGGTTAGCACTAGAAAGCTTAGCTACGCCTGAACTTAAATTAAGCTCTTCTCCGTGACAATGTTTGGCTTCAATTGGGAGGACTGAAACGAAACTCATACTATTGAATTTGTCTTTAAATGGAAAAAGCAAAATAGCATGTTACAACAAAGCAAGTAAAACGTTTGCTATTTTGCATCAGTTTCATCAGTCAAAAATTACAAATTTTCAGATATTTTTCAACCTTGTAAATTTTTGCATAATTCATCTAACTGTTTTGCAAGGTTGTAATGATCTGATCTGTCTTTAAAATATGACATTTTAAAACTTCTTGGTTTCATCTTACCTTCGTGACAGGAATATTCAAGCTCAGCATACCCTGCCACGTAATCCTCACAAGCATCGACATCATCTCTCCATAATTTCCTGGAAATCATTACTTGGCAGGACTGTTGCCCAGAACAATCTTTATCTAGTGAAGGTAGCGCATCGTTATGGCAGCCTAAGTATCCCCGGTCTGTGGTAACGCATCGTCCTAATTTCATACCACCATACACTGCCCGGTTCATTACGATCACTTCATTTACAGCGCACGTAGCCTTAAATACATCCCCGCTGCAGTACTCTGCGAAAGGCACGCGTGATTAATTTTACTGTGAAAGTGAGGTATTAGGTAGGTAACATCTATGCTTTCAGTAAAACGTGATGAGGGGAGTACTTGATGTGAAAAGTGTTATTGCGCCTGTGCACAACTAAACGCAGAGAAACTTTGAACCTTGACCTGTACCGATCGAATTGCCAATTTCATTAAAAGGAAAAAAGGAGAAAGGGCAGTTATTTTCCTTTTCAACACAATTGGGGTTCTTTTGCATCTGCACTCTGCGTTTGATAAAAAAACCCACGTAGCATTAAGGAGTCATTTCAAAAAGTCATGTATACGCATGTATACTAATTATTGTTTGAGTGGCTTCTCCTTCCCTACCCCATCCAGAATAGATACAAATGATCTGAAAATATACACGACTAATTAAAGTCTACATGAGCGATACTAAAATTAAAATGAAACAAAATACCTGAAGTGGCAAAACAGCAGTTAAATCGAGTCCAAATTATTACCAAAATGTTACAAATATCAAAACACATCCGCATATTTACTGTCATGTTGATTAAATGCTTCAGATGAATTCCAGTGCTTCACAATATATTCTGTAGTGCTCGGGTTGTTCATATTGCATGGAATAGCCTGGGCTAGCAAAGTACTGTGTAACATTTTCTGCCCGTATAACGCACCAAAAACATGCAACATGGTTGTCTAAATGTTGTGTTGCTGAACATTGCATCACAGCTTAACCACTCTAACCACATTGCAGCAAAAGCATATTGTCTGTAAATCAATACGGCTTGCTTTCACGAGGCAGGCTTCTTAATATTGTGCTGTGGCCAAAGCTTTGTGTACTTTGTCTTAGAACATTCAAAGCGCAGTAGATAGGCCTATGAATCTTTACTTTTTAGCCATATTTCCTTTGATTTTATGCTCATTTTACATATATATCTAGATACTTAAAATACTGTTGCAAGTGAAAAATGTAGTTCTGTATAGACATTTTTAAGAGCAGCGTGCATTTAAATCAAATCACCAAATAAAGGGAAATTGTGGCATAACTACAGTTGCTTGGAAAATGCTGGAACCCAGCTTATTCGGCGCTTGCATCACATGCTGTCATAAATTCTAGCTTATGCATATAATTGTATATAGTTTCCAGTAGGCAATCACTTGATTGAATACGCAAGTTTGTGGTCTTTATGACGTGGTTTGGACTGGATTTTTCATTTCGTGGAAAAATATCATTGTTTCGATGTTGTTGTATCGTCACAAAAGTGACACTATTTAAATGGTATTACTTTCGTCCTAACAGGTTGAGCATTTTGTTTCAAATCTGTCTGAAAGATATCATATCGTTTAAATTCGTTTTCCAACATCGCTGTGAGCTTGTGTTTTCAGTCGGAAAAGCAATCAATCATTATTATTGCTACAGGGAAGCTGAATCAAAGTTGAAAAATTTACAGTGAACATAAATTGCGTAGCTGATTGTACAACGAATTTTTTATTTTTTTTTTTTCATTTTCAACCAAATAACACGGAACAACGACCGTCCACTAATGCAAGCAGTCGCGACATCGAATCGACGTCGGAATGTTTACTTGGAGCCTTAGTCCCACTTTTAACCAGCTAAACAGTTGATTTTATTTTCCTGGGGTTTGGCTGTTAACCTAAAGGAAATATTTCTGTAAAATATATCATAGCATTGTAATTCTTTGCATCTGTTATTGTTTAATTTGGGCGTGTTTCGTATTTTTTGACATTTTATATTCTGAATGCAAGCAAAGCTGAATGCACTGGAAGACGAGATTCCCAAGGAATTAAATCATATGCAGTAATGGCTTCAATAAAATCTGGTTATTTAATGTCCAAAAAAGGCCACTATAATGTATTAAAATAATATCTCGTTGCTATTTTGGTTAGCCACTGCCATAATACTATATTTGGCTATAGAATCGAATGAAGTCACTGAATCTTGAAGATTAATGATCTTTCGATTGATTGACAAAATTATTTAGTTAGTCAAATAAAAATTCCATGCTTCAGTTTAGCTTATTATCAGATTTCATCGTTAAGAAAGTAAAACTAAGATTTCCTCCTTGGAACGAATTTACTTTATTACATTTTATATTCTGAATGCAAGCAGGGCTGAATGCACAGGAAAATATGATAAAACACTACATTTAGATATAAAAGAGTTTGCAGCTTGAAGATTGTGATAGTTATCCTGGACTGTGTCGGTGTATCATAGACATTATTGTTTTAAATTCTATGAATATCAATCCGAAAATGAAGTTATTTACTTGCTAAAGAGTCCAGATCAAACACACCACTCAAATCAGCCCTACCACATCACTGAAGATAAGTCCGTTCAGACTACTCATCAAGCTGTTAGTAGCTCATGGTTTGCATCTTCAAGCACATAGTATTTGACTGATTCTCCCGATTTATCCGACTGTGTACTGTTTATGTACTGGGTGTAGTCCGGGATTACTGCGCTAGAATTTGTCTTTGTGTCGGTTAGTTGCTGCTTCTTCGCATTGATGTTGGCGGCTTTGAGAGATTTGTAGTCAGCGTGTGTTAGAGTGTTTCCATTTACTGTGTTGACGTGGAATTGTGGAGCTTGGGAAGCTGTATCGTTGCTCCAGTCACATGTCGGTCGAGGGAGCAACGAGAGGGTATGCTGTTCCAAAGGATGGTCTGGGGCTCTGCTGAGCTTCCTGGAAAATTAAAAAGCATGGATAATAAAAGTTATCGAAATTAGGAATCAAATTATATAAAATATACAATAAATAAATAAAATAACTAATTAAATCTATACAGACAACGCTTAATGTTGCCTAGATTTTTAATATACGTCGGAAAGTACATTATGTGGAACAAAAGATGCTAACAGTGAATAAACTAAACATTTAAGAAGTGCTTCAGTACCTTTTAAGAATGGCCACACCAGCGAGGAATACGCATGCGCTGAGAAGAATCACCAGACTGGAGATGCCGAAAACTACAACATCTAAAATATAATATAACGTTCAACTTGCTTGTCACTGTAATTTTTCCATCTATCTTTTTTCTACGAATATTCTCTTCTGCAAGTGTTTCTTTGTGTTGTTTTAAAGGAGATGCTTCTTATCTTGACAACTCATGAAAGACACACTGTTCTCAGTCGACATTGTGAAGCAGGACATCCTTGGCTATATGTCGCATCCGACGTAGTTAATGTCAGTTCTTGTTAAATGTTGAATTCAAAATAACGTCTATCTGCAGACGTTGGATTGAATTCGATTATCCATCGTCTAATCAACGTTGCAAAAATATTGTAAATGGAAGTTGAAACAATGTCTATCCCGCTGTGTGTAAGCTTCAGGAGAGCGAATTGGTGTAGATGTTAGAAAAATATTTATCTGGAATCGCCATTCAGACAGTGACAAACATAAGGTGTTGTGGTCATCCATTCGACCAATTAATTTATCCAATTTGGTTGCTGCCAAAACCAACGTCTGGATTACGTTTAGATAAGGCTGTGTGAAAGACTTTGACTAGACGTCACGACTACTTACAACAAAATTAAATCTGGTCGGAATCTTATCGGGGTTAAGGGTACCTAATGAAATTAAAGATATACGTACTTAGTGATACATTCCAGATACCGGCGGGTGCCGATACTTTCTTGGTTGGATTGGCTTGGGTTTCTTCTACAATAACAAAACAGGAACAAATTTATGTATTTTTATTATAGTTGTTATTCATAAGTAAAAGGTGATAGGGATAGAGGAAACTGGATGAGCTGATATCGAGTACACAGAAGAACTCAGCAATGCCACTGTAGGACGCATAAAATCTTTGATATCATTCTGTAGACGTGTTATATAGACAAAACAAACTATGAAATAAATAAAATAAATTGTTTCATAATTTTGAACTTTTAAAGTGGCAAGATTAAGGCTGTTGTGAAGTCATTCACATGTTATGTGTTGACTTTGCTGAGTGTAATTCCATACCTGTTCCACAGTATCCCAAGACACCAGTCCATTGGTTATTGTCACATTTGAGGGTCCATGATTTTGTTCCGGCGTGGCAACCGACCTCTATGACGTCACCGTCACGTGTCATCCACGCGCCATCTGGCGGAGACATGTCTCTACATCCTAGTACTACAGTTAAAGTAAACAGAAATTTCACGACCACTGTTGCAGTTTTCAAATACAACGTTGTTATTAACAACTGAAATCTGGACAAATAAATCTGATGTCGCGCAAGACATGTGTGGAAATAGTTCTAGTGTATTAAGTGTACGATTTGCGCGGGAATCATCGTGGGTAGGCGGATAAAAAGTCTGATACAAGTAGGAGTAGAAATAAAGTGAACTAACTCCTTTGCCCTGCTCTTGATTCGCGTCTAGATAAATGATGACTGAATTGTTGCATGAAGTCTGGATAGACCAAGCGGTCGTTTAAATAGTTGTTCAGAATCAGATGCATGACAGACTGCAGTAACCAATTGAAAAAGGTCGCTGTACAAGAATCGAGAAGCCAAATAAATTTATAATTCTTTTAAAAAATAGATGTTTTAATTGGTGGAACGATTGAAAAATCACCCACGATTATAAATTTGAGTATTTGATGAATGGTTGGTTGATTGAAATAACTTAGGAAAAAAAGAGCTCAAAATAACACAGCTAACTAAGTGTGAAAATGAGGATATGGGGTGGTTTTTTTCTACAGGGCATTCCCTAGGGCATCCTTGGCCTAAAACGCTTAAACAGTTCCATAGCGGAGGGCTGCTGGTAAATATTAAAGCGTCTGTAGGTGGCCGCTGGTACAAGTGCTGTCAGATGTGATTTTTGTATTCCATTGTTGCAGCAGGAGTTACGGCGTTTTTTTTTTACTTTTGTTTCTTTTTTCCTTTTTTCTTTCGTTTTCTTTCCTTGGTGTGGGTGTGGGTGTCGATTTATTCAATATGTTACGCGGGTTTTCTTAAAATGTTTTCATTATCATCGTCACCTATTCTACATGTTATGGTTTTTGTTGACAAATCGGAATGTATCCACATGCATAAAAAGTCATTGAAATAAATACTGCATTAATTGCACAATCATTACAATGTGGAATAAAAAGTAACGGCTTGCTCACATTGAAATTTGAGTATGAAATTATCCCCATCTCTCTGTAAGCGGTGAAAATTAATTTCGATTTTATTTCCGATAGTTGTCATAACGTGCTCATGTCTGGTTTGAGTCGATAATTCCGCCAAGTTGTTTGACGTTCTGTCCCTAATAGTTCCAAGTGACTGGAGTGTTTGGGGACCGAAATTAAGCAGAGTTATGTTTATATGCTGCCCCGCCTGAACAGCTACATGAAGGCGATTATTGGACCCGCACACCTTCCTCAGGTTGGCACTGGAAAGTTTAGCCATATCGGATCCTAAAATAAGATCCTCACCGTGGCAGTACTTTGTGTCGATTGCTAGCACTAGAACAAAAACATTACAAACTGTAAGATCATTTTACTGTTTTCTGTTACATTGCACAAATTAATTCAAGGGATGAATATATATTTTTTCAATAATATGCAACCTTCCTTCACTTTCTCTTTCGTTCTCTCTCTATTTGTTTCTCTCTCTCTCTTTCTCTCTCTTTCTCTCTCTCTCTCTCTCTCTCTCTCTCTCTCTCTCTCTCTATCTATCCATTTATATATATATATATATGCTCTGAATCACATATTAAATAGCTAAAAGTCGCAGAAAAATCTGCAAGATAGTTAAAGGAGTGCATAGACATAATTAAATATTTTTTTTTTACCTTTGTGGCATGTGTACTCGAGCTCTGCGTACCCCGATAAATAGTTCTCACACGTTTCATCTCCTTCCCGCCACAATTTCTTTGAAACCACAAACTGGCAAGACTGCTTCCCAGAGCAGAGTCCATCAAGGGCCTGTAATGCATTGTTGTGACAGCCAAGATGACCCCGGTCTCTGTCAACACAACGTCCTATTTTCATGCGCCCATATAGAGCCCTGTCCATCACAATCACTTCGTCTGCGGCGCATGCAGCCTCAAAGACATCCCCACTACAGTACTCTGTCAGAAACAAGAATAGTTAATTTGCATGTCTTATGAAATCTATTAAAACTTATTCTTTTATGAAGTGAGGGGGTATTTAGCTACAGCAATTTCGGATAGTTAAGGAAATGACTCACAGGTTTGCAGTACTACCAAATATCAACTCACGGAAGAAGCAGGAAAGAAAAATAAAACTGATGCTTAAAGAAAGAAATATACCTGAAGTGCTAGAACAGCCAGAAGATAGTGTCCAGAATAATGCCACAATCCTAAAAATATTATCATGTATCCAAATATTTGCTGCCATTTTATCAAAAGATTTCAGAGCACTTCTTATTCCGCGTGATATATCTTGTAGTATCTGGGTCGTTAATATTGCTTTAAATAGCCTGGTCTAGTAAAATAATTAGCAGCATTTTCTGCACGCATAACACATCAAACACGTTTGTCATTCTTGTTAATACGTTATGTTGCTGTGCAGCGCTTCCCAGCTAAACCACTCTAAGTACTGCGCAGCAAAAGAGATGCATCTGTAAATCAATACAACAGCTTTGCTGCTAGAAGGCCCCGCAATGCTATACGTGATGGAGAAAGGCGTTTATGTTTTTCTTGAGGAATCCAAAGGGCAGCTTCTGATTTAATATTCAAGTTGTTCTAAGGCATCAGTTCATGGTTTCATATCGTTTAAATATAGTGCTGTTATAATATTTATCAATTTCGTAGCCGGATTCTTACGAAACGTGATGCATTAAAATATAATGCAATAAGTTCTTTTATCAATACTTTATCTTCAATAAGTAAAATATTAAGACTGGCCAGTATGCAGATGTCTAACTTCGCCGTGAGAAAACGCGTGGAGAAGAAATGTGCTTTGCTATACAAATTGGTGATCAAAGTAAGAATATTTATTTTGAAGGTTCTATTGTTTCAAATAAAAAAGAGCACAAGCAAACAAAGAAACAACTAGAAGCTCATTCCGCAAGCGAAATGTTAAACACTTGACAAAAATTAAAACGCAAAAATACTTCCTTCAGTGGGTTATTTCTTGAATAATATATTGCAAACAAAACAACTTGAATGTGTCTTATAAGCCGAGTAGTGTTTGGTTGTTAGTGACTGATCAGGTATACGTCGTGTTATCTATTTACGCAGTGAGAGCTCGCACAAAGCTCAGCAACTGTGTTCTGGCTGTTCATTAAATACTACGCATTTACTTACAAAAAATACACTCTTTTCACACGGCGTTTTAACAAAGAAAACGAAATCAAAGACGAAAATAAAAAGTGACATTCACATGTTCATATCACGCTCTTCATAAGTCCCAAGTTTCATGTCGTAGGGCCCATAGTGTCAGAGAAGAAGAAGACACAAAATATCGGAAAAACTGTCAAGAAGAAAAAAAGGACGAATTTTGGGCGCACACATTCATATAACCCTTGCAAGCTAAAGGCTTGTCAAGTGTTAATTACGGTGACATATTATACAAAGCATTGACATTGACACATGGCGTACTTTCGCGGCCTCATAGAGAACTGGGAGGCAGAACAGCAGGGCCATTCATGATGAAATGCTTTCAGTGATGACAATTTTATCATGGTGTGGCGCTTTAGCACCACATACATTCTTTAAAACATATTTTTCTATCTATTTCTATTATTAATTTTATTATCACTTGATTTATTTAAAAATAATTCCATTGTATGTTATTGCAAATTTATTCCCAGAATATTCAATAACGAACCCATATAAATTTTGGTGGTATTTGTCGGGAAGACCTGAAGAACAATAGATAAACTTTCTATGAGCATTGCCATATTAATTTGGTATTTAAAATAATGCATTGAAGGTCACTGAGTCGGTTTCTATATTTTATTGATAAACTGCAAAACTACTTTATAATCCATGTGAGTAGCATGGATTATAAAGTAGTTTTGCATGGCAAAACACAAATGAAATGTTATAGCATGGATAAATAAGCAATCACACACCAGAGACAAGACACAACATTTCTAAAAACATCTACATGCAAAAAAAACTCTTTTAATAGTCTGGAGCAAGTAAATGGCATATTTTTAAATCGTATCAATTTAAAATATGTTCTTAGAAATATGCCATGTAGATGAAATGAATAATACTTTGAAATTGTTATCAGACCATCGAAAAATAAGACAAATTTTATGTTGTATTCAGTATAATATTCACGCGTCCAGGATTTGCAACAATCTGCTGAAATCTGTTATTGACAAGACATCAGGCGGTGATTAGGTCATGAATCGCATCTTTCAGCACATAATATTCAACCGAATTCCCGAGCTCTCAGGTTTTGTATTATTTATGTGCTGACTATAGTCGGGTATTAGCCGTGCAGAATTCTCGGTCGGATTTGTATCGTTGATGTCTTCTGATGCTTGTTGGCATTTATATGTAATATCAGTACTCTGTTGCTTGTTGGCATTTATGTGCGATGTCAGTACTCTGGTGCTTGTTGGCATTTATGTGCAATGTCTGTACTGTGGTGGTTGTTGGCATTTATGTGCGATGTCAGTACTCTGGTGCTTGTTGGCATTTATGTGCGATGTCAGTACCCTGGTGCTTGTTGGCATTTATGTGCAATGTCAGTACTCTGGTGCTTGTTGACATTTATGTGCGATGTCAGTACTCTGGTGCTTGTTGGTATTTATGTGCGATGTCAGTACCCTGGTGCTTGTTGGCATTTATGTGCGATGTCAGTACCCTGGTGCTTGTTGGCATTTATGTGCAATGTCTGTACTGTGGTGCTTGTTGGCATTTGTGTTTAATATCAGTACTCTGTTGCTTGTTGGCATTTATGTACAATGTCAGTATTCTTGTGCTTCGTGGCATTTATGTCAAAGTGACTTGTAGTCTTCGTTAGAACGCACGCAGCCATCCATCGTCATCGTGTTAATGCTGAAGTGCTGAGCCTTGGCTACTTCCTGGCAACCAGATTCAAAATGTGCCCCTTGTCTGGTGAGTAGTGGCAGGCTATGGTGTCCAAATTCTCCAGACGTCTTTGTTGTTGATAGTTTTCTGTTGAAGAGTATAAAGAAGTGTCAGAAAAATTGGACATAACGAGCATAAAGTGCTTCTACGTATTGCAACTTCTACGTTGAAAAGAATTGTAATTTTCAAACCTTCAAACTACCACAACTCATAGACAAAAAGAACCCGTTTTTTTCTGTGCATAATATAAAATATGCTCTGTTCGGAAAAGAATTTTTGTAGAGGTCAGAAAACTCAAAACATGCCCCTCCCCTGGAAAAATCTGACATCTGAAGTAAAAGATAAATTCTAAAATATTGCGACATATTATGTAGCGTGCATACGAGTATTGCTTATATCATTAAAAACACAATTTGAAGCTAAACCACTGCAATGATAGATTAAAGAAATCACAGATTGTTTTGTCAAGTATCCAATGCGTACATACATTAATTGAAGATGTCCTGATACCTTTTAAGAACGATGACGCCTGCGAGAAATATACACGCACTGATGAGAATTACAACACTGCACGCACCAAACAGCAATGCATCTTAATTAAAAAAAGAAATTTACATGTTTGAATTACTGTGTATTTTCCTTTTCACTTTCGTTTAATAACTGTTCAGGTATTGAGAAGAACTAGCAAGTCATTTGGCATTGATTCACTGATACACAATACTGCTGTGTGTTGGTTTGTTAGCATCGATCGTCTAAAGCACTTCGTTAAGGGAGGACTCGCCCACTCCCTAACCCTATACCTAATAGCTAATGGCATTTTTAATAACTTTAAATTAAATAAGGTTTTACTAAAACAGGAATTGTACTCACTTAATGATATGCTCCGATTGGTCAGCTTGCTATTTGACCTTTTACCACTTTTAGATGACTTGATTTCCTTCTCTTCTAAATTAACAGATGAAAGATACACAATTTTTCCGTTTGTTTCATTCTTGCATTTTAGTACTGTCGACTAGTGATCAAAAGCTTAAAAAGATTATAATTAAATGAATTAACTCTTTTGGACACAGCATTCTGTAGTTTTACTGCTGAATACCTGTTCCGCAATATCCAACAACCCCGATCCATTGGCTATTTTCACATTTTAAGGACCACGTCTTTGAACCAGCGTAACATCCAATTTCTATGACGTCACCGTCACGTGTCACCCATGCACCATCTGGTGGAGACATGTCTCTGCATCCAAGCACTACCCATCGAGGAAATAGAAAACACAGAGTTATTAGAATTTATTTTACATTACGGTATTATTTGCCATGGGTGTACTATTGAGGCTTATTTCAAATGTATTTCCATACCGCGCTCACTCACAGATATGTACCTTCACCCGTGACTGTCACACGTAGCTTTCAGCTTAATGATGTTAAAATTAAGGACCAGTTGATCTTAAATTTGCGAGTAGCAAGCACAATAATAACACTACACATAGCCTACATTTGGATGCTCTTTAAGACTCCTACGAATTATTATCGGTATAAGCAGTATACAAGCAGCATACTAACCGTATAAAAGTAGTAAGCAAATAGTGTTCAAACAGGGTAAAAATAGTATACCAACAGTATACAATCTTTTCAAGCTATTACTCTTTTAAAACTGCAAATTTTCGCAGGCCTTGTTTAAATGTATCCTGTGTGAGATGGAGCTGATACTTACATTGAAATTCTATTATAAAATTTCTCTTGTCTTGGTGAAATGGCTGAAATTCTATTTCAACTCGGTTTGCAACAGAGGTCATGATATGTTGCGATCTCATCTGACCCGAAAGCTCAGCCAAGTTGTTAGAAGTTCTATCTCTGATTGTTCCAAGTGACTGGTGTGCTTCAGGAGTAAAGTTAAGCAAGGTGATGTTAAGGTGTTGTCCTGCTTGGACTGCTACGTTAAGGCGCTTAAAGGACCCACATATCTTGTATATGGTAGAGCTCGTTATCTTTGCAATGTCAGAGCCTATATTGATGTCTTCACCATGGCAGTGACTCGGCTGTATGCCAAGAACTGAAAAAGAATTGTTCAGAAATTTACTAATTTACAAGGAAATATTTTCTTATATATTTCAAATATGAATAATTAATGGACCCATTTGTCTTTGAACCTGGATTATAGTCAATTAAATTTATGGGATAGTGTGGTGATAAAGAGTACATATTATAGCTACTATACGTTAATAAAGCAAAATAACAATCAACAAACCGACATTTCATCAAACAATACAGGGTTATTTGCAAAGTTTAAAGTTTATATTATATATTTGTGTTACCTTCATGGCATGAGTAGTCAAGTTCGGCATATCCTACCAAGTGATCTTCACAAGTTTCGGATCCATCTTTCCATAATTTATTCGAAATAGTTAACTGACAGGACTGTTTACCGGAGCAGCTTCTATCAAGGGCTTGTAAGGCGTCGTTATGACAGCCTAAATAACCGCGATCCGTTCTGACACAACGCCCTATGTTCATACGTCCATATACCGCTCGGTCTACCACAATGACTTCATTTGTAGCACAGGTAGCCTCGAACACATCTCCATTGCAGTACTCTAAATGCACAGGAATAATGCCAATTACAGCTGCGCCTATCATGTGTGTTTGTCATGGCATATTGTTGTAACTGCATCACCACTTTCTTTCAAAAGATAGGTAAGTGACAGCCAACAGTTGATTAATAAGGAAAAAGAACTTAATAGGAGATACACAAAGAAAGACACATCATGCAAATGAACGTTTGCTAAAATGGCCTGCAACGCACTTTTGTTGTTATGTCAATAAAATATACTAACCTGTGATACCGAAACAAGTAGGAAATAAGGTCCAAATCACTGGAAATAATATAAAAATATTGCAAGCTATCCTATTAATGGCTGCCATGTTTACAACGCAGGTAGCCAATGCAGTATTTGGTACTCTTGTAATTCATATTGTTTTAAGTTAGTCTTGTCTAGCAAAGATTTGACAACAGGTTCTGCACGCAGAACACTACATAAACGTAAGTAATATAGCACAACAGGTGCTATTGCTGTGCCATGCATTTTTGCTTAACCTCTCTAACAACATTGTAGATAGGACAAGGCTGTGCAGATAAATCAATACCGTGTTGTCAGGCTGACACAAAACCATAGGCCTTCCGTATCTATTGAATGCTTTAATGAAACTCAACTTGTTTCATCAAACATTTGAAACAGCGAACCCAGAACCTATTCAAGTAGAAATTATTCGATTGCTTCTTTTATTTCATTCGTTAACATGTTAACAAAAACCTATTTAGCCGAATGATTCATCATCGCAACATTAGTTCCAGGTTTTAATGTTTATTTCTAATGTTTTCTATTGCAATGTGCTATCTTCAAATAGTTCAAATAGTCCCCTTTGTGCTCGTATGTAGTTTTTATACCATTCATTTCAATTATTACCCAGCAAATTGGACCTCTCTGCAAGTCGAACGAAAGTACGATTTTTACCCCAAAAATATGGCCGACCACAGAGCAAACTAAGCAAGCGTGTCCTAAATAGTCGGGTATTCCAAACTACAGGGATTATAATTCTGCCTTCATTTGAGTGCCAGATGCTAGTTATTGAGTTAGGGATACGAATATTATGTATCTAGAACAGAAAAGTCATAGGGAACTGGTTTGCAATGTAGGGTTCTAACAGCATCTTCTTGTTTTTAGTAGCACTTACCAATGCATTTAATTTTTTCATTCAACCCATTAGACAAGCTATATAATTTCTTCATATTTCATTTACGTAATTTACTCATAAAAAATCAATTTATCCCTTTAACCTCTCGTTAATTGCATTCAGCTTTGTATATAGGGAGCAAAATTTATTATTTACCTTGACATTGAAATCACAGAAAGCACAAAAAGGCACACACACACACAAATCTATTACTACAGGAAAAGGTAAAAATAATCAAATAAAGTTAGTTACAAAGTAGGAGACAATTACGAGTAAAATTTGGTGTGGGTAAGTCCAAAGTTTAACGAATTTTAAAATAAAAAGCGAGTCTGTTCTATGTGAGAATATTTTTTATTTTAATTTTTAATCAAGTTTGAAGCAGAAAATGATTGAACAGTAAATGTATTCATATGCATTTTTAATTTGTAATAAAATGTATATGCATTTTTTTTTATTTCTAATAAAACAGAATGAATTCAAGGATGCTTTTTCTTTATCGACTACAAGTACATTACTATAATTATTTATGGCTTCCTGTAATATTAAAATTGCTCGAAGTTTCAGAAATTAAATTTTTTTACATAGAAACAGCCCATATATTAATCAACATATTAAAACAACACATCTAGTGAATAATTCAGTTACAAAATTGCATACTTATTGTTGCACTGTTGACTTTTTCAGATTTGTTGCCATATTGCCGTTTTTATGTGCACTGAAGGACAAAAGAAAACTTACTGAAAAAGATTATTTGTTGCTTACCAATCTGACCAATTCTTCCGAAAACTTCAACAGAGAATTTTTAGTGTTATCAAATAAACTAATCTGATGACGCAGCTCAACAAAAATGTAACTGAAACAAACAGGGGTCACATTTCACCGTTCGCAGAATATTGGTGTCGTATCTCCCTCAGTAAGGTGTGTGAACGTTTGCTTGCTGAACAGCACAATTTTTTAATCAAAATGAGCAGTTCTGATACGTCTTGCTGACGCAAAACGAGACGTAATGCTAGTTCACTAAAAGGACCAGTTACCAATTAGGCATTTTCCATCGGACTTACGGATTGTTCGCCTAATGCCTCCGATTTCAATGATTTCGGCCATTCAGCACCATCTCGGTGCTGGGTTGGTGCCCCCTGATTCTGATTTCGCGGAAGTCTAACAGAACAATGTTGCACTTACCTATAGCTATTTGTCCTTCTTCCTGGTATCTCCGCTTCAGTCATAGAAGTGCATCATCTAAATACGTCGATCCTGACGACGCTTAGCAACGCGAGGACAACCACATAGACGTGTTATCTTGGATGTGTCGTGTGTCATGACAACGCCTCCGCATCTTGTCAACTGCAGTTTTACTTCATCCAAAGCACCGGCCTGTAACGTGTCCATGGCTTGGTAGCGATAGTTTTATGGAAGTCACCACATTTTAACGTGTGCTCGTTCTCATTGACGTACATAAGTATAATTAAATGCCAGCACCAGAAAACCCAAAAGAAACGAAAAATTAAAAAAAATAGGAATCTACATCGATTAATGTGCTATATATCACAATCTATCATAAACATTCTGATAAAACTAACATGCAAAAAAATAAAACAACAGTTTGTGTTGTAAAGCTGGATCAAGTTCTTATTGTCAAAATTTCGTGAAAACCAGTTCACAATTTAATAAAAGGTTCACTGTTTTATGTGTAAAGGTCCCTGTCCTTCAGTCAAGCGCGCTTTTCAGCTGCAAGTATTTTGTGAGTATTCATCTTATTGTACTTGGGTATCTGGCCGTTGGAAGCAAAGATTTGACGTTAAATTACAGTAATTCAACTCAGTAAACACGTACTTGAGAAAGTATCTTATTTATCAGGACACAAGTCATGCATCAACAAGGCATACTGGATAAAGACATGGAGATGTAGTTAATGTAAACTGTAAGAATTCAAAGCACATTTATTTGTTGTACAAGCACGTCATCATTATTAAAAATGATTACTGCGGCAATAAATAAGTGATGTTTCTATTTTTCAAAACGCTGTAGCGAAGTCCGTTCACCCACGTGGAAGCTGTTCTATAACAGCAAATAATATCCCGTTGAATTGGGTGCTCACATGTGTTTAGCATAAATGGAACTGCGATAGGAACATGAGGAACACTGCATTGTTCGTTGATATAACAATTGTTCCATGTCCATATTCAAATATTATTTGTAGAAGCTCACACAATGGCTGATTGTCTCTAAAACATGCAGGTTTATGTCCCGGAGGTGGGGGG
Organism: Protula sp. h YS-2021; assembly: GCA_949752745.1. Taxonomy (NCBI): domain Eukaryota; kingdom Metazoa; phylum Annelida; class Polychaeta; order Sabellida; family Serpulidae; genus Protula; species Protula sp. h YS-2021. Next base: position 95,307,560 of record OX457027.1, on the reverse strand, counting down.
GGGGGGGCACTTGGTATAAAATATTTTCCCCATATCTCTCCAAAAACGCTGAGAAAGTTGGTAGTTTTGTAGACAGACGCCGTTTTCGCGGACTGCCAATTCGCGGAGTCTTAGCGGAGTGGTAATTTTCATTCAGTACTCTGCATTTCCCACAGGAAAGGGGGATTTTTTTCAGAACTGCACTTCCCGTTTGGTTATAACGGGACATTATTTCAGAATTGGCACTCCGCGTTTAGAGGTTATTTTAAGAAGTCATGGACACCCATGGTAACCAGTTGGTATGTGAGTACCACCTGCACCCCCCCCCCCCTCCGCCCCTCCTCCGCTGGGATTATGCGTATGTCCATATTGTTTTCGTGTGTATATCTGGCTGCTTATTTCAAATATTAACTTGATTCTTGGTACAATCTTCAAGGACAAAGTACTTCAGTGATTCGCCTGACTGATCAGACGCAGTGCTGTTGATGTACTGGGTGTGATTCGGTACCATATGCCTTTGTACTTCCGTTCCAGTGAGTACACGGCTACAGTCAGTACCACTGAGCGGCATCTCAAGTGACTTGTACTGACCACTCTTAAGGAGTGTTGCGCTCGGAGCCTTTCGTTCCCATGGCTCCAGAGTTCGGCAACCCTCGTTGGCCAATGACAGGCTTCCATGGGGATTAGTCTGGTACCCGGCGTTAGGCAGTGATGGCATTCTTTTCTCCATACCGTTCTCGTGTTTAGATGTTAATTTCCTGAAAAAATAAACAGGATGCATTTTAAATTAAAGATTTTTTGCCCAAATGTATCCGGATATTTTAAAACGTAGTCCCTGTCTTTAATGAGTACCATTTTCGCGGAACCCTTAGTGGGATTGAAGAGTAAAATGTGTTACGCACAACAGATCGATATGCCCTAGAGGTTGGCTGTTGGACAACAACGCCGTAGAGGTTGGCTGTTTGACAACAACGCCTGCTTGAGAGGCAAATACCGTCTCTGCTGCTTCCACGAAGACAGTATTCCATTTTTATGTGAAAAATAGCCCGGGGGGGGGGGGGGGACTGTGTATGACATGTTTGACCATGCGGAGTTCCAATGTCGTTTAAAAAGGGGGAAAATTTTATTCAGTATTCCGCGTTTCCCACATAAGAGGAGTTATTTCAGAACTTCACTCCGCGTTTTGTTAAAAAAGGGGCTGTTATTTCAAAATGAGCACTCCGCGCTTAGGGGTAGTTTACAATTGGTACCTTGGTATCCCCCCCCCCCTCCATCACCCTCCTTCCCCGGGGAAAACAGTCATATGCATGTTTTTGTCTTTGAAGAGTGATCCTAGTCACAGTTACAAAGATCGCGGAATTCTGTAGTGACAACTGAGGGCGACTTTTCTCCCAGAAATCTCCTCACCCACACGCATTGCAACTAGGGAATAAGTGAATTATTCCTGGGGATGGACTTTATGGAAGGGTTGGCCTGCTTTAGTAAAACGCACCTCTTTAAGATGATAACACCTGCTAGGAAGACGCAGGCACTGACGAGGATGACCAGACTGGACACTCCAAACACCACCACGTCTGTGTGCGGTCAAACAAAACTGTGTTATAAGTGCGCAGCATTACTCTACTGATCAAAACACGGCCGCGATATACAGTAGCTTGAGGGTATCTATTTATTAAGAGGGCACATAAATAGGATAAATGTAAGACGTTCTATGGATGTCGGGAGAGTGACGTTGTAGAGATGCCGGGAGAGTGACGTTGTACAGATGTAGGGAGAGTGACGTACAGATGTCGGGAGAGTGACGTTGTACAGATGTCGGGAAAGTGACGTTGCATAGGTGTCGGGAGAGCGACGTTGAATAGATGTCTTGAGAGTGACGTTGCACAGATGTCGGGAGAGCGAGGATGTTAATCTAGATATTAATCTAGAATAGCCCTCCAGACAGTGGCAATGGTAAGGTGTCTGAACACCCCCACGTCAAACAATCCGCCCATGGGCCATCCCTTAATACAGGGTATGTATAAAGTTAATTTCCAAGAACACCTGTTAAAGTCGATTCTCCGACGTCTGTGCAATATCAGTTTGCCGACGTATAACCAACTTTGCACCAGAGAAGCTGGTTGGACGTCGAGGAACTTGATCTTTTGGTTGCGACCAAATGCAATGTGTGAAAATTGTAGCTAATCGAACATTTATTTAATTTTGTGTCTACGTTTGATCGCAGTCGGAATAGGTACTAGAATGTTTTACCTTTCAAACACCTCAAATACTTTTTAAAAAATATTATTCTCACTTTGAGAAATGATTCTACATTTTCAAATAATGTTTTAAACGACAAAAGTTTTGGTACCTTTTTGTACAAAGTAAGAACATTATGCACGGCTATGAAATGCCCGTTTCACTTTTATTTCTGTAATTTTGAGAGCAGTGACTAATGTATACGAAAAGGACAAGTGTAAAGGAAATTCGAAATATCGCAACTTCAAATATTGCTGATATTGCAAAATATGAATTAATCAGAAAATATTTAACTTATGGTATCACTTATTGAGTTTATTAAAAATTGTTCAACGATACCAAAACTGATTTCTTGAGATGATAACACTGGGGGTATTCTTTTGTATCAGTGATTGAATTTTGATATAAGAAATTTATATCAACACATAAATTTTCAGTATCACATAGTTAGTACAATTTTGATATCAGCTATTAAATTACTGGTATCAATAATTTCATTATGAATAACTTAATTTACTCAAATATTGGAAAATGAAGTTTCCCTCACAAGTGGAAAAAAAGAAGGAAGAATGAAGACATAGTAAAAGAAGAGCTAGAAAGAAAGAAATTCCGATTAGTCGCCCCTTGCGCCATTCACGGAATAGAAAGCAGTGGGCGTATTCTGAAGACCCCCCCCCCCCCCCCCAACAGGGGGATCGCTAAGATTGTTATGCAAATCTTACTTAATGACACACTTGAACCACTTTCTCCACTCTCGACCACGTGACTTCTCACCTTGGTTTTTTCATCTGACAAAAAGAGAAAAACAGACATGCGTGGCATTGGTGTAGGTTGAAGGAGGGAGGGTGGTGGTTTCTAGTTAACATTAGCTATACATTTCGCCAAAAACAAATGATATTAAAAATAAATCTGAAACAACTTATTGTTAATACATAGAACATCAGGTGATGTGATCTAAACAAGACAAGCCATTCAAAGCCGCTTATTCGTGAAATGTAATGCACCGAGGCGCGCTACTCTCGATGTGTTATGTTTCACGAATCAACCACTTCTTGTGGTTCATCTACAACATAATTTGGATTGCTGAACATTTTGCCATTAAAATATTTCACGAAATTTGTATTCTATTTTTCAAGTAGTATTTCAAGATGTCTAGCAAATCAAATTTGAAAAAAAAATCACTGCTTTTCACTGAATTTGAAAAAAAATATTCCCAAATTTTTACTCACGCGGCCCACAGTAGCCCAAGACCCCGACCCAATGGTTGCTCTCACATTGCAGTGACCAAGATTTGGAACCTGCGTGGCACCCAACTTCGATGACGTCACCATGACGTGACATCCACGCGCCATCTGGCGGCGACATGTCTGCGCAGCCAATCACTGAAGAAATAACATCGAAAGTCAGGGATATATGATCTACGTAAAAGCAAAAACATACCTGACATAAATCATGCCATTTAATCAATCAAATAAACTCGACAGTTTTTAATTTCACCAAATTTACCTGGTTTTTGTCTGTAATATTTTGGCCTTTTTTCAATATCATAATTTGGACATTTAGAATAAAAATGTTGACCCGTTTCCTTAAATCAAATCCCAGGGGAAGAAGAAGCAGAAGAAGAAGAAGAAGAAGAAGAAGAAGAAGAAGAAGAAGAAGAAGAAGAAGAAGAAGAAGAAGAAGAAGAAGAAGAAGAAGAAGAAGAATGAAAATATGTCATTTGGCCAACTCTGATAATATTAAACTTTTAAGAAACGTACCTGTAACGTCAATCAAGAAATTTGTGTCATCCATGTGGCCTCTGTTAAGATTCACTTCAATCACATTCCCGACTGATGTTAGGATGTGTTGATGTCTGAGAGCGCCGGTCAGCTCTGCTGTGTTGCTTGACACGGGGTCACTCAGAACACCGTAACGTCGCTGGTTATCTGCGCCGAAATGCCACAGACTGATGTTCATTGTTTGACCAGGGTTCACTGACAGCCTCAGGCGGCCGGCGGAATAGCATTCTGCGTCGATGGCAGATGTCGCCACCAGTGTGTGTTCTGTGGTGAGTAGAATCTCTCCTCTCTGGCAGAGTTCTCGGGTCACTCTGTAAGCTAAAAGTCGTGTTCAGTGTCAGCATGTCCTCTTTTAATGGCAATGTTATTGTTAAGCTTATTTCCACTTGCAATTTTAAACCAGTCTTGGTCAACGATGTTTACTGTTTTCCTGGAAATTGATGGGTGCGGTGGAGGACGTAGGACGAGGGTAGGGGTTGTTTCAACTCCCTTTATTTCACTCTTTTTTCTTTTTGATTCCAGTTTTTCTTTCAAAAAGTTTCACTTCAGTGACGGATCCAACACAAGGGTTGCACCCCCTAAATTAAGAATGTACTATGTTAAACTTTGTGTTTTCGCTACTTCAAACTAGCCACTTCAAGTGAATTTTTAAGTTGACCCCCATGCCCTATCTCCGCCCCCTTCCCCCCCTCCCATCCCTCAGTTCTCGCTTGTCCAAAATGGTAAACGTAACATTATGTTCTTACCTTGTCTACAGTCGTACACGACCTCCGCATACCCTACGACGAATGCTCCACAAGCCCCGCTGACATCTTTTCTCAGCTTATCCGATATGGTGACGTCACAGGATTGCTTCGCGGAACACGCCGCATCAAAGGATGCCAGAGCATCGTTGCTACAGCCCAGGTGCCCGTAGTCCTTGTCCACACAACGACCCAGCCTCATGCGTCCGTACACGGCTGACTCCATCACAATCACTTCGTCCGCGGCGCAAGTTGCTTCAAATATTTCGGCGTTGCATATTTCTTCTGTGAACAAAATGATCATATAGATATTTAGTTCAGAAACTAAATCAGTTTTACAGATTTCTGCCCGAGGTATCTGCATCCTGAAACTTCTCTCGGTTTAAATAATTGTAATATGCTCCAATCGACTCAAATTTGGTATATGTCTTGTGTTGAGAAAATTGCTAGGGTACGGAAAACGCTGGGCGGGGGGGGGGGGGGGGGGGATTCAGAGTGGGGGCAAAGTGGGGCAGGAGTCTGTGTGAAATGTAGAATATGCATTTATGCGAAGTGCAAAAGAAAACGTCCATACTGGGTACGTTTTGGTAAAAAACTAACTATTCGATTTTTTTACATTTCCAGTAACCAAAGAAAATAGTAATGTAGTAAAAACGAAATGCTGAGTGGAGAGCTGGGGAAAGGGAGAAGGTTCATAACGTTGCCAAATACATGTTAAAACTGAAAGAATCCCATGAAATTAATTTAATAATTAAAGAAAAAATGGTAAACGATTACTCACCTGTGTTTGCATGTCCATGTTGTACAAAAATCCATGTCATCAGCATCGATATATTTAATATTTTCCTATCTTTAGTGAAGTGCTCCATTTTTGTGGCATATCTTACACTGAATCATTTCCTGCTTCTATCGTTAACACAGCCTATGTTTTCAGTCTTTATGTGCGCGGCAGTAAAATAGCCTTGCAAAGAAAATATTTTGCACCAACTTCGGTACGTGTGAGGCTGCGAGAACGTTTAAATAGTTTAGCAACACGACTGAATGCTGGATATTACAGCATTACTAAACCTCTCTAAAACGGAGCGGGCTCTATAAGATCAATACTAACTTAAGCCGATGCAGCTCACCTCAGTGCGTCAAATAAGTGCTTGTACAAGCGCCAAAATGTGGAGCGAAATAACACAAAGGTGACTGTTACATTTTTTCAAACAGTTATGAAGTAAGCTTATGGATAAAGCTACCACACAAACATCGCAATGTTGCAACAAAGCTATAAGGCAATAGTATACAGGATTATCGAAATACAACCAATGTTTATCTCCCGATGTCGGAAAGTTGCCGATTATCCGACGTCTGATCAACGTCTAATCGAACGTGACAGCAGTCCCAGTAATGCCAGCTAAAATAGCGCATACCAAAGCTGTAGTTAGAAAGCCTACAAATGGAAGCCGAAACAATCTCCTGACGTTCTCCAGACGTCGTCAAAGTGATCTGGAATCGCCCTCTAGACGGTGTCACTCATAAGATACAAGAACACCCATCATTGTGTCTTTCGGTAAGGCAGGCTATTATAAAGTCAATTTCTACGAATATTCAAAACTGGGGTGATTGTTGGGAAACTTGTGCCTTTCTGGCATTCTCACATCTGCTGTCCTCATTTTGGCCTATTTGCAAAGCGGTCAATCACGTTTTCCTTCCCTGTGAGCAATAACATGATTAGGTTGTTATTTGGTTGTACTTTCGGCGTCCATACAACGCCAATTTCCCGAAATCTGTACAACATCCATTTTCCATTATCTATCCAACGTTTAAAAAAAGACGTTAATTAGACGTTGGTGACTTTTAGATGTTTGTTTGCGATAAAAAGCAATATCTGAACGACGTTGGTTATTACACGTCTTTTAAACGTTGAGTCAAAGGCATTTATTTAACGTCGGAAAAATGACAACGTTGAATATATGTTTATAATTGCGAGCAGTCATTTTAGATAGAATGGCTTCCATCTTGTTCATGAAAACTTCATTTAATTTGGTTAATTTTAATACATGGAAAACAAAACAATTATGCTCGAATTTAGAAGAAATCCAACGACTGTACACGAATTCGACGGCTGATATGTGCCCAAAAAGGAAAAGACCTAATAACTTGGGGAAAGTAAGAATTATTTTATTGCCTCAGCTAAATATTGATTGTACAAAGCTCTGGTCTACAACGAAGTGCTAGTTTCATATTTTTAATTCAATATGATCTTTACAAATGTTACACACAACAATTTGTACTTAGAATTACTTTCAATGTTAAGGAATTTGTTTATGTACAAGCGGTTTGTAAATATATAAACATATAAATATATAAATATAGCCTCATCGTTTCTTGTTCGATTCCCTTGATGGATTTGCAATGACAAAGAAAAAAATCATTATAGATATAAAACTTTCAAATTTAGTATATTTTAATACAGTTATGAAGCGGAAATCATATGTTCTGTAGCTATTTACAATATATAGTTATAAAACTAGAAACAATTTACAGCGCAAAATACAAGCCAACACTTGACTCTTGATTTTCAATTTGAATTCGGACTTGTGGTACTATTTATGTACTGGCTGTACTAAGATATTGAATATATTTCATGTCCGTACCACCAATAGCACGCCGTGAGTCGGCACCGACCAATGGCATGTGACGTCACTTGTATGCGCCAATGGGTATTGTGTTTTCACGAGCGTACGCCATATTGTTCTGATTCAGCATACCGGTTGTGAAGCTATCCTTGGTCAAGGTCACCCTTCCGTCCGACCCATTATTACACTGGCGTCTTGGCAACAAGATCATTTCCTGCACTGTTCTCTTCTCACTTTTTGGTGTAAGATTTCTAAAACAAAGCATACAGTGTTGAGAATAACTGTTATTTACATTGAAAAAAGATGTGCACATATTTATTAAGGCAAGAGTTGAATATATAAATATGGTGAATGTGTGAAGATGTAATGACACCTGTAAAACATTAGTGAGTTTTTCGTACAGAAACCATCAAAAGTTAAATCAAATGATAATGCAAATCTGCGTACCTTTTCAAAACAACAACACCGGCTAGGAATATGCAAGCGCTGAGGAGAATAACTAGACTCGACACCACAAACACCAGGACGTCTGAATAGTCAAATATAAAATAACGAAACTTGAAGTTTCCATCCCATAATACAGATCTCAAGTGGACATAACTTAGAGATGATAGATAAATCAATGTTCATCCAACAGGTTTTTGCATATACTAAGCTTCCAATCTCAGCTCTAAATCTGAGGGTTTATTTTAAGCTCTTGGGAATTTGACGCTGTGGTATTTTTCTATTATTGTATCTGCTGACCAACGTTCATCTCCAGTCTTATATTATAGCATTGATAGTTACGGTTTGCAACATAAGTTCAAATTGATATAAAGTTAACAGCAATGTCAAGGATTCGTTTATTAAACAGATGGGTAAATATTACAATAGAACTAATAATTTAAGAACTTAAGGGCACAAAGTATGCAACTGTTTAATGAACCAAGAAGACCTTGACCGGGCTACGAAATAATCAAATATAGTGATTTTTCTTACTTGAAGAAACACTCCATACACCATTTTTGCTCTTGACCACTTTTCTTGTATATGTGCTTTCTTCTATAGACAATACAAAAACAATAGTCTGCTCACCATTCGTACATCATCAAACAATGATGATTATAAAAGATAAATCTGAGTAGAGCTGGTTAGTATACGCAGAAAATGACGTATCATTTTAAAAAGAAAGAAATAACGTGTGATTTAAAAAAGAAAATATTAACGAATAATTGAATCGTTTGCTCATGAATTCAGATTTATGCAAACAAGTTAAACATTGCAATAGAAATTATTGTTTAGCAATAAAACTTGAAGAAATTCTGTTGAAATATCATAATAAATATATTTATAAGTAAGGTTTATTTTTGTCCTCTGGATCCTCCGGCTATCCATTAAAATACAAAAATTACAATGCGCCCACTTACGTGATCCACAATAGCCTAAAACACCGACCCACTGGTTATTCTGGCAGTTCATTGACCATGATTTGGAGCCTGCATGACACCCTACTTCTATAACGTCACCATCACGTGACATCCACGCACCCTCTGGTGGCGACATGTCGGCACAACCGATAACTAAACAGCAATTAATTTGGCCTTTTGCCATTTTAGATATGCGCTGAGGTGATTTATTACAGAATACGGTCTAACCCGCTGAGTACAATTGTCGGAAAGGTTATAAACATTTTAATACATATGCCCTCCGTTGCTAATTTTTCGTTTATGTTCTGTTCAGTTTATGATGGATATTGCTAAATGTAAGCCATTGAAATCATTCACATCACAACTTGATTCTTTTTTAGCTAGCAAGTAATTGAAAAAACGTATATATATATAATTATGGTTAAGTATCGAGCAAACTCACGTTTGACTTCCATCAAGAAGTTGTCCATGTGGAATCTGTGAGAATTCACTTCAACGACATTTCCAACTGATGTGATAATGTCTTGAAATCTAAACGCACCGCTTAATTCTTCTGTGTTGCCCGACACCTGATCTCTCACAACACCAAAAGCTCTCTGGTGTTGCGTATTAAAATTCCACAGACTTATATTCATCGTCTGACCAGGTTGTACCGCCAACGCCAGCCGGTTGATAGAAGGACATTGTGTTTTGATGGTAGAACTGGCAATAAGTGTAGTCTCGTCTGTGAGTAAAATTTCTCCTCCTTGGCAGTTTTTCGTGGAAACTGCATGAACTAAAATTCCAATTGAATACAAACATAAATAAATACTTTTTATATTCTGCTGATTTAACCCACACTCCATACTTTAGACTCCATCCCCCCCCCGAAAAATTGGACGATACTAGCACAAATCTACATTAATAATATCACTATTTGAAGTCCATTTTATACAAGTAAAATAACACCATACTATGCTTTAAGCATTTCAATAAAGACATTTATCAGGCGTTTGTCGGTTTCCCTTAACATGTATTTTTTAATTTAGTTAGTATTTATAGATCTTTGTGTGTTGGCAGATAAATAAAATGATTCATTTAAGGAAATCGCTGAACGAATGTATTATATTTTTTCTGTAGGCCGGTCTATTTTGAAGGATATCTGGAATTAATATGAACTGTATCCGAATGTATTTTCGTGCTCCCTCATAGCATTCCACGACATCGTGTAAAATAATTGAGATATAAAATAATTGAGATATAAATAATTGAGATATAAAATAATTGAGGTATAAAATGATTGAGATATAAAATAATTGAGATATAAACGTCGAGTAAGAAACACAACCTGTGTGATGTATGAACTGTATATACCCCATCAGCCGTTACCTTGTTTACAGTCGTAAGTAATCTCTGCGTAACCTACAACAAAAGCACCGCAGGCTCCAGCAACGTCTCTTCTCAGCTTGTCAGATATTGCAAGTTCACAAGATTGCATCCCGGAACACGTGGCATCAAAATCATCAAGTGCATCATTACTACAGCCCAAGTGCCCGTAGTCTCTGTCTACACAGCGCCCCAACTTCATGCGCCCGTACACAGCAGATTGCATGATAATTACTTCATTGGGATTACAAGTAGCTTGAAAATTCTCAGCAATACACAGTTCTTCTGTATAAATCACAACAAAGCCTGGTTAATCCTGACGTTGTTGGGGATGGCAAAATTTTCCGGATAATTCAGTTTATACTATACTTGAGATATTGCTGACATCAAATTTTAAGTCGTTTCTTTTGGCACTGTTTTCAATTTCGCGATTGACAATATCAAATTCTGTAATAAGATTCATCATTCAAGATTTATGTAGCGCAATTTAATATTAAAGCTATTAAAAGCAGCCATAGTTGTTACACCATATTCTCGTTAAGATATCATCTAATATAAATAACAAAGAGCATTCAAAGATCACGCAGTGACTAGTTCGAATTGGACCGGTTATTCATACAGTAGAAACTACTATTGAATCTCAAGAACTTTGCCTGGTGTCCGGAATGGGGAGAGTTCCGAATTTGCCAGGTTCCAGCAATAGATAGTTGAAATTGTTTGTCGGAATAGGGAGTTTTGCACATTATACAGGTTTGTCAGGAGGCAGATCCTACTGCATTAAACGTTTTCTAATCAATATGGAGAGTGTGTGGTATGTCAGTCTATATGACTGGCAGCTTTGCAATGAAATCAATCCTGATAACAAAACTCCTCCGTATCTGTTATTAAATGAATGATATCAATACTTCAACTGATCATAACTCGATATGTGTAGGTTTCCGTATCAAAATCATTTACTTATTTCGTTTAATGATACGCCAAATTATTAAAAGAATCAAGGATTAAGTTGTGGATAAAAATTCTGTTTTTGGAATTACTTACTGGAATTTGATTTATACTTTCCATTTGTAATCTCACTGAATGCGGATTAATGCAGTAACTCCAGTTGAAAACACTAGAGTGTATGTGTGTTACATTTGTTTGGCAACTTCACATCATACTGTATATTAAAAGCTTATGAGAAACATAACCTGTTAATATTACTTGCCCGTGTTTCCTTTGCAACTTGTTACAGTGATCCACACAAGTAAAATAGTTAAATTGGTGAATATTCCGTGTTTGCCGTTAGCCGCCATTCTGCCACATCAACTACTTGTGCATTTCCTCTGTTTCTTGTCAGTAGGCCTGGTTATTTCAGGGCTTTACGATTGCACCAAAATAGTCTGGCAAAGTAAATACTTTGCACCAACTTTTATACGTGTATGGCTCATAAAACGTTTACATTTTCCAATAGCATGTTCTAATGCTGGTTTTATAGTAGTTCCTAAATCTCGCTAAGACCGCGCAGCTCTGAACCCAACCAATACAGCTCTCAGTTCATGCTTCTTGTCTATTTTAATGTGCCTAAGCTACATCGTGGTCCCAACATCTGAAGATTACTTTCAAACAAAGCATATTGATAGGAATTTTATATTTTATTTTCATATAATATTGTTTTGGAAGGGATAGATTGGGTTGGATGGATTGGTTTATTATTGTATAGATATCTAGAGATGGACGTGGTATCAACGTCTGAAAAGAGAGATCTGGAGTCGCCTTCCATTCAGCGATAATAAAAGGCGGTATGTCATTATCGGTGAGAGATGCATGGCGAGGATGTTGTGTGGTTGTGATTCCGATTGTATTCTACAATGTTGATTTTTCGACCCCTATTGCCCCAAAATCCTTGAGTAAATGCTGGGGAAAATCTTTACAATGTTGCCATCCAGCACCTATTCAACGTTCAAGATAGGACGTTGATTGGACGTCGCAAATATTTTGTTTTGGTCGGGATCATGGAAGTTTGGATTGGCCCTGGAATGTTTATTTGGAAGTGATTCAGGTATGTGTGTCATATTTGTAGCTAATAATTAATTATTCTAATTTATTTAAACACTTCTAAAATTTTTACGTATTCATTATTTAATTAATAACATTGATGGGCTAAATGATTGCACCGTTTATATAACTCCCCACTCCTTTCAAGAGAAAATAAGTCCAACCATTCATATGTTTGTACACCTGTCCTTTTGTCCATCGACCATGTATTCGTTTATGTTGATGCTATGTTTCGTCCAGGTAGGTTTGCGCCATCAATATAAATTTGAGCTGTACATACACTTGCAAAATTTCGTGATTATTCTTTTAGCACTTTGTATCAAAAAGAGATGCTACAACTAATTGGATTTTAGTACAAAGTACTAAAACCTAGGCCAAATTTTATATAGGAGAGGTCTCATTTTGTTGAGTACCATTTCTTTCACAGGATTCATCTAAACCCATATACCCCTACTTTAGTCACCCAACAGTCGTACACGTGAACTTTCACGTGTTTTCTCACTGGTTCCCGTGTAACAATCAAATGCTGACATGTGTTCAAAACCGAAAACATCTAATGACTTAGGTAAGATTAAGAAGTGTTTTATTCCCTCAGCTGTCAATTGGATGCTTCGGTCTAGGACAGTTTCATCTTTGTAATTCAACATTATGTTATGCTTCTTTATGCATATAAAAAGTTCCAGTAGAGAATAGTTGTGTCGTTTGAAAGTACTGTACACTGTTCACTGAGGAAGCGGTCATTTTAATGACTTTCAAGAAGAAGGCACCGGAAGTAGGAAAGGGGCTAGTTGGGCGAAACCAATAATTTATGTGGAAACGCTCAAGTATCTTTTTCAAAGGACCATCATCGATCAATGTTAAAAAGTTGTAAAAGCACTTAGGTTGATAAAATATTTGCGCGTGTATACTTTGATCAGTTTGTGTTCGGTTTCCTGACTTTTTTGTTGCAATAAAAACTTTAAGTGCATGCATCAAGCTTCCAAAATTTGTACATTTTGATACAGTTATTAAACTGTTGCTATATATTCCAGTATATAGTTACAAAATATACATATTTAGTTGAAAAATGAAATGCGAAATACAAAGAAACACTTGGAAAAAAATGAAAATATAAATTTGGAAAAAATATAAATAAACGATTAGATTTCAGTTTAAATTCAGACTTGCTCTCGCGCATCATTTTCCAGTACAAAGGCAGATTCACTCGATATGTCAGATGTGTTACTATTTATGTACTTATTGTAATATAGTGCTGGATTTCATTTCATGTTCGCTCCACCAATGGTATTCCGTGAGTCACTACCGACCAATGGCATGTGAGGTGACTTGTACCCATCAGTGGCGTTGGGTATTGTATTTTGACGAACGCAAACCATATTTTGCTGATTCAGCACATTGCTTGTGATGCCGTTCTTAGTCAAGGTTAAAATTTCCTCTGGTCCATTGTTATACTGACGTTTATTTCAATAAGGTCCTTGTGTGCTCGGTCCTGTTCTCGGAGTAAACTTTCTAAAAAAAAGTATGCAATGCTTAGAGTAACGTTTTAATCAAATTTAAATAATATGCACGTGTTTCTAAACAAGAGTTGAATACAAATATACGTTATTTGTGTTAAGTTACGGTTACAGCGGTGACATTTTCAATGTGTTTCACCATCGTCTGTTTGTATAAAAATAAAAGCAAATAATAAGGCAAATGTATGTACCTTTTCAAGACAATAATACCAGCTAGGAATATGCATGCGCTGAGGAGAATAACTAGACTCGATACCCCGAATACCAAGACGTCTGAATACGCAAACAAATGACAACACTTTCGCCCAAAAACCCGATTGGTTATGACTTAGAAATAATACAGAGATCCAATACAAAATACAAAGAGATTTTGCAAGTACAGCTCTACAATCATCAATGAACTTTTGAGCTGTTGAGAAAATAACACTTTGGTATTTGTCTATTTGTCATTTCTCTTACTTGGCGAAACGCTCCATATTCCACTTTTGCTTTTTACCACTTTCCTTTTGCTTTGTGTACCTTCTTCTACAGACAACACAAAACAAACATTAGTCTGTTCCTATTCGTACTCTATAAAATAACAATATTTATAATAGGTAAATTTGAGTTCAGTTGATCAGTTTACATAGAAAATGACACATATGTTCTTTTCTTTAAAGAAAAACAACAACGTGTTATACAAAAAGAAATATCAAAGTATTGTAAAATCGTTCTTGACGGCACATGATTCAAGCAAACAAATAAAGAAGACTAGCATGCTGAAATGTTTTATTGAATATGATTCATACACGCATCTATTAAATAATAAAGTTACATTTTCGGGCAAGCTCTAGTGGGAGTTGGGTTAGAGATAGCTTGGTTGGTAGCAGCACTGGTCTATTGTTCCCGAGATTAAGTAAACCATTACGCAGTTTACAAGAAAATAAAAATTCCTATTAGATCTTCCAGCTATCTCTTAAAATATAAAGTGGATAATGTATTTTCTTACGTGGCCCACAACAGCCTAAAACGACAACCCACTGGTTATTCTGGCAGTGCATTGACCAGGATTTAGAGCCTGCGTGGCACCCCACTTTACGACGTCACCATCACGTGACATCCATGCGCCCCTGGGGGAGGCATGTCAGCACAGCCAATAACTGAACAGTAATTTAATTTGTCTTTTTACTATTGTAAAATCCTTTGATAAGGTACAAAGCAAAAAAGCACTATTGTCGAATTGATAACAAAATTGAATATATAAACATCCTACCGTTAAGTTGTTTTTTTCTTTTGTTTGTTTTTTTTTGTTCATGACGGATTTTGCTACATGCAAGCTCTTTTTTAAAGTTGCTGACATCATGAAATCAACCCATTTAGAGCCAAGAATGCATGTTTGCAATTTTGTGATCGGAGCAGCGCACAGATATATTGTGTGTAGAAACATACCTCTTAGAGCCTTTTACCACCGATCTCAAAATTTATCAGTATTTAATTAAGCACCAAGAAAACTCACGTTTCACATCTATCAAGAAATTTGCATCCTGCATTTGGAATCTGTGAAAATTCAGTTCAACAACATTCCCCACTGATGTAGTAATGTCTTGAAACCTGAACGCACCACTTAATTCTTCTGTATTACCCGACAACTTATCTCATACTACACCAAACGCTTGTTGGTATCCGTTATTAAAATTCCACAGGCTTATATTCATCGTCTGACCAGGATTTACTGCCAACGTCAACCGGTCGACAGAAGGACATTGTGCTTTGATATTAGAACCGGCAATAAGTGTTTTCGCTTCTGTGAGCAATATTTCTTCTCCCTGGCAGTGTCTCATGGTAACCACACGAACTAAAATTCCAGTTCAATATAATATAAATCGCATTGTTATATGGGTTCAAACGACTCTATACACTTAAAAGTTGAGAGTTAAAGACTTAAATACTGAATAAACACACATACTGATATCCACAGTAGTTGAAGTTTATTGCATAATGCTAAGGTTGCACAATGGTAAGGTAACAGCGGAATACCTATAATATTGAAGTCAATAGCAAATGTATCTTTTAGAAAATATTCTGGTGTTTAAAATTTCTTTATTCTTTAATGTCTTTGACATTTTAAGATAAGCTAAAAGATTAAAAACACCTCTTTTCGTTATAAGATTATTAAATAAATTCACTTAAGGAGTTAATTATTATCAATATTTTTGAATGCTAATTTTATCAATATTGGTAGTGCTATTTATAATGAATAAGAGATATCTCGAAACTTAATTTTGAGGCATACGCATGATATTGTTAGAAACCCTTTGAAATTTTGCAATGTCTTTGAGCTGTACATTTTGCAACCATAAACAGCCTATGGCAAGTTTGGTTTATTTACACTTCATAAGCCCTTACCTAGTTTGCAGTCGTAAGTAATCTCTGCGTAACCCACAACAAATGCTCCAGAGGCTCCAGCAACATCTCGTCTCAGCTTGCCCGTTATTTCAACTTTGCAAGATTGCTTCCCGGAGCATGCGGTATCAAAGGCGTCAAGTGCATCATTGCTACAGCCCAAGTGCCCATAGTCTTTGTCTACACAGCGCCCCAGCTTCATGCGCCCATACACAGCAGATTCCATGACAAGTACTTCATTCGAATTACAAGTAGCTTGAAATTCTTCAGCGTAACACAATTCTTCTGATAAATTATTGAACGATTTTTAGTCATTACGCTTAGCAAATATATGCTATGATATGCTATGATATGCTATGATATGCAATTTTTGAGGTAAAAATTAATAAACTTAAAAAGTTTAGAGAGATTAAAATAAACTTAACAACCCTCAATTATATTTTGCAGATGCATAATAAATTATTGATATTGATAATAACAACACTTTTGTTTACCTCAAGAAATGCTTCATTTATGCCCAATGCAAAAAGTAAAAGAAAGATTCTGTATATAGGTGCCATTCCTTATTTTACTCACAGAGATTTATGTCTAAACATTAGATTTCAAGAACAGTTTCTGATATTCTGATATCAAAAAGAATTTTTCATATCAAAAATTCATTTGAAAATTTCAAAATATAAATAGGAAAGTTTCATTCTGAAAAAATACATCCAAATGAATAAAAAGAAATAATAAATTATTGAGCTAATAATTAAGATTTTGGTATCAAATATTAATTTTAATTCAATTTTAGATACACTTATATTATTTTTGATGCAAAATTAAGTTTTGTTATATCTCAGCATTAACTGCCAGAAAAGTTTTCGGATAAAACATGCATTTAAAGATATAAAAATTTGGTAAAAAAGATTCCATAACGATTATTTTATGCATTCCAATGAAAAGAAATCAAGTCCTATTTACTGCTAAAATATTCATTTCAGTAAGGAGACGCTGTTTGAGATTATTTGTTTTACTTTGATAGCACAAGATATGACAAACTGAGCTTTGGAATGTTATCAATAAAAGAATGAGTGAAATCAGGAATTATATCATTGATACGGGAAAATTTGATTATGGTTTTAGTTATCAAATTTTGATTAACATTTCTATGAATTGCATCATCACCATATATGGATTAGCAGCATCTCAAAACACAATGCGTACATTCCTACCATTTGTAAAGCAGTTTTACATAGACTGTTAACCTGTCAAATTTACTAACCTTTATTTCCTTGACAAGGTATTACACTGATCGTACATTCCTACCATTTGTAAAGCAGTTTTACATAGACTGTTAACCTGTCAAATTTACTAACCTTTATTTCCTTGACAAGGTATTACACTGTTCGTACATTCCTACCATTTGTAAAGCAGTTTTACATAGACTGTTAACCTGTCAAATTTCCTAACCTTAATTTCCTTGACAAGGTATTACACTGATCCATGCAAGTAAAATAGTTAGATTGATTAATATCCCGTGCTTGCCGTTAACCGCCATTTTGCCAGATCAACTACTGGCGCATTTCCCGTCTGTTGTCAATAGGTCTAGTTATTCTAGGGCCTTCGTTTGCACTAAAATAGTCTGGTAAAGAAAATATTTTGCACCAACATTTACACGTGTTTGATTTAGAAAACGCTTGCTCTTTGCAATGGTACGTTCTTATGTTGGTTATGTAGATTTTACTAGATCTTGCTAAGGCCACAGAGTTCTCTGTCAAATCAATACAGGTCTTAGTTGGTACTTATTGGATGGTTGTTGTACCTCAGCTACATAATAGTCAGTTGCACGTAAGTGAAAAAAAATAACATTAGATGAAATGAGTTGCAAAGAAAACAGACGGATAGGACTCTCCGTCTTCCTTACTTTATTTTTATATAGTTTGGGGAGGGGATAGATCGGCCAAAGAGGAATTCGGCTATCGTTGTAAAGATATCGGGAGATCAACGCAGGAAAAGTGATCAGTAATCGCCTTCTGGACAACTATAATCATAATGTGTCACAATGCGTCTATACTTTCTATACTTAGGTCATTCAATAATGCAGGGTATCTAAGTCAATTTTCATCAATATATTACCAGACTAAATTCTGGGGGAGGGCAAGGTAGGAGAAAACTGGTGTGCCCCCAGATAATGTTATTTTCAGTCCTCGTATTGCTCTATTTCAAAAGCGGCCCGTTATTCCGGAGAGTGGTGTATGACGAGGTTATTTTGTGTTTGTAACCCTTACGTCTATACAACATAGAACAAAATGTACAATGTCGATTTTCAAAAATCCGTTCACCGTTGTACGAAAAACGTTGATTAGGCATTGCGAAAGTCTAAAGAAAGTTTTTAACCAACGTTAAACCAACTTTAGACGTTGCAAATAATTCATTTTATTTGTAATAAAATATGTTTAACAGAGGTTCGATCGGACTCCGAATGCTTACATTGCATAAACATTGTACAGATCGATATTCTATAAGCGCTTGGAAAGTGACCAGGAAACGTATTCTAGACGACAAAAATTATAAGGTAACATAAATACCTCTGCGTCAAGTGTCCCATCCGGAAACGCGAGATAACTAATAAGTTAATTTCCTTGAATGCATTTCAAGAGGGTGGGTGAGTAAACCGGTACGGTTCTCTTATTGCATTATATGAGAAGGTTCCTGTCATTTCTGTGCGCGACACATGGTAACGTATGAATGTGCTGTCTATGCAACGTATCTGTACAGATGTGATGTCTGTACAACATGTCTGTAGATATATGATGCCTGCACAACATGTCTGTACAGATGTGATGTCTGTACAACATGTCTATACAAGTGTGATGTCTGTGCAACATGTCTCTGCTGATCTGATGTCTGTACAACATGTCTGTACTGACGTTATGTCCGTACTACATGCTTGCACAGATGTGATGTCTGTACAATATGTCTGTAGATATATGACGCCTGTACAACATGTATGTACAGAGGTGATGTCTGTACAACATGTCTGTGCTGATGTGATGTCTGTGCAACATGTCTGTACAGATGTGATGTCTGTACAACATGGTTGTACAGATGTGATATATGTGCAACATTGATTTTCTAATGTCTATTTCTAAAGCCTTTTCAACGTTGCACCAGAAATAGAAGCGATGAAGAAGATCTTTTTCCATATTGGTTATCCAGCCTCTGTTCAACTTTGAGTGAAAGACTAGACGCCCATAAAGTGAAAGATTAGACGTCGTAAGTAATTCTTTTTGGTAACAACTAACACACAAAATTTAAGACTTTTATCGGCCTCGGCATGTTTCTTGGGTATGTGATTTAGGCATATGGGTGATGTATGTAGTTAATAATCAATAAATCTAATTTAATTAAAACACTTCCAAATATTTTTACGTGTTGATTGTTAAATTAACAGTATTTGTGGTTTAATTGATTGTGCCGTTTATATGTGTGCCCACTTACTTCTGGCGAAAATGCAACTATGAGTGTTCGAAAGTTCGTTTGCCTGTACACTGGTTATCATATGCCAGCGATTTAGGCTCAGACTGCAATATTTTGAGCTTTATGAGCTGCGACAACTAATTGATTCGAAAAAGTAAGATACCAAAACGAGGCTAATATATTACACATCAGGCCCTGTTTTGCCAAATACCACTTTTCGAGTCAAATTCACCAAGTCCAAGATAACTCTAATTTAATTAACTCAAAAATCCACGCCATACATACGTACATGCGTGTTCTCTCGGAATGGTTTCACTCATAATACAACAATAAACTGCTGACATGTGTTCACTATAAAAACATCTTATCATTTGGATGACTTAATCTAAGTCCTACCCCGATCGGTTGCCCAATGCTTTGGTACACAACAAAGGGCATCTACGGCAGTTTCATATTTGTGATTCAACATTATGGTTTGTTATGTTTTGAATATAAATATAAGTTCAAGCAGAGAATGGATTTTATTGACTGAAAGACACTTTGTTCACGGAAAGAATTTAACATATTACTCACGGAAATAACCGAGCACTTTGTTCACGGAAATAGCTGAAAACTTTTTATGGAAATAACTGAACAATTTGTTCAAGGAAAGTACTGAACACTTTGAAAGAACTGAACACTTTCTTTACTGAAGGAACTGATTATTTTATTGAGGAACTCTACACACATTTTTTGTGCACATTGTCACGCAAAAAACGGAAATCGAAGGAATATTTGAACAAAGTCGGATAATAATTCGGACATTCAAGAATAACGCCCAAGAATAGGAAGGGATAAGTTTTGCACAACCAATAATTTTCGTGGAGGGGGTCAATCTATTTCATTAAACCCTGTTTAATGTTGAAACGTTTTAGGTTTCATGTTATCTTGATAAAAAGATCTGTTTGCGTATGCCTCTACCGGTTCATATTTGTTTTCCTCGATTGACTTTTTATTCCGTAAAGACTTTAAATACAAATATCAAGCGGCTAAGGAGGTGTGTGTATTTTAATATAATTATTACATTGTGACTATATATTCCACAAGATATTTCCAAAAGATACTTTTTTAGTTGAAAAATGAATTGTAAAATTTAAGCAAGCACTTGGAAAATGCAAATAAATACTTAAAATGAACATAAATACTTGAAAATGCATATAAACACTTAGATTTCAATTTAAATTTGGATTTGTCCTCGCGAATTCTTCTCCAGCGCAAAATTAAAGATTATAGATTCTGAGAGACCAGTCGTGGTACTATTTATGTACTGATTTTATTCAGGTGTTGCCTTTCATGCATGTCTGCTCCACCAACAGCCTCCGTGAGTCGGTACCGACCAATGGCATCTGAAGTGACTTGTACCCACCAGTGGCGTTGAGTATTGTGTTTTGACCAGCACACACCATATTGTGTTCATTTAGCATGTTGCTTGCGAAGCCGTTCTTAGTCAAGGTCAAAGTTTCCTCTGTTCCATTGTTATACTGACGTCCAGGCAATAAGGTCATTATATGCTCGCTCTTGTTACCATTCTTTGGTGCAAGCTTTCTAGAACAAGGTATGCAATGCTTAGAGTAATTACAAAAATGCCTTTGCTTATTTAAACAGGAGTTGGAATCTAAATGCACATAGAATGTGTGAAGTTACAATAACAGATGTGAAACATTCCATTTTTTATCGGATGTTTGCACAAAAAAACACACATAACCATACAAATCTACATACCTTTTCAAGACGATGACACCAGCTAGGAATATGCATGCGCTGAGCAGAATAACTAGACTCGACACTCCGAATACCAAGACGTCTGAATGCACAAACCAATGATAACATCGACTGAGGCTTCCACACAAAATTCCAGGTCTCAACTGAACATAACTCAGAAATAACATATGAATCCATGTTTTACCAAACAGATAGATCCGTGAATTTATCCTTGAAATAGTCTTAATTAATTTAACTACTTTACATCAGTCATATATTCGACGTAAGAAAAATTTCTTTAGTAGAGAAACACAAATTCTTTGAACGAGTCCAGTATAAACTTTATTGAATGGACCAAAACATCAGGTTATATAAAAAGAAATTAGCTACTCTCAGAATTTTTTGTTAAATATTAAGAAAATTCAATCAGATTATTGGCCTATGGTATAGGTGGCCATTAACCTCGAAGTTGTGTTCATTTACATTTAAGCGCAATGCAAAGCAATGATTAAGACAGACACGTGTAAATTAAAACAGCAACTATAAACATTCATGATGAACATTCAAGATATTAATAAAATTTTATTTTTTTCATAGTTTTTTACTTTTAATGTAAAGTGAACCAAAGTTGTAAACATGAGATGAACTACGAACACCTTGAAAGGCTTACAACATAATCTAATACTTAACACCCGTTATCGCATCAAATGCAGTCATTTTTCTTACTTGGCGAAACACTCCATACTCCACTTTTGCTTTTGATCACTTTTCTTTTACTTTGTGTACCTTCTTCTATAGACAATACAGAATACAAAATTACTCTTTTTTACATTCGACATCCTTAAATAAATATATAAATATGTTTTTAAAAATGGATAGTTTATAATAAAGTTATATTTCAGGGAAACCTTTGATGCGGGTTAGGTTGGGTTGCTTACAGTGCTAGTCTACTAATAAGAAATTATTAAAAATTTAAAAATTAAAACACCTACTAGGTCTTCCAACAGTCTCTTAAAATACAAAATTGATAATGTAATTACTTACGTGGTCCACAATAGCCTAAAACACCAACCCACTGGTTACTCCGGCAGTGCATTGACCAGGATTTAGAGCCTGCATGGCACCCCACTTCTATGACGTCACCATCACGTGATAGCCATGCGCCCTCTGGTGGCGACATGTCAGCACAGCCAATAACTGAACAGTAATTTAATTTTTCTTTTTACTATTTTAAAGATCCTTCGAAACAAAGAGTACTCTTGTCGAATAGAAATTGAAAAATTAAAATGCAAACAGCCTACCGTTAACTTGGTTTTTTTTGTTTCATGACGGATTTTGCTGTGTGTAAGATCTTGGCAAAACATTGCTTAAATGCTTGACCTTATGACAAGATGGCGTGCTTGCAATTTGGTGATTGGAACAATGCATGGATATATTGTGTGTAAAAGACCCATGTTATAGCCTTTTGTGGATTCAGTGTTACCAGTAATTAATTAAGCATCAAGAAAACTCACGTTTCACATCTATCAAGAAATTTGCATCCTCCATTTGGAACCTGTAAAAATTCAGTTCAATAACATTCCCCACTGATGTAATAATGTCTTGAAACCTGAACGCACCACTTAATTCTTCTGTATTACCCGACACCTTATCTCGTACTACACAAAACGCTCGTTGGTGACCCTTATTAAAATTCCACAGGCTTATATTCATCGTCTGACCAGGATTTACTGCCAACGTCAACCGGTTGATAGAATGACATTGTGCTTTGATGGTTGTACCGGCAATAAGCGTTTTCTCCTCTGTGAGTAATATTTCTTCTCCCTGGCAGTGTCTAGTGGTAACCGCATGAACTAAAATTCCAATTAAACATAATTGAAATCGTTACTTCCTTTTTATTATGTGCTGTGAACAACTTTTCACACTTAAATGTTGACAGATAAATACTTGAATACTGCATAAACGCATATATACTGATAACACACTATGTGAAGTTAATTGTATGTTATGAAAATAGCAGCTCAACACAGGTATAATTAACGTTTTAAAATTTCCGTAATTTTTGAATTTGTGTGATGTTTTAAGACCTGCTAAAACAATTAAAGAGCTCTATTTTCGTTAAAAAGTTTTTCAATAAATTCATTTAGGAAGGTTGCTAATTGACTGTGTAATATTTATTTTAATATTTTAGAGATATCTATAATGAAAAACAGATGTTTCTAAATTGATTTTGAGGCACAAGCAAAATATTACAAAAAGCCCTGTAAAATTTTACGGAATCTTCTAGCTATCCATTTTTATTGATAAATAGTACTGAAGAGTATTGGATTTATTTTAACTTCATCAGTCCGTACCTTGTTCAGTCATAAGCAACCTCTGCGTAACCTACAATAACTGCACCGCAGGCTCCATCAACTTCCCTTCTCAGTTTGTCCGATATCGCAACTTCACATGATTGCTTCGCGGAACATGCAGTATCAAAGGTGTCAAGGGCATCATTTCTACAGCCCATGTGTCCATAATCTCTGTCGACGCAACGTCCCAACTTCATGCGCCCATACACAGCAGATACCATGATAATTACTTCATTGCCATTACAAGTTGCTTTAAGTTCTTCAGCGTAACACAGTTCTTCTGCATAAATTATTGCACGATTTCTATTCAATATGAACGGCGCGTAGTATGTCAAATTACATACATTTTTATTTTGTTTTAAATCATATAAGTTTTAATTTTATTTCTTTGTTTCTGCTATCAGTAAATTATACTTTAAATAAAACTCAAATGTGCCATATCACAAATGCAAATGGTTACTTCATACAGAAATGAATTGCTTATTCCATCAAATATTTTCTGCATATTAACTACATTTTAATGAAATTGTTTACATTTCTGATAAAACGAATTATATTTTGGTTATCCGAAACCTTTAATGATATCGTTTACTAAATATGTAATAGTTTTATCATGCCATCAATAAATCTTTTTAAATAGCAAAAAACTTTGCAATTAAAATAAATTTTGCAAACTTATAAAACCTCAAGCGCGTCACACATTTAAAATAAACTTAACAAATCGACAATTAAATTTTGGAGATATAGATATTTGAGTGTGAAGCTTAGAAATAAAGATTGATATTTTGAGATATAAAAAGAGTAATATTTGAGATCTAATGTTGTAGATTTCAAAATATAAAAAAGTCTCAGTCTAGAAAAAATGTATCCACAATAGTTTTCAGCTGCCAGTAAAAACGTCTGAGCTCATAATTGAGATTTTGGCATCAAATATTTTGACTCAACTTTTGATTCTATTATCATTTTGAAATATCTTTTGGTTATTTTTCATATAAAATATTTTTTACATGTCTAGATCTCGACTGATATCATTTTTGAAGTTCGGTATTATATTTGAGGATGTAAAAATATTTTTTAAGATCTAAAATTTCTTAAAAGAGATCAAGCAATATAATTACAAGAATTAATTTGTGCTGTAAAAATAAATTTCTGCTGTTAAAAATGAATGTTTGGTATCAATAATAGCTTAATTAATATGAAAATGGTATTCTATAATATAAAACTAAGCATTCTTGTAATATACACTCTGATATATACATTCTGTTAACGACTGAAATGTTGATATCAGTAAATAAATGGCTGCTGTTATTTGATTTACTATGATACCACAGGATATGAGAAATCCCGCTTAATATTTATGTCAATAAAGGAATAAGTAATATTAAGAATTAAATTACTGACATCGCAAATTTTATAAACGTTTATTTAAACGTTTCCATGAATTACATCACTAAACAGGAATTAATGAGGAAGAAGCTTTCCATAGCACAAAACTGTTTATTTGTGTTACATTTTTAGAATCAAATGTCTCTGTGCATTAAAAGCTTCTGTGAAATTAATCAGGTCAATATTACTTACCTTTATTTCCTTGACAAATTCTTACAGTGATCCATACAAGTAAAATAGTTAAATTGATAAATATTCTGAGTTTGCCGTTATCCGCCATTTTGCCATATTAACTACTGGTTTATTTTCCGTATTTCTTGGCAATAGAGCACGTCATTGTGAAGACTGTTTGCATTGCATCGAAATAGTCTGGCAAAGTAAATATTTTGCACCAACATTTATACGTGTGTTGCTGCAAAAACGCTTAACCTTGGTAATTACACGTTCTAATGTTGGTTATCTAGTTTTTACTAAATCTCGCTAAGGTCGATCTCTGCCAGATTTCTTCCAAATCAATACAGGTCTCAAATTAGGCATGTTGGCTGTTTTAACGTTCCTAAGCTACATTATGGTCCCTTCTTTCTGCCTTTCCTGCTTTATTTGTGTGTATATTTATGAAGCAAATAGTTTGTGTAGGGTGAAATTTGTCTATCGATCTATAGATATCGAGAGATCAAAGTCGGAAAAGTGATCTGCAATCGCCTTCTTCGGTTGTGTTCTCATTTTTAAGTTCTTTCATGACTTATTTGACCTATTCACTATCTGTCATTTCCGGAGAGTTATACATGATGAGGTAGGTGTGTGGTTGTGACCCCAACTTCTATGCAACACCAATTTTACACCAATGCCGATTTTCCGACGTCAATTTAATATGCTTTTGATGTGATTATTATTTAATTAATAAGGTTTCTGTATTAATTGATTGTACCTTTTATGTGTTTCCGCACTCTCCTCTGGACATAATACGTCGATATACCTGTGCAAAGGTCCATTTCTCTATTAAGTACGTATTTAATTATGTACGTATCACAGGCTAACGATGTAACTTTTTGGTCTGTAACTTTTGAATGTTTGAGCTGTACATTCACTTACTGTTTGCGTTGTAATGATTTTGTCACTTTGCCCTGAATGGAGAAGCGAAAACTAATTGGATTTGTAAAAGTAAGTTAGCAAAATCCAGGCCTAAATTCAATTAGAACAGGTCCTATTTTGTTTCAAAATGAAACAATAAAATACCGATATGTGTACGAAACGAAAACATCTAATGACTTAGGTAAGATAAAGAATGATCAATGCTTTTGTCTACAATGAAGCAGTCATTTCATTTTGTGACTAAATATTGTGTATTTACAATTCATGTGTTATGTTACGCATTAAAAGTATAGAATCAAATAGATGATGGTTTTTATTGACTAAAGATAATGAAAACTTGATAGACTGAATGAACTGAGCATGTTATTAATTAAAGGAGCTCCATACCAGTTGTTTGTTCCCAGACACTAATTCGTTTTCAAATACCAGAATCAAAGGAAAATATAAACAAAGTCCGATAGGAGTTCAAACTTCTACAAGCATCCAGAAGTAGCAACCGGACGTAATGAGGCGTTACTCACACCCAGTAATGTTTTCTGCAGCAGTCCAAGTACAGACAGCCACATAATGGCTACGAAAAACCATCAAGCCTGTTTCTTGACATAAAGTTGAGAATTGTTTACTTTCAGAACTTGATTTTCTGATCTGTACATATATCATAAAGGCATTATATTACAGGTAGCTCGTTTTTACATTTAGTATATTTTGATACTTTTACCATGATGTGATTAAATACGTTATTGCAAGTTTTTAAATTAGATAACTATGTAGATGAAACTTGAATTCCTTATCTCGAGAAATGTAAATTAACAGTTAAATTTCAGTTCATATTCGGACTTGCTCTCTTGCACTGTCCTCCAGTGCAAAGTACTTGACAGAATCCTCCGATACATCAGATTTTGTACTATTAATGTACTGACTGTAATCATGCACTGTCTTTAATTTAAAGTCAGCCCCACCAACATCATTCCGTGAGACGGTACCGACCCATGGCATCTGAAGTGACTTATACCCGCCATTACTGCTCGTTATTGTGTTTTGACCAGCGCGCACCATATTGTGCTGATTCAGCATACTGGCTGTAAAGCTGTCCTTAGTCAAGGCCAAGGTTCCCTCTGGATCATTGTTAAACTGACTTCTTGGCAACAAGGTCATTGTGTGCTCCGCCTTCCTTTCGTTCTTTGTTGTAAGCTTTCTAAAGCAAAATATATAGAATTTAGAATAATTTTTATTCACATTTTGGCGTGATATGTCCATGTATGTTGCACAAGTGGTAAACATGTAAGCGTATTGAATGTGTTAGTTACAGTGATACCTGTAAAACAGTCAATGTGTCTTTACTTTCAAATATTAACATCAACGTTGAAAAATAATATCACAGATCACCATACCTTTTCAAAACAATAACACCAGCTAGGAATATACAAGCGCTAAGGAGAATAATCAGACTCGATACTCCAAATACCAGGATATCTGAATAATCAAACAAATAATAATACAGCTTGAAGCTTCCACCCAACAAAATTCAGACCTCATTTGGACATAACTTAGCAATAATACATAAATGCACGTTTTACCCAACAGATTATTCCATTCAGTGAACCGAAGTAGAAGTTCAGCTCTACGTTTATACTTGATTTTTAGCTCTTGAAAATTCAATGCTTTTGTATTTTTCTGGTGCTCTCGGTTGATAGAAATCGTAACATTCAGTGTCGGTCTTATATTTTATGTAAGACAACAAATTGTTAGCAGAAAAACACAAAAGTATTTAAAACCAGTCTGACGGAAATTTAATGGAATCGACCAAAATATCAGGTTACAAAAACATTAGAAGGGCGCCAAATGCGCCAAGCTACTAACAGTTAAATGTTATATGTTGTGAAAACACAACAAGCTACTAACAGGGCATGTATATGTTATATGTTGTGAAAACACAACAAGCTACTAACAGGGCAAGTATGTTATATGTTGTGAAAACACAACAAGCTACTAATAGAGTTTGTATATGTTATATGTTGTGAAAACACAACAAGCTACTAATAGAGTTTGTATATGTTATATGTTGTGAAAACACAACAAGCTACTAATAGAGTTTGTATATGTTATATGTTGTGAAAACACTATCAAATTTTGGATTGTGGTTTTGTAATTCAACGGCAATAGATACTTGTAGTTTCTGCAACATACGTTCACATTAATATAAATTTAAGAGTAGTGCAAAGAGTAGAGGATTGTTTGATTACAACAGATAGTTATAATATGCAACAGTCAGAGACTTTTTATTCCAAAATATTATAAATATTATGATTTTGATCAAAATATTATTTTCTTATAAAATTATTTCAATATTTTGTATTAAAGGGCACAAAGGGTGTGAATATTTAATGAATCCAGAAGATCTTGACAGGGTTATGAAATAATTTAATTTTTAAAAGTGGTTAAAGCTTTTAAAAATTGGTTACTATGTCAAATACTATTATTTTCTTACTTGGTGAAACACTCCATGCTCCACTTTTCCCCCTAATCATTTTTCTTTTGCTTTTTGTGTCTTCTTCTACAGAAAACATACAACACATAGTTATTATTCATGTCCTCTATTTTCGCCTCCTAAAATAATAATACCTATACAGAATAATTTGTGTAGAGATGGAGAGTGCACTAGTATATTTCAACGCAACCCTGCAAGCTTTAATATGTAACAACACTTCACACCTTTATTTCCATTTAGCTCCAGAGAAATTGTGAAAACACACAGAAAATGAAAAAACCTTTGTAAAATTATTGCTTGTGAGAATAAAATATGATTTAAAAATATTAATGTAAAATGCAATCAGTTGTTCTTGTCGGCAGAAAACATAAGAAAGGCTAATAAGATTGGTTGATCAACAATATAATTTAGACACTAGACTTTTATTTGCAAGCAAGAAAGAGTCACGTTCAATCTTAAAATACCACAATACATACATTTCAAAAACAATTTCTTGTTTTTTGTAGGTGGATTGGTTGAAGGCGTATTCCACTAACCTAAGATGGTCTAAAGTTTTACAGAATTCAAAATGAACGCCCAGTCATCCCTTAAAATACAAACTTAAAGATCTGTTTACTTACGTATTCCACCGCAATAGCCTAAGACACCAACCCACTGATTATTCTCGCAATGCATTGACCATGATTTGGCACCTGCATGGCACCCTATTTCTATGACGTCACCATCACGTGACATCCACGCGCCCTCTGGTGGCGACATGTCGGCGCAGCCAATAACTGAGCAGTAATTCATTTTGTGCTTTTACTATTTTGAATGTGCTCTAACGTAATTTGTTACAGAATGATATCTAAATAAATAAGCACCGTTGTAGAAAAGCTTTTAAGCATTTTGATACACATATTGTCTGTTGTTTATTTTTCTTTCGTTTTTTTGTTCTGTGTCTTGAGGACGTTTGTAGCTCTAGATAAAACTGTGTTAACATCTTTGACATCATAGTTTAATCTTATTTACTGAAATATCGAATTCCATTGGAGAATTAATGATCACATGTTTTGGCTGAAACAACGAACAAATACATTCTATACAAAAACGTTCAGCAGAACAGCGTTTTCTGAAAGTCATAAAATTTATCAACAAATAATTCAGTATAAAATACGAACCTTTGATGTCTATCAAGAAATGTGCATCCTCCATTTGGAATCTGTGAAAATCGACTTCTACGACATTCCCCACTGACGTAATAATGTCTTGAAATCTAAACGCACCACTTAATTCTTCTGTGTTACCCGACACCTTATCTTGTACTACACCAAAAGCTCGTCGGTGACCCTTATTAAAATTCCACAGGCTTATATTCATCGTCTGACCAGGATTTACTGCCAACGTAAACCGGTCGATAGCATTACATTGTCCTTTGATGGTAGAACTAGAAATAACTGTTTTTTCTTCTGTGAGTAAAATTTCTTCTCCTTGGCAGTGCCCTGTATTAACTGGGTGAACTAAAATTCCAATTAAATATTAACATAAACGAAATAATAACTTTTTATGTTCTGCTAGTTTAAGCAACCCCTTCAGATTTAAGATCACCACGCCAAAAATTTGTAAGATACCACATGAAAAAGCAGAAATATAAAATATAATACTAACCTCACAGTTTCAAGTTCATTACATACAAGTAAGAATTAAATTACATAGGAAAATTCTTATTTTATATGTATTTAGACATTTATAAATTTAAAGACATAAAGACATTTAAAACTAATAACAGCTCTATTCGTTAAAAGACAGCAATAATATATTGATTTAAGGGTGTCGCAAATTGAATGCGCTAAAGTTTCATTAATATGTAGGTCGATCGGTTCTATAGATATTTGTAATTAATAAGAGATACCTCGGAACGAGTTTTCGCAGAACCCGCATAATATTGCACGAAACTCTATAAAATTTTAAAGAATCTCAGAACTGTTCATTTCTAGCCAAAAGGAGTCGGTAGAACGTTGGGTTTATTTATACTTCAGAGGTTCTTACCTTTCTTACAGTTATAAATAACCTCTGCGTAGCCCACAAGAAATGCACCGCAGGCCCCAGCAACATCTTTTCTCAGTTTATCCGATATTTCAACTTTACACGATTGCTTCGCCGAACACGCCATATCAAAGGTGTCAAGGGCATCATTACTACAGCCCAAGTGCCCGTAGTCTCTGTCTATACAGCGCCCCAACTTCATGCGCCCGTACACAGCAGATTCCATGATAATTACTTCATTGGGATTACAAGCAGCTTGAAAATCTTCAGCGATGCACAATTCTTCTGCACAAATTATTGCACAATCATTATGACCAGTGTTTTATATATTAGATTGTACAATTGCGGCTGTTTTATTAATATTATTATTATTATTATTATTATTATTATTATTATTATTATTATTATTATTATTATTTGTTTTATTATTATTATTTATTTAAACACTAGTTTAAACACATCCTACTGAAATTCATTATTTCTAAAACTATTTTCTGACTACTAAATGCATTTTGATTGCATTGCTTTTGATAGCATTTCTGATACTTTTAATTCAACGTTTGATATCCAAAAACAGAGAGACTTTCTAATCATATCACTCAGTACATATCTGGCAAAATGTAGAATGCTAATCTTTGACATCAAAATATAACTAAAGATATTTATAAATCAATTTAAATTCCACTAGTATGTATTATGTTATACAGTAATTTTATTTTAAAGAAGGGGAATTAATTTTTTAGATGGAAAAGCTATTTTACAAACCTCATAAATCTTAAGGCACGCACATGTTTAAACAAAATTAAACGAATCGTCAAATATATTTTAGAGATGTAAAACTGATTTATTAACCTCAATAATAACAGCACAGTTTTTGAACTCAGGACATGCTTCATTTATGTACAGTACAAAATGGAAGGAAAGAATCTGTATACAAGGGCCATTTATTACTTTTACTTGTGAATTTTAGAAATCAATAATAGAATCTTATATTATTATATCAAAAAGTATTTTTTGAGATCCAAAAAGCATTTACAGGTTTTAAAATATAAATGAATATCTCATTCTGAAGAAATAACATCTAAGATAAATTCGCAATATCAGCATACACAAATAAATTATTTAACTTATAATTGAGACTGTGCTATCAAATATTTGTGCGGTCAAGAACTGAGCTTTTCATCTTTAAAAATCAACATTACATATCTTTTAGTTGTTTCTTATTTCAACAAATATATTATAATATTTATTAGCATTTATTGATGTTATAACTTTTGAGATCAAAATATATTTCGAGATATTCAAAATAATTTTTCAAAGATATCAAACAAATGTAGATAGAAATATCAAAAATTAATTTGTGGTATAACAAAAAATTTGCTTTCAAAATGGAATTTTTGACATCAGTAATATAATGTGAAAATCTTTTTAGGTATTCCAATAAAATCAGTTCTGATATCAGAAGTCCCCCGTATCAGTTGTTAAATTAATGATGTGAATACGTGAATCTGGCATATGCAACAAGCTCGATATATGTAGATTTCTATATGTGTATTATTTACTCCTGAAGTATTGATATCGACCTTATTTGTTTTACTTTTACATTTGAGTGGGTATTGTGCTTGTTTCAAAGACAGCGTGCCACAGAGGCTAGCGGTTTAAGTCGTACGTGTGTAAGGAACCGATTATTGCGAGACTTGTTTTTGTACACCGTCTAGTATTTAACGTCTCATAAGTACACCACCTCAAAATTAATATTGGATCATATTTTTTGTAAAATCTAATTTCTAGAGTAATGAACGTCCATGAACAGTTCGCGGTCATACTGGTGTAGAAATAGTCAAAATGGCTTTATTATATCAATAAATTAGTAAGCGATATCAGTAATTGAATTACTGATGTCGGAAATCGTGATTCTGGTATTACTTATTAAATTGTAGTTAAAATTTTGCATGAATGACATCATCAAATATGCATTAATGCGAAACCAGCATCCAGTAACACGAAAGTGTATATTTGGGTTCGAGTGGTAAAGCAACTTCACATCAATTGTCACCGTGTATTAAAGGCTTATGTGAAATTAAACCTTTTAATATTACTAACCTTTATTTCCTTGACAACTTGTTACAGTGGTCCACACAAGTAAAATAGTTAAATTGATAAATATTCCCTTCTTGCCGCTAACCGCCATTTTTGCCATATAAACTGCTGCTTTGTTTCCTGTATTTCTCGCCAATAGGTCCCGCTAGTTTGAGATTGCTTCCATTACATCCAAATAGTCTGACAAAGTAAATATTTTGCAACAACATTTCTACGTGAATGGCAAAGAATACGTTTAAACTTTGCTATCACACGTTCTGATGCTGGTTATGTGTTGTTTGCTAAATCTCGCTACGGTCGTGCGGCTCTCCGCGAAATCAATACATGTCTCATCGGTACGTATTGGGTGTTTTAATGTACTTAAGCTACATCATTGCTTCATGCATGTGAGTGAGAAGAAAAACAACATCATATGGAGAAAAGAAGGAAAGGACTTAATCACTTTTCCTCCGTTCCGGCTTTCTTTCTACATTAATTTTTTATGTTTCTTTCTTGGAGGAGTTTGAGCTTGGGTAGGATGGAGGAGAGGGTGGGGGCGAGAGTTTGGTACGGTGGAGGGGGCGGGACTGGGGGGATTGGAAGGGGCAGAGGTTGGGTAGGGTAAAGATGCTGGTAGAGTGGAGGGGCGGCGGAAGGGGATTGGAGGGGCGGGGGTTTGGTAGGGTGGAGGGGAGGGGGCAGGGGGATTGGAGGGGCGGGGCTGGGTAGGGTGATTTTATTTTTAGTTAAACTTTAGCAAGCTCACTACACGCAGCCAAGCAGTGGTTCAGCCCTTTCAATTCTTCATTTGGTCGTCGTTCACGATGGGACTATGGCCGTTTGGTAGCGAAATAAGCCTGCCTGCTATTCGGCAAACTGACACTGGGTCGGGGAAAATTTGTTGCTTAGACGATGAGCTAATGATCAAACAACACACGGCAGTTTTTTTTTTTTTTTTTTTTGTTTTTTTTTTTTTTTTTTTGCTTACTGAAAATTGAAGCAAGATCAATTCTATTAAGGAAAAATCTGGATGCAAAAAATATTTTTCTCCTCGTCTTCTTTTGGAAACCTGTGCATTTAAAATGATAACACACTATTTTACGTTGAGCGGACGTCGATTTTGACGTCTATTCAACGTCTATATGTAGCATTTTACTTGAAATGTTTATCCCATTTATTTCATTTGAGGAAGTTATTCCAGTTACTGGCATGTGTTCCAATTAGAAGTGCTATTTTATCCACTTCCAGAGGCTATGGCTGAACCTAGTAAAAGTTATATAGACGTCGCGATTGTGACGTTGTATAGACGTCATGAAAATATTTATCTGGAATCGCCGTCAAATAAGCGACAATCATAGTGCGGTCCTTGGGTCAATAGGTCATGAAGGATACATATGATGTCGATTTACATGGATATTTAAGGGGATTGGAAAAAAACTTTTGCGCTCGTGAAAAGTCTCACATCTTTTACGCCCTCGTTCCAGTTTACTTTCAAAGTAACCTGTCATGGCCACCATTTCCGGTGAGCAACACAAGGAGGCTGTTTTTTTTTTTTTGCTTGTTTACCCCACGTCTGTTCAATGTTGTATCAAAGACGTTGGTTAGACGCTGATCTGTGGTCGGAACCAATCACAATCAAGGCACAACCATAGCTAATGTTGTTGTTTGGTTGGATCGATATCGCAACCTCAAATCGACGCCGATGGACCTTAGAATGTTTATTGGGGAAAGTTTTATCGACACAGGCTGTGCATTTTAGATATATACTGCAGTTATAACCAAATAATTGACAAAGTTTTAAAGCCAATCTTTTTATTAATTAAGTTCGCACGCGTAAACAAACAAAACAAAATATACAGAAGGACCCCGGAAATAGTACTGCCAGAATAACTGAACTAATGTGGTCAGATTTCCGGTGGAGGGTGTGTGTGGGGGGGGGGGGGGGGGGGTGGAGGGCGGGTCCTATTTGTGGGGTTCTTTATAACAGGAGGCGTCTTGAATGGGACCAGTGTGAAGTGACCCTGTTTGTGAGGGCGGTTCTATTTGCAGGGTGTTCTATCCCCGGGGGGTGGGGGGGGGAGGATTCGCTGTATCGCAGTGTTATTGTTGCTCTGTATCTAAGTCTTGGCAGAAGCTCATACCTCTTATATCAAACTTGTAAAGAACGTATCAGATGTGGTTGATCTAATCTCAGCCCTGATCTGTCCATCGTGAGTTTGCCACATGCAATTTCCCCAAACCACTTGTGGATAAAAAACATGCAAGTGTATTTTCAGCACAAATTAGCTCAGTAACTTTTTTCCCGAAAAGCACGATTTAGAACCGGAATTTAATATAAAGCTGACGTGATTTATCAGACAACCGCCGGGGGAAGGAGGTACTAGATTTCTATGGCCTTAACATGCGTGTCCAAAAAAAAAAAACCGAGGAGAAAGGTGGGTAATACTGAGGTCAGATGCGCTCAGCGCGGAGTTACAATTTCTTTAAAAACAGGAGATAATTTTCATTCCGGACTCCGCGTTACCCGCGTAAAGGGGTGGGGAGGGAGGGTTCTATGGCAATTTTACTCCGCGTTTTGTTAAAATAGTAGGGGGGAGGGTATTATTTCAAAATTTGCAGTCCGCATATGGGAGTCTTTTGTAAAAGTCATGAACAGGCATGGTAACCAGTTGGTACTTGAGTGACCCCCCCCCCCCCCCCCCCCTCACACGGAGCAGACAATTTCACACACTGAATCGGTACAAAACATCGACCAGGTCGTTTTGTCCCTTTATGCTCTCTCCTCAAGTACATAATACTTGGCCGAATCTGCGGGCATGCCAGCCGTGGTACTGTTTATGTACTTGCTGTAGTCAAGTATCGATTTCTCATTGTCTCTTTCTCCCCAGCCACTGCTGTGAAGCTCTTTGTTGGAATACGGCACTAGAGAGCCTGCTTTGTTCACGTCATCGCTGTTGTCATGGAGACGCATCGTGTTTCTCTGTTGCTGGGCAGTTGATGTGAGACCATCATGGCATAACGACATGTCCCTTTTCGCATAGTCATCTTGATGGATCAATAGAGGCATTCTGTTTAGTTGTTGCTTGCTGCCCTTGGATGTCAATTTTCTGAAAATATCCAAGATGGGGACTCTATGAAATAGCTTTATGTAATTAATGTGCATAGAAGTGGCTCTCAGGGGGGTAACAGGACAAGTGCCGCGGGAACAAGCGCCGCGGGAACAAGCGCCGCGGGAACAAGCGCCGCGGGAACAAGTGCCGCGGGAACAAGCGCCGCGGGAACAAGCGCCGCGGGGACAAGTGCCGCGGGGACAAGCGCTGCGGTAGCACAAGATCGGTTTGCAGGTTATCATGTTATCAGGTTTTCAGGTTATCAGGTTTCCAGATCATCAGGTTATCAGGGTCCAAGTTTTCAGGTTATCAGGTTTCCAGGTTTAAAGGTTATCAGATTATCAAGTTTTCAGGTTATCAGGTTTTAAAGGCTCTCAGGTTTTTCAGGATATCAGGTTATCAAGTTTCCAGGACTTCACGTTATCAGGTTCCCAGGTTCTCAGGTTATCCGGTTTCCAGGTTATCGGGGTTTTCCAGGTTATCAGGTTTCCAGTTTATTATCAGGTTTCCAGGATATGCGATTATCAGGTAATCAATACAAATAACATTCTGCAACTGAACCGTGCAATTTCAACGAAATCATTTCGACAGCAAATATCGAAATTTCCTGGGATATTCAACGAGTTTTCAGATATTAAACTCACAACGAATTCACTGAGCAAGTTTCTGCAATACAACAACGAACTTTTATTGCGAATCTTACGTACTTCTTTAGCACGATGACACCGGCGAGGAAAATACAAGCACTGAACAGGATGAGCAGACTCGACGCCCCGAACACCAGCACGTCTACGGCGAACAAAAAGAAAAACAAGAAAGTAGATTAACTCCTTCATATAGCTGTCATTGAAAAGTAAGAGACCGAACAATCAGACACAAAACAACAACAACAACAACAGACAGAAAATAGCTTCATTTTAATGACCTGTCGAGTCTTTATCTGATTAAATCTTTTTTTTTTTTTGTCTTTTTTTTTGAGGGGGTGGGGGGGGGGGGGGTTATTTTATACTACTGAAGCCCACAGGTTTTTTGTTATTAAGTCATTAAGTGCAATCATATTTTGTAATATCAATCTAAAAGAGACACTCACTTAGAGATACGCTGAGTATCCCAGCTTTTCTGCGGTTCAGCTTTTTGTTGCTTTCGCGCTTTTCATTGGCTGAAAGAAGAAACATAGGCAACTGAAAAGAGTACACATTGCTTCCGGTGTAACAGGCTATCTTATCCCCTGTACGCCCCCCCCCCCCCCACGGGAGAAGCTATACTAGGGTATCTTCACCCCCTCCAGTATATTTGACCATCCCCCGCCCTACTAACTTTTTTGAATGTAAATGTATTTTAATAATATTTGTTCAATTAAGCTGTATAAAACTGTCACGAACTGGCATCCTTGATCACAAAGTTCTGTGTTTTTCTCTTTTGGATACTCCTGATCGCTATTATTATCACTGATAATATCCACATTATCTATTAAGCGCTTCCTTGTATGTTCAACTTTATCTTTCTTTTTAGAAAGTGATAACAATATGTAAAGGGGTGGGGAAAAATACCAGATGGGAGGGGGGGGGGAGATAGCCTAGTCTATCTTCCCCCTGGGGGGACGCTGTACAGGGGGCAAGATATAACGTTACACCCTCGGAATTCATAAATAAAGTACGCATACACAAAACTGTCGCGTCCCCACCTCCTTCACTTCGAGAAGTCACTCATTAACTCCTTACTGATGTAATTAACGGATGCCATCCCCCCTCCCCCCCACCTCCTTCTATCCCTTATCACAAGAAAACAATATGTCCTGTCACAGTTGTGCTCAGATGGACCAGATTTCATGAGATGTCGACATACACAGGTCCAGGTTTTGGCAAAAGAAAGGGGTTGCTCCTGCTCTTAAAGAAACTGTGCGTCAAGAATGGATGTGAAATAGGCTTTGTCTCAAAATCGTCTCAAAATGACCGTCCCAGAATTCTGGTGTACTCACATAGCTGAAATGCCCATGTTTTTCATCAAGACTTTTCCGACGTTCCGCGGAGGGAGAGAGTGGGGGGGGGGGGGTGGTAAGAGGGGCTCAAGCGGAGTGCAAAGCTTGAAAAATACTTTTTCTTTTACCAAAGTGGACACCTTTGTAAATTTAATAATAAAACACATTGTCACAAAATTATATATTTAAGAGTGCCGGCACAGCCAGAACGCTGGCTATTTGAATCATGAAACGAGAAATACCAGACAGGCGGTTACATTCATCTGTACGTGGGTCCACTTTTGTCGGTTTCTCCTTTTTGAGCGGAGTTGCCACTCGGCGCAGACCTCGCATTGCCTCAAATTTACCTCCCCCGCCCAATTTTTCGTGTTTTTTTTTTAACATGTATGGTAACCACCGTACCATGTGTCCACCCCCACCCCCCGTACTTGAGCCACAGTAGCCTAAGACACCGCTCCAGTTGTTCTTCTTGCATTGCAGTCTCCAGGACTTAGATCCAGAGTGACAGCCCACTTCCATGACGTCACCATCACGTGTCATCCACGAGCCATCTGGTGGCGACATGTCCGCGCAGCCAATAACTACAAAACATTCAAAGTTGCTGTTGCTTTTTTTTTGTGTGTGTGTGTGTATGTTTTTTTTTTTTTTTTTTTTTTTTTTTGTTCTTTTTTTTTTTTTGTTTTGTTTTGTTTTTTAAGAAATTCACAAAATTGTTTTTAAAAACGTTACTGAACTTAAATAAACTAGAAACAATTTGCTAGAACATAACAGGAGCCTGTATAACTGCGGCATTTTTATAATAGCGAAAAGTTTCAGCGTCGCGATCGGAAGGAGAGAGGGGGGA
>OX457027.1:95113933-95263933 GCA_949752745.1 Protula sp. h YS-2021 | reverse complement strand
GAAATTGCTGTGTATTTTCCTGCATTGTTGTAATGAGAAAAAATCCAATGCAATCCAATATGTTTTTTTTTTTTGTTTGTTTGTTTTTTTTTTTTTTGTTTCGTTTTGTTTTGTTTTTATTGCTAATACTGGCAACATTTCGAGCACGCCAATACTTACAATAAAACAAAATGTGTGTACCTGTTCCACAGTACCCCACGACACCGGTCCACTCGTTATTTTCGCATTTCAGGCTCCAGGATTTGGATCCGGAGTGGCAACCAACCTCTATAACGTCACCGTCACGTGTCATCCAAGCGCCATCTGGTGGTGACATGTCAGAGCATCCGATGACTGCAGAATATGAACAAAAATCCGCATTCAAACAACTTCCACAGCTTTTGCAAATACCCCTTCGTACCCAAAACGGAACTTTCCGCAACCCCCCCCCCCCCTACTCTCCCCTTCTCCTCCACCCAGATAAATTAGATGGCAAAGCAAGTATGTAACGGAATTTCTGCTTTCTTTCCGGCTCAGTTTTTTTTTTTTTTTTTTTTTTTTGGAGTGGGGGGGGTAAAATAATTGGATATTAATAACTGAACAAACATACAAAATCCAGTTCATTCTGAAACTGAAAATAAAACTATTTCGTGACTTAACTTCACTTAAACAAAAATAATGACCTTGAATTTCGATGATGAAGTTTGCGTCTCCGGTGTACAGCGCACGGAAATCTGCGTGAACTTCATGACCCAGCGTCATCAAGATGCCTTGGAATTTGGACGACCCTCGAAGCTGTGCAGAATTACTGGAAACCGGGTCCCTTAGTACACCAACTGTCCCACGCGCTTCCGGATTAAAATTCCACATGCTGATATTTAAAGTCTGGCCTGGATTCGCTGTAATTTCCCACTGCTCTACTCCAGGGCATGTTGATTCGATGGAAGAGCTGGCGATGAGGGTTCGCTCACGTGACACCGATATCATGCCATTCCGGCAATGTTCTCTTGTCATACTATATACTGAAATAAGTCATTTTGTTATATTCATAGCAACGCATTGTAGGCGGCTTGTTTAAAAAGAAGGTAAAACTATAAGGCCAATGAGGCGACTCCATAAATAGGCAGCAGTTTTTTTTTCTTTGAAAATAATATTGTCACATATTGACTGAAGTAAGATATATAGGGGAGGGAGAAGGGGAGTTGGGGAGGGGTTGGGAATTTTGCGTGAAGCTACAGAATCCTTCTTGTGTTTCTTATCTTACCTGTTTGGCAGGCATAGGTTATCTCCGCGTACCCAACGATTGCCTCCCCGCACGCACCAGCTACATCCTTTCTCAGTGTGTTAGAGATGATTAGTTCGCATGTTTGTCTACCGGAGCAGGCGGCATCCAGGGTTTCCGTTGCGTCATTGCGACAACCTAAATAGCCCAGGTTTTTCTTCACACAACGCCCGATATCCATGCGCCCGTAAGCCGCCGAGTCAATCAGAACCACCTCGTTCGAGCTGCATGTCGCTTGGAAAACTTCAGCGTTGCAAATCTCCTCTGCAAGACAAATAAAAAATCTTAGAGACTATACTTGAATAAATTTTAAAGTCAATGTTGCCTTTGCACGTCTTATTTACAAGTGAAAAAAATTGCCTTAAAAAAGTTTCTGGTCAAAGAGGTGTCTTTTTGCAGTGTCTTGAAATCATTCTAAACTAGACCGAAATTCGCACAGCGAATTAGACCCCACTTGGAATGATAACTTAAAACGGAACGTAGATGATATTGCTATTTGTTAACAATTTTCACATGTCTGCATGTAGGATATCCTCCTAAATACTAACAACTATACCGGTAAGGTCAAGGTAAAAATTTTTTATCGGGTTACCACTTCAGATGACCTCTATTCATGTGCCAAGTTTGGCTGGTCTAGCTTCAACGGTCTTGGAGGAGATGTCTGGAAACTGATTGCTCTTTCTCTTACCGTATTCCAGATAAGGGCCAACTTGCGGTTTGGGGCTCGAAAGTGACCTGGAGGTCAAGGACACCGGAAGTTATACCTTACGTATCGTCGTATAGGGGGTGGAGGTCGAAAATGAGGTCAAAATTGCTCTATCTCTTACCGTTTTCGAGATAAGGGCCAACTTCCGGTTTGGAGCTCGAAGGTGACCTGGAGGTCAAGAACACCGGAAGTTATACCTTACGTATCGTCGTATAGGGGGTGGAGGTCTTACCGTTTTCGAGATAGCTCATTGTGTTTCTTAAATAACGTTTTTCGCGATTTCAAGGTCATGGTCGAGGTCAAAGTCAAAAATTTTTATTGGTTGCTTCAGATCACTTTGTCCTTCATATATGTGCCAAGTTTGACTGTTCTATCTTCAACGGCTTTGCAATAATTGTCTGAAAACCGTTTGACCGCTTGACCAGTAAGGTCAAGGTCAAAAATTTTTATTAGGTGCACCACTTCAGATGACCCTCCATACATGTGCCAAGTTTGGTTGGTCTAGCTTCAGCGGTCTCGGAGGAGATGTCTGGAAACCGATTCGGCGGAAAAAGAAACAAAAATTTAAAAAAGGGGGATGAAAAAAAAATAGGTGAAGAATTCGAGGCAATCCATCCCCATTTGGCATTTTCAAAGCCAAGTGGGAATAACATTGCTAAAAACACGGACATGGAGCTGTAGGAAAGATGTTGTTCTTGCGAATCGAGTGACCCGCTAAAGAAATGACGTACATCCGGGGTCAAACAAATACTGGAGACCAGGTATGCAAAATTTTAAGTCTTTCTCAAACTTTTTTCTTTATGAATGATACATGAAAAACGAGTTTTGTACCTACTTGTTCACGTTGACATTCGGACTGAGGGCATTTTACTGCTGGTCATATAGTGCTTGTTGAATGCCTTTGAAC
This sequence comes from Protula sp. h YS-2021, assembly GCA_949752745.1. Taxonomy (NCBI): domain Eukaryota; kingdom Metazoa; phylum Annelida; class Polychaeta; order Sabellida; family Serpulidae; genus Protula; species Protula sp. h YS-2021. Next base: position 95,261,059 of record OX457027.1, on the reverse strand, counting down.
ATTATCCTTGGATGTCTTTAAGACTTTAGAATGGAGACACTATTTCGGCAATTTTCTGACGTCGGTTTTACGTCTTCTCATGGCGTATATCTAATGGTATTTACTGGGTGCCTTTTCTGTATATCTGTTCCCACATTTATTTTAGAAATTTACATAAAATCATATGCACGGCAACAAATGAAGCATATAAGAAATAAACAATGTTAAACATTATAGCTTACCTTTAATCGACTGGCTGCTATCTAAGATAGCAAAAATCAATAACAAAAACATATAGAACGTATTGTATTGGTTCGCGTTATCCATTTTGTTGTGGAAGCAGCTGATTCATTTCCTGTACATGTTTACAGTGTAATTGCCTTCAGATTGTACCCAAATAGTCTGATGAAGTGAAAATTATGGCAACGGTTTTATAACGCGTAAGGCTTGTACAACGTGCGGACAGAGCAATAGATGTTATGTTGCTGGCAACTCTGGCTTTTCTAAACCTCACTATAGTCCTTTTCGCTATGACGAAATGGCGAAATCAATATCCCGCAATGACTCCTAAACGGAGATACGAACAAAGAGACTGTGTGTGCGTGTGTTGGGGGGGGGGGGGGGGTGGAGAGTGGGTGAGCTATGGGGTACCCAAAAGCTCAAGATCAAGGATAATATAACTTTCTCAACCTAACGAGGGACGGTGTTGGAGGTAGAAAAAGGGCCCTCGCACATAATCCGCCATTTTCCTGCGTACGTACGAAGTGTGAACAACTGGCAGCGTTTGTATGCAGTGCGGTCTCCACACAAGCAATAAAAAAAGTCAGTGGGTTTGCAGAACAAGCATCCGCCCCAATACCACACTGATACCAGTTTTTACTGCTCAAGTGTGTCTCACATACGAGTTACATGCTAATCCCATATGAGTTACATGCTCATCACATGTGAGTTACATGCTAGTCACATGAGTTCCATGCTCATCACAGAGTAGCATGCTCATCAAATGCCAGTTACATACTCATCACTTTAATCCATGTCTGTCTGATTTTTTTTTTTGGTTATATTTAATCACGCTATTAATAAACGCAGTTCAAAACGCATAGGGACGAGTTTGAATAATGCCGTTAAGCTTTGGATTGAGATGGCTGTAAAAAGTCAGTTTCGTCAACAACTAATCAAAACAAAGATAATGAAAAGAGCAAGTGATTTGTGAGGAACAAAGTTAAAGGAATAACGGATCAATTACAACTCAATCGATATTTGAAGTACTCGAGGTTGCCCAGAACCTTCAGCTATTCCTTAGCTCTGACGCTATATCAACACGCCTCCGTTCATGTTTTCTATACATTGCAAACTGTTCTAGTTTGACACCTGAATTCCAGCTGCATCTTTTTTCTCGCCCCTAATATCATTTAAGCATCTTGAAATACAACGTTTAAAACAAAAACCCAAATTATTTATTCAAAATATCAGCATATTCAATATGTCGCCATTTAAAGAAAATACGTGAACGGCAAAAACTTTCGTATATAAAATTCGTGACATCAAATTTCTTCAGTTTCCAGGTTTTTAAATACGTGCAATACATTGCAGTAAAATAGTTTTAAGAAAAGATCTTTAACATCTACATATAAAACACATCAGAAACCTGTCTGATCTCTGAGACATCCATGTGTTATATGTAAATTAAAGCGGAAGGATTGCCAATAAATGAAAGTAGTTTTCTTTCTTTTAATTGGGTAATATTTTCGGGTAATCCGCAATGTACGGAACAAAAAAGATTCACTACACAACAGATCGATCGGCTGTAGAGGTCTGCAGTTGGACAACAACGATACAAAGCCAAGCAGTGTTCTGCTGTTTCTTGGACCACATTTATGAGCTCATGGATTGGGGGCAGTCCTCCAGCACGTAATACTTGACGGAGTCTCCCGATTTATCCGGCTGGTTACTAGCTGTAATGCAACCACCTGCTGGTTGGCTAACACACACCATTGCCTTCTGGATTTAAACCGCTCCTGCATTGTGTCATTTGCAGGGATTTATAGTCACCGGATTTTACCAAAATACTGCCGTCCGCTTGAGGCAATGTGTTTTGCTGAAACTGCTCGGGAGCTAGCCTTCGATCGCTGAAGAATAGGTACCCTGGAGGAGCCTCGCATCCGTTCTCTCCAAGCAGGGGTAGGGTATGGCTCACAGCTTGGTCATTTTTGCCAACCATTTTCCTAAATATATACCATGGAAGTTGGAATACATTTGATTGACTCAGATATCAACCAGGGACGAACTAACTAAAAAAAATCTGAAGCCCGACAGATTGTGAACGGAGTATAAAGATATGCAGCATGGGAAAAGCATAAAAAGACTCAATAAGTTCCAAACTTTCTTTCTCTGTGGGTGACTCTTGAAATTAGTCGAATATGTACTTAAAATTCAGTTAAAATTGTAATTAAGAGGTTTTACGTTGGGAGACATCTTTTAAACATATTAGGTCGTGAATGTGCATGCACCGCTTACCTCTTCAGCAGGAGGACACCGGCGAGGAATACACAAGCGCTGACGAGTATTAGCAGGCTGCACACTCCAAATACCAGCACGTCTGCGTTCCATGAATGCATTAATTTATTAATAACTAGAACAATAATTATTAATAACAATAATTATAAAAATAATCATCATCATCATCATCATCATCATCATCATCATCATCATCATCATCATCATAATCATCATCATCATCATCATTATTATTATTATTATTATTATTATTATTATTATTATTATTATTATTATTATTATTATTATTATTATTATTATTATTATTATTATTATTATTATTATTATTATTATTATTGTATTTCATTTCTAATGAGTGTGTTTTGAATGAAAACTGTAAAATCCACTAAAAGCAATTGTGCTGGTTGAACCGGTTTCAGAGGCGAATGAATGAGGTACAAAATAGATCTCTGGTTTTATTTATTATAAGTTTATATTTTATAATTTGTGTACCTTTATATTTTACATTTAACATTAAATTATTTCTAACCATAACAAAAATTACAAAATAATGGTCTCTTTAAAAAAAGAAAAAAAACAGACTCCTTACTGAGGGACACTATCCGTCCTCCGGTGTCCACGTCACGCTTTTCTCCTGCTTCGGCAAGTTCGTTTTTATCTGCAGCAGACAAAATTCACCACAACAGTACATCATATAACACGCTGTTTGATACAAATATCTTGAAAAATGTGTAAACCAAATCACATCCAAATCTGAGATTACGATGTGCACAAAATCGCAACACTGAACCCGGCTGTAATTTGGTTGTCGGAAATCGACGTTTACTAGACGTCGGGGTCACAAAAATAAGAATACTATTCTGTGATTGCTCGGCAGAAATGGTAGCGGTGACCGGTCGGTTCATAAAAAGGCCATGCTAAGGATGTATTTAACCTTTTTACCCGCCTATTTTTTGAAAGTTGCCATGATTAACTTTATAGATATTTTGCGTCGATCTCTCCATAATCAACCAATACCCGACGTTAATCCTACGTCTGGTGTGGAATCTATCCAGCATTGATCACACACCACAGTGTTTAGCGGGATGTGTTCTGTAAACTTCACCAATTTTGTGCTGTATAATCTATCAATATCTTTCCTGTGGGTGCGGAAGAAACTAGTCAATATTTCTAGGTAAAAGATGAACAATAAATTGGCTCTAGAATTTCGATTTTTTTCTTTTTGCTTTCTTTTATTTTTTTATCTTTCCTTTCATAGGGACGGGAGTATTCTATAGAAGAAAATGGTCAAAACTAACCATTGTCCTATATTTTTCGCTTTGAACTGTAAATTGTAAAAAAAAAACCCTAAGCGTTTTGCAGTAAGTGTTTACAACGTCGCATTTGTCTGTCTTTAGTAAAGCGACTTTTATGCAACGTTGTTATAAATGTTTGCATTTGAAAGACTGTTAATACATATTAAGCGAAAACACACCGCGGGGTGTTTTTTCTCAAAACAGCGGATCTGGGCTTCCCTCAGTAGCGGAGTTATTGTCTTGAAAGGAATAAACTTTTTATAAGGGTTCTCTCATACTTTTCGCCCCCAACTCCAAACTTATTATTTATCGGAGTAAATTACCTACAGACTACGACCACCTGGATCCTCCAGTACCGGGATCTTCCATTTATAGCCAAAGATTTACTCACTTATGCCGCAGTATCCCAGAATCCCAATCCACTGATTCTTTTCACATCGTAGCGTCCAAGACTTGGAGCCGGAATGACAACCCACTTCCATGACGTCACCCTGACGCGTCATCCACGCACCTGCTGGGGGTGCCATATCCGCACATCCGATCACTGCAAGCAGCCGACATCATAGGCTTTGTTAACTGAACTTTTATTCCATTCTTTCACATTTTTTAACTTTGAGTAGATAAAGCTCTTTTCTCTCTGTCTCTTTCTCTGTCTCTTATATATATATATATATATATATATATATATATATATATATATATATATATATATATATATATATATATATATATATATATATATATATATATATACATATATACATATATATATATATATGTGTGTTTCTCTTTTTCTCTTTCTCTTTTTCCCTCTCTCTCTCTCTCTCTCTCTCTCTCTCTCACTCTCTCTCTCTCTCTCTCTCTCTCTCTGTTTCTCTCTTTTGGTCTTGAGCTGGAGTACTTAATTGCAGACTCGATTGTGCTTACGTTGTGAAGAAAAAGTAAACCATGCATATGCAAATTTACTATTTTGTACCTTCCACCTGGAGTAAGTAATTGGCGTCTTCTATGTTATACCGGTGGAGATTCACTTCAATGACGTTTCCCACAGAAGCATAAATATTCTGGAACCTTTTCGACCCAGTGAGTTGAATCGAGCTGCTTGACATTGGATCTTTAATCGTGCCATATGTCTGTTTCTTCTCCGCTTTGAAGTTCCACAAACTGATGTTCATGGTTTGTCCAGCTTGAGCCGTGATCTTCAAACGATCAGCAGAGCCGCATGCTTCTTTTATTGATAAGCTAGAGATAAGGGTTTGTTTGGTTGTCATTTCCAGGGCACTTTCCTCACATTTTCCCCTCTCTATAACCATAACTGCAATAAAAATGTGTTGAGACTTTTAACTAAGCTGTAGAATTTTGGAACGGATTTAAATTGAAACGTTTAATGAAATATGTAATTTTTTACCTTCCCTGCAGCTGTAATGTATTTCAGCATATCCTGTTATGGGTGTACCACATGCCCCTTGTTCGTCCGTCCTCAGCTTATTGGAAACAAACAAACTGCAGGATTGTTTTCCAGAACATGTTTTATCGAGTGCAGGTAGAGCGTCGTTGCTACAGCCCAGGTATCCGTAATCCCGGTCCACACAGCGTCCTATCTTCATGCGCCCGTATCTGGCAGAGTTCGTCACAATCACCTCGTTGCTATTGCAAGCAGCTTCGAAAATGTCACCATTACAAAATTCTACAACATACGAAGATTAGCTGAATCTTAAATTTGACTGAATTTTGAGAACGACTAAACATTCCGACGTCAATCGCAACATTAGATCTGGTTGTAATTTAGCTGTAAATGGTGGTTAAAAAAAACAAGTATTTTGAGCGTTCTATAATTAGTCGTGGAAAAAAATCAAAATCATTTTTTCCGACGCTAATCAATGTCTTTGGTACAACTTTGGGTAAACGTTGGATAATCGAGGTATCGTGGTCACAACTAAACAACCATCTTGTCATGTAATTTTACATCGGAAATAGTCAGTATTAAAATATGCAAAAATAACTACTAAAATAAGGGGGTTTTACGAGTGCATAGGATTTTTTTCACGCCTTGTTTGAAACATTTTACAAAAATTTATTTCATATTCTGCCAGGATGAGCCAAGGGCAGGGTCACAGGGTCGCGAATCGGTGATTAGGGATGGTTGTGACTCGTCACTGCCATAGACAACCGCCTAACCAGCGCATTTAAAATAACTTCATGTAGATGTTGGACGAACAGCGTTGTTTAGTCGTTACTTTAGACCGCAACCGAAACTAAACTTTTTCCGGAGTCCAGTCAACGTCTTTTCTTAGTCGAATACAGTTCGAAAAATCGACGTTCCATAGACGTCAAAAAACGTCGTTGTCATAACCAAAAAATAACAATTTTATCATGTTATCGCTCACCAGAAATGGCAGCCATGACAGGTCGCTTCGATAATAGAGCAAAAGGAAGATGTAAATGTGGGTATTTCAGAGGCGCGGCAAGTGTTTTGCTATTTACTTTTGAAAACTGTTCATGGAAATTGATTCATACATCTCCTACGTTTTTGGATATCCCAACTGTCACATAGAGGTAGCTGCAACACCTAATAATTGTCGCTGTATTGACGGCGGTTCACGACTAATATTCTCTTGACGTCTATAAAAAGATGCGCATCCAACGTCTACACAACGAAGTCTAAACACAGCGTCTAAGCAACGTCGTTTACACTTCCTCTAGCAACGCTGATGAGTCTTCGGAAAAATTCACGTCTAGCTGACGTCGTCAGGTTGACGTTGTTTCGACTTCCATAGTCTACCATATTCCAACGTTGATGCGACGCTGCATGTTACATCTGTTAAACGTTGATGCAACGTCACAATGTTTACTGGTAGTCAGTCCTCCTGCACTGACATTGTTTCATATACTGGGAAAGCTAAATCGGCATGGGCCATTATTTTAACTAAATAAATACGGCTAAATTGTTGAAGTAACATTGTAAAAGAAAAACTAGGAAAATATAATTACCTTTATTCGCTTTTGCATGTGAAATGCTATCCAAAACTAACAATATAGAAAAATTTATCAACATGCTTATTTTGTTAAGCAACAACGCCATTTTGCACCAAACCGTTTATGAATCACTTCCTCTAATCGACCCCAAACATTACACAGCTAGATGGCTTGCATCTAAGCTGAATAGAAATAGACAGAGAAAGAAAATATTTCCGTCCTATTTTCGTACGTGTAGCGCATGATAAACGTTCAAATTGGCTTACAATATGTTGCTTTGCTGATCGTTCTCGAATAACTTAAGCTCGCTAAACACAGGCAAGAAATCAATAAAGCTCTTTACTGGTTTCCTCTTTCTTGACAAACTGCAGTAGAACTCTCGATGTAAAACACTCATGTTACGGGTGGGGGATGGGGTTGGTGGGGGGGGGGTGGTGAGGGGTGGGGTGTAGTTGCTATGAAACTGGTTGTCATGTGTGTAATTGTTACCATAGGCTTTTCCTTGGTGCCCCATTTTGCAGCTCTTTCTCTTCCCAATTCCGCATTTTTTCACTGAATAGTACAGTTCATGTGATGTTTTCTAATGCACTCAGAAAATTAGTATAAGTTTTCTTATGTTCTATTTTAATACGACAGCTTAGATATATTTATTTATTTATTCATTTATTTATTTATTTATTATCAGCGTTGTCACTTGCCACAGGATTCGAATCGTTCCTTTTTTAATATTTTTTATCTTCCCTTCTTTTTCTTATTTTTGTTTGCTTATATCTTTTGTTTTCGTTAATTTACTTTTGCACTGAAATCCAGTGCTTTCATAAGAAGAGCGTAGGTCAACAGCGTTCTGGCTGAACATAAAGAAACACATTTTGGTGAATAATAATAACAATGAAAGTGACACCGGAGAAAGTGAATAATCGATGACGAAGGTCAAGGTCTTTGTGCGAAATCAAGCTGAACTTTATTTGTATTTTTCATAAAGAATGAAGTCGTACAACCCCAGCCAATGAAGTTGATGTTATTGGAAAACTTTCTATCTTATCTAAATTCCAATTGCAATTTGTTTTTATTGGCTGATGAAGTATCATACAAATAATTTCAAAATATCGCGATTGATAGAGCATACGTGTACGAAAAAGCGTATTTATATAAAATGCACAACTAAGATTTTACACACGTGCATTAAATTTCAGCACATATACTTCTACTAGAACATCTCTAAAGTCTACACATTAAATAAATGAAAACCACGTTGCAGCTGATCTCTGAGTTATCCATGTGTTCGTAATAAAGCAAAACAAGTGGATCTCTTTAAAAAAATAATTGGAATTTTTTTGGCGAAATCCCCAGTGAGTCTGTTGGACAGAAGGACTATCCCAGTTAGCATGATTTTTCGTCCAACGTATAAAGCGCGTTGTTTTTAGGTGGGATTTATGTGGGAACGTGGGACGTTGGCATGGCCACATAAAAAACATATGTAATATACGTGGACATTCCCACGGTGTGATTTCCGTATAAACTCTACATATAATATATATAGGCTTTCCCACGTATAAAATGCACGGGTAGATACACGCGTAAACTGCATGGTTTTTCCCGCGTAATGCCCACCGTGGGCATTACCCTGTATAATATATGTAGAATTTTCCACTTCTAAAATGCATGGGTAAGTAAGCGCATATTCTATGTAGATTCTATTTTTGAATTCCCACGTAAAATTTCATTAAAAGTCATTTGTATATTACAGGTATATTTTACGTGGGATTTCCCATACGGGCACACCGGAAAAAGCCGCCATTGAGCGATAATATATTTAGATTTTGCTCAAGTCTGCATATTTTGGTGGAGGGCTGCCTTTTAAGTATAATAGAAAGTTAGACATGGAAATACCAATTTCACAAAAATTTTATGCTGAAAATTCTTTTAAGGAGTACTTTATAACTGCACTATAGTTATAAAGGTTCATGTCTGTGTATTCGATGGAGTTATCGTATATGCCCAGGGTGGGTCGTTCCTTTAAAATTCCACGCTTAATATGCGTGGGAATTCCCACATATAAAATGCATGGAAATATATGCGTATAAAATGCATGGGTTCACATGCGCATAATACACATCGGAAAGAGTCTCAAACTCTCCTAAATCCCACGTAACTACATGGGAATTTCTCAACAAAACACACATTATTTGTGCGTGGGTACGTGGGAATACCCACATATATTCTACATAGTCCCCATGCGGGACTGCTATCTGGGTAATCACATAACAGATCGAACTGCAATAGACTGTTAACAGCAACGATTTAAAAAAACAGTTTTCTGTTCTGCCTTGGATTATATTTATGACTTTATAGGCGGAGTCAGTCCTCCAGCACGTAATACTTGACGGAGTCTCCCGATTTATCTGGCTGGCTGCTGTTCCTATACTGGCTGTAATCCATCCGTCTCCTGGTTGCCTGACACACACCATCGCCTTCTTGACTGACGCCACTCTTACACTGTGTCATTTGCAGGGATTTATAGTCACCGGATTTTACCAAAATACTGCCGTCCGCTTGAGGCAATGTGTTTTGCTGAAACTGCTCGGGAGCTAGCCTTCGGTCGCTGAAGAATAGATACCCTGGAGGAGCCCCGCATCCGTTCTCTCCAAGCAGGGGTAGGGTGTGGTTCACAGCTTTGGTATTGTTGCCTACTATCTTCCTAAATAAGTATATAAATTTCAACATATTTTAATCAACTGGATATCACTCAGGGGAGTAACGAAAATTAATATGAAACAACTCAGTTTCTTAATGGATTAGAAAACAGGGGAGTGGTAAGACCCGTGCTGCACTTACGCTAATGTTATAGTCTTATGTGGGTGCCGTCACATATTTTACCAATGAGCTAGTTGTGGGGGCTAGTTAAAACAACTTAACAGTTTTTGTAATACATTTGTGCTTTGCAATACATTTTTAAACCCACTGGGCCGTGAATGCGCATGCTCGTCTTACCTCTTCAAAAGGAGGGCACCGGCAAGAAATATACAAGCGCTGATGAGGATGACCAAACTGCACACCCCAAACAGCAGGACGTCTGCAGTGCATGAAATAATACGTTTATTAAATTCCTTTAACTTCAAAAAGAAATAATATAGGATATAAATAAAACGATAATACCGCTAGCAGCAGGTTCAAAGGGAAAGGCAGAGGTATATTTTGAAATCATCTGAAAAAGGTTTTTTTTTTGTTTTATTTATTTATTTATTTATTTTATTGTCATAATTTTGACCATTTTGGATCTTAGATTTTACACAATTTTTACAATGCTGTGATAAAAATACAAAATAATGCCTTACTCAGTGACAAGTTCTGTCCTCCGCTGTCGACGTCTCGCTTTTCTCCGGCTTCGTTTGGTTTGTTTTTATCTGCAGCAGATACAAGTCACAAAAACAATACATTATATATAATGTGCTGTCTGATACAAACGTCTTCAAAGTGTGTAAAATAAACAATGTTGCACAAGCCATAAACATATAATCGTAACTGCCATTTGGTTTGGTATCCCAACTATGGATCAACTTCTAATCAGCATCGTGATACAACGTTGAATAGACGTTGGATAAATAACGTTGTTTAGACGTTGCTTTTAGTTTAAAAAAGATCCGAATTTTTCGGCGTCTTATCAAGGTCTTTGGTTTAAATTTTAATAGATGTTTTATACATGGCGAACATAGACGTTGTATATATATATATAGACGTCCTAGTCATAACCAAACAACAACTTCATCTTTTTATCGCTCACCAGAAATGACAGCCTCGACAGGTCGTTTAAAAAATAGACCAAACCGAGGACGTAAAATGCGATCATTTAGCGATTTTTTGCTGACTGCTTTTGAATATATGACTGAAAATTGACTTCATGCGTATTCTGCGTTATCGGATGACCCAAGCGTGGAGGTACTTTGATGGAGTGACCACAAACCTTATGACTACCATTGCCTATATGGTGATTCAAGATAAATATTTTCCAGAAGCCTATACAACGTTATTTCGAATTCCATTTGCTGCCTTTCCGTAAATTTAATAAGGCGTCTTTTCATATAGATAAACGTTTTGACTTCCATAATCAACCACAACCGATGTTGATCCGACATCGGGTGTCACGTATCTCAAACGTTAATCCAACGTCCCAATGTTTGCCGGATGTGTTCCCAGAATGTTACAAATTTTTCTGTAATTAATGAATATCTTTTCTATGCGTACGGAAAAATATTCAGCATTTATCGATGAAATGTGTAAATTGGTCCTAGGTAACATATTGCATATTTCACATTCTGATGTATTCGCTATTCTATAAAGAAACCTGTCAAAAGCACTGGAAAGTACTATATTGTTCGTTTCAACTGTAAAAATTTAGTCAAATTTTTGTATCATGGCTCATGTTGCATTCTTCTGCCTAGAGTATAAAAAACTGTTATGTGACGTTATTATAAATGTTTAAATTGGAAAGACTGTTAATAAATATGAAACAAAAATACACTGCAGGGTTCTTTTATCTCTGGCAGAGGGTTATTGTGACAAAAGGAATAAGTTTTTGTAAGGACTGTGACATACGTTTTGTCTCCAGCCCAAAATTTCTTACTGCTCAAAGGAAAATCGTAAGGGTTATATACTACCCATAACACCCAGAATACAGTATTTTTCTATTTATAGCCGAAGATTTACTCACTTATTCCACAGTATCCCAGAATCCCAATCCACTGATTCTTTTCACATCGCAGAGTCCACGCCTTGGAGCCGGAATGACAACCCACTTCCATGACGTCGTCCTGACGCGTCATCCACGCACCTGCTGGGGGTGTCATATCCGCACATCCAATCACTGCAAGGAGACGATACCATACGCTTTTAGTATTTGTGCTTTTTCTCTATGTTTGTTATAATAGTGTGACCATAACCTCGATATCTCCACTATCTATCTATCTCCCTCTCACTCTATCTATTTCCATCCCTCGCTGCCTGTTTTTGCCTCTGTATGTCTGTCTCTCTGTCTAGCCCTCTCTCACTCTCTCTCACACACACACACACACACTCTCTCTCTCTCTCTCTCTCTCTCTCTCTCTCTCTCTCTCTCTCTCTCTCCCTCTCTAGTCTCTCTGTCTCTTTCTTTCTGTCCCTCTCCCTCTTTACCTTCAATAGTAGTTTATTTGAATGGATATCATCAGCAACAGTGGTGGTCTTATTTCAGGTTTGGACTAAATCGTTGGTGGTGCGCTGGAGTATTTTACCGCAGACTACATTTTGCTCAGGTTGTGTAGAAACTATAAAGCACATGTGCGAATTAACTATTGTGACATGAAGGATATCGTACCTTCCACCTGGAGTAAGAAATTGGCGTCTTCTGTGTTAAACCGGTGGAGATTTACTTCAATGACGTTTCCCACAGAGGCATAAATATTCTGGAACCTATTCGACCCAGTGAGTTGAATCGTGCCACTTGACATTTGATCGTTAATCGTGCCATAAATCTGTTTATTCTCGGCTTTGAAGTTCCATAAACTGACATTCAGCGTTTGACCAGCTTGAGCCATGATCTTTAAATGACCAGTGGAGCCGCATGCTTCTTTTATTGATGAGCTTGAGATAAGGCTGTGTTTACTTGTCACTTCTAGTGCACCTGCCTGGCATTGTCCCCTCTCTATAGCCATAACTGCAACAAAAATGTGGTTATATTTTTTAACCTGTAGAATTTTGTAATTGATTTTAAACATGAAACGTTTACTGCAAATCGAATATTTTTTTACCTTCCCTGCAAGTATAATTTATTTCGGCAAATCCAGTTAGCTGTGCACCACATGCCCCTTGTTCGTCCGTCCGCAACTTATTAGAAACAAACAAACTGCAGGATTGTTTTCCAGAACAGGTTTTATCGAGTGCTTGCAGTGCATCGTTGCTACAGCCCAGGTGTCCATAATCCCGGTCCACACAGCGTCCTATCTTCATGCGCCCGTATCTGGCAGAGTTGATCACAATAACCTCATTGCTATTGCATGCAACCTCGAAAACGTCTCCATTACAGAATTCTACAACACAGAAAAATAACTGGATCCCATATTTAGCCAAATTGTACTCTCAAAGAAACATTCTGACATGTCTTCTTGAAGCTGTGGAGTTGGCTGGTAACCTGGCAAAAGGGCTAAACTTCAAAAGGACTAAGCTTCAAAAGGACTAAACTTCATAATGTCTATGCGAGGAAAATTAGACCTGCAAAAGGACTAAACTTCAAAAGGACTACGAAACTGATATGGATTTCACCATCATTATTTTACCTCAAATTTGCATTACATGTCAGAAAATTACAAAACTACAAAAAAGCAAAATCTACGCTACTACACAGCAACAAAGTTTCTAGAAAAAATCTACGCCAGAACGCTGTTCTACAATTCTGCACTACTGTATATCCTTACTACAAAATAACAAAATCTAAGCTACTCTACTGCACTAAAATTCTAAAATCGCTTATCTGATACTGTTCTACGCCACTCTATTCTACTCTACTCACTCTACTCGACTTTAGTACTTCGACAACATTGTGCCAAAATTACTAAAGTAAAAGTTTAGTCCTTTTGAAGTTAAGTCCTTTTGCAGGCATTTATTTTTTAGTTTTGCTCCTTCGTAGATATTTTGCACTTTAGTCCTTTTGCAGGTGTCATTTTTTTCTCGTAGTCATTCTGAAGTTTAATTTTATTGAAGCGTAGTGTTCTTGAAGTTTAGTCCTTTTGCCAGGTACGTCCAAATCGTAACATTAGATTTTGTTGTAATTTAATTTGTCATGAACGTTTTTCAGCCAGGTTTTTGACAGAAAAGTCGGTAACAGCTCTGGTAATAAATTGGCTGTGATTAGTTTCAACAATAGATCAGTATCTAATGAACGCCTTTGACACAACGTTGAATAGACGTAGGTTAAGCAAGGCTGTTTAGACGTTAGTTTCGGTTGCAGCCACAGCTCAGTTTTCCAACCTCTAATCAACATCTTTACTTCAACGTTGAATAGTGCGCAAGTTTTTTCCCGCCTACTTTTGACAAATATTCATGAAAATTGACCCTATACAAATCATGCGTAGCTGGATGAATTAGTGGTGGGAATACTCTGACAGGGCGGTACCACATTATCACTGCCTAGCTTTATATGTTCTCGACGTTTGCACAGCGTCGCTATCCCAACATATGCACAACTATGTGCGATAGACGTTGTTTCAAATTCCATTTACAACCTTTCCGCAATGAAAAGCAGACGTCGGATAATGACGTCTAACATCGTCAGGTAGACATTGTTTCGACTTCTATAATCAGCCATAGCTCAATGTTTATGTGACGTCGGGTGCAGCGTCTATCAAGCGTTGATCTAACGTTACAATGTTTACTTATACACATGCTTGTTGCACTTAAACGATTTCATTTACTGGTAAAATAAAATGTACATGGGACGTTTATAAGAAATAACCACGACTAAATTACAAAATAAATCTGTTGAGACAGCATTTTAAGAGAAAAATCTTGACAATTACCTGTATTCGCTTTTGTATGTGAAATGCTATCCAAAACTAATAATACAGATAAATTTATCAAAGTGTTTATTTTAGTAAGCAGCAACGCCATTTTGCACCAAACCATTCATGAATCACTTCCTCTACGCGGCCCCAATATTACACAGCTGGCTTGCTTGAATCTAAGTTGAATAGAAATAGACAGAGAAAGAAAATATTCCCATCCTATTTTCGTACGTGTAACGCACGGTAAACGTTTAAATTGGCTGGCAGCATGTTGTTCTGCTGTTCATTCTCCAGTAACTTAAGCTGGCTAAAGACAGGCAAGAAATCAATAATGGTGTTTACTGCCTTTCCTCTTTCTCTCCAGACTGCAGCAGAACTCTCATTCTACATCACTCGTGTTGCGGGTGGGCGGAGGGTGTGAGGGGTATAATTACACATACTGTCCTTTCCTGCTGGCCCGCTTCACAGAGAAAGCGTGTTTTCTTGTTTTTAATGCCTCCTTCTCTCTCTCTCTCTCTCTCTCTCTCTCTCTCTCTCTCTCTCTCTCTCTCTCTCTCTCTCTCTCTCTCTCCCCCTCCCTCTCTCTCTCTCTCTCCCCCTCCCTCTCTCTCTCTCTCTCCCTCCCTCCCTTTCTATCTGTCTCTCTCTGTCAGGCGCCTTTTGAAGAATAATAATAGTAGTTTTAAAAAAATAATAATAATAATAACAGAAAAAAGTTGTCTTTAAACTGTAGAAATCACACGGAAAATATTTTTTAAGTGACAGGTCAGCAGCAATCCTTGAACAATCCAACCAGTCAATTCAAGCCATTCTGTCTTTATTCTCATTAAATCACTTTTCACTTCATTCCTGTAAAAGGACAACAACATATGGCTACTGTTGAGCACACCAAAAGCCATCTTATTTTTAAGAGATTATTGTCCTTTAAAGGTAGCAGTTTTTTTATGTGGAACCGTACAAAGGGCTTGTCGTAAACATATGAACAATTCATGATTCGGTCCACGTGGGAGGATGTGATTAAGCCCTTACGACTCCTTGAGTACCAGCCTTCAGGTTCACCGGAACTTTCCGGCAGCACCGCGCTGTACATGTGCTGGATGTAGCCCTGCGTGGTCACAGCAGGCTTGCTCTTCATTGTCAAGGGTCGCCTGATGTGGTCTTCTGTCCATACGCGACGCCTGAAGAGATTTGTAGTCACTTGCTCTGTCGATGGTAGAATTACGGCCATTTATACGCAGTGAGTTTTGTGTGAACTGATTGCTGACTAGCCTCTCGTCATCATTGATGACATAGCCTACAGGCATGTCTGGTTTGGTCTGTGGTAACAGTGTTGTCGTGTAGCCCTGTGCAGTCAACTTCCCGGAAGTCATTTTCCTACAAATCATATCACATTACGCATTACGCCTACTCGACTTTTACTACTGCTACTACTACTACTACTACTACTACTACTGCTGCTGCTGCTGATGTTACTACTACATTACTAATCAAACACGACAATATTATACGATACGCCTTTTTGTGTTCCCGGATCTAAGAACAGTAATATAAGCTTACCTCTTTAACAGAATTACTCCAACCAGAAAGATGCAAGCGCTGCCAAGGATTATCAGACTGCACACACCGAACACCAGCACATCTAGTTTATTAACAGTAATTGATCAAAGCTATAAAAAACAAGGAGAACACAATCAATCCACCTTATTCAAAATTTCGAAGTTATGCACTTTAAATAAAAATGGAATATATGTGAAATTAGAGACAAGGCATCCCAGCAAATAAGATCCATGTTATAAGTTCTATAGTACTGGTTCAGATCGCTTCCATTATATAGAAATCGTTAAATAGAATACACCGAAAACAAGACCACAGCTCAGCTGAATAGTGGTCCTCCTTTCAAATCTCACTCTTTGTGACGTCACTAGATTTCTATTGCTAAATGTTTCTTAGCAATTTTTGTTATCATTTCCAAAAAAAAAAATAAATAAATATTTTTAAAAATATATAAAAATACAATAAATAAATTAATAAAAAGAATTCGTAGGTGAAGTGTGGTGTTTCGGAATCTTTCCCCAAAGTGTGGATGTATCAAGTTAAGTGACTGCAATACGAGGGACTACATTAGGCAGGCATGATCTTACTCAGTGACACGCTCCAATCCTCGCTGTCTGCTGGCTCTGGCCTCGCCAGTCCCGTTTTCGCCGCGCCATCTGGAGAGAAAGGAAGCTTTGCATCATTGGTCTCTTTTCATGCACATTTTCTTTGCTAAAAATATGATATTAGTGGGTCTTGGCGATCTCCCCCCGTAGGCTGACTCCCCCCCCCCCCCCCCCCCATGACAGATTTTTTTAGTTAGTAAAACTTAAATCAGCAAAACTTGTACATTTCATTCCTTTTTTAATTTTCAACCTCACCTTTCATCTACTTTTACATAATTATCACTAGAAAATTAATCTGCTTTAAAATCCAGTTAGTAGTATTAAAATAAGGTTAATAAGACTATTGACAAAATGAGCATATAAAAAGTATAACAAGTATGAAAAGTTGATTTTGGCCGATGTCATCATTTAAAGCTTCATTTTACCTTAAATTTTCCACGATTGTTTGGTATTAAAAGATTTTAAGCTTATTAAACTGCGATTTTGTCAAGATTGACACTATTTATTTGATTCTATACTCTGGTGTGAAACCATGCACTACTGACTTTGTCCACAGTAGCCCAGGACACCAATCCATTGGTTATTTTCGCAACGCAGTGTCCAGGACTTAGATCCAGAGTGACAGCCAATCTCCATGACGTCACCATGACGTGTCATCCAGGCGCCTTCCGGTGGCGGCATATCAGCACATCCAGTAACTGAAAACATTCCAAACTATCTTGAAACAGAAGTTGGCGAGGAGATATGTTTTGATAAAATAAGAGAAAAATGTAAAAAAAAAAGTATTTTACTTTTATAATGAATGCACTGAGTTTCATTATCAATTTAAATAAACGTTGCTGGAATGAATTTCACTGGCCATACAAAATGAACACTGTTTCTTTTATAACTTTAGTGTGCAGTAATTGAATGAACGACCTTGTATTTCAATCAAGAAATCGGCACTGTGTGACTGCAGACTGTGAAAGTTTATCTCAATAACACTTCCAGAAGAAGCTAAGATGTGTTGAAATCTCATAGTTCCCTCAAGTTCGGTTGACTGGCTGGAATGGGAGTCCTTGACGACGCCGTATGAGTGATCCATGTCGCCAGCGAAGTCCCACAGACTAACATTCATTGTTTGACCAGGCATGGTAGTTATTTTGAGATGGCCAGATGACCCACGACAAACATCTTTGATAGATGAACTGGCGACTAGAGTTTGTGGGGAAGTTAGCTGCACGGCACTCCGCTGGCACTGTTCCCGCGTAATGGCCATAACTGCGAAGATATATTATTCTGTGTTGCTATTTTTATCGTTGTTTGTTCACACCATTTCTTTATGTTATGAATGAATTGTCTTTTACTTTAATGTTTTTTTTCTTTCCGGAACATGGAAGAAACTATATGCATAGATCTTAAATAAAAGTAGATTTATTTCGTTTTTTTTTTTTTTTTTTTTTTTTTTTTTTTTTTTTTTTTGTTTGTTTTGTTTGTTTTTTGCTTGTTTGTTTTTTTTTTTGTATTGAAAGTTAATAATAAATATAAACAAAGTATTCACAATGAATCACTAATTAATCGGTTTAATTTTTAATTACCTTGTGTACAGGAGTAGGCTATTTGCGCGTATCCTACTATCACCTCTCCGCAGGCTCCTGTAACATTTCGTCGTAGATCCGTGGTGATTGCTACGTCACAGGATCTTTTCCCGGAGCACGCGGTATCCAGGGCCTGAAGCGCGTCATTGCTACACCCCAAGTAGCCATGGTTTCTCTTCACGCATCGTCCTATTGCCATGCGCCCGTACAGAGCAGATTCAATCACAACGACCTCATCTGTGGCGCAAGTAGCTTTGAAATCATCCCCAATGCAATATTCTGAAAACAGGAACTGTTGTTATTAACACTTGACAAGCCTTTGGCTTGCAAGAGTTATATGAATTTGTGCGAGCAAAATTCGTCCTTTTTTTTTTCTTCTTGACACTTTTTCCGATTTTTTGTGTCTTCTTCTTCTCTGACACTATGGGCCCTACGACCATGAAACTTGGGACTTATGAAGAGCTTGATCTGAACATGTGCATGTCACTTTTTATTTTCGTCTTTGATTTCGTTTTCTTTGTCAAAACGCCATGTGAAAAGAGTGTATTTTTGCAAGTAAATGCGTGGCATTTAACCCACATCACATACAGTTGCTCAGTGAGCTTTGTGCGAGCTCTCACTGCGTAAATACACGGCGTATGCTAGATAAGTCAATAAAACCTTAAGTCAACAGAAACCAAACACTACTCGGCTTATAAGACGTATTCAAGCTGTGTTGTTTGCAATATATTATTCAAGAAATAACCCATTGAAGGAAGTTTTTGTGCGTTTTAATTTTTGTAAAGTGTTTAACATTTCGCTAGCGAAGTGAGGTTCTAGTTTTTATTTAGTTCGTCTACAAATATATTTCAATCAGTTACCTTGGAGCGAAGTGACCAAACGCTAGTATTGGCAAAAAAATGGAGGGTGCGGGGGGGGGGGGTGCAACTGCCCACAAGTTTCGGTTATTACCGTCACTCATCGGTGAGATGATTTTCTTGAAAAAGGTCAAGATGAAAAACAGCTATGGTGCGGATTGCAAGTAGGAGGGGGAGAGGTGAGGGGCGAGTGAGGGGGCTGGTGAATTTGTGACCATTGTAATAAACTATGTGCGCAAAACGGACCAGTTACTTAGTACTTAACCAAACAATAAGTGAATGAAGAAACGAAAATATATACCCGAAGCACTCCCTGATGCAATAATATCCAAAATATAAAGGAGCAAAATACATTTTAATCCCAAAGATGTAAATTTGGACGCCATTTTGGGGCAGCTGCAAGCACTGATCACTTCCTCACTAATATAACAAATTCAGGCTGCTTTGTAACCAGCTTTTATTTTGCCTCAGAATAGACTGATAGAGAAATAATTTGGTACCAGTTTCTGAACATGTAACGGCAATATAGCGTCAGGAGGCTGGTGCTGCACGTCATGTTGCTGGCAAATGCACCTTTACTTAACCCCTCTAAAGACTGCGGTTTGAAAATCAATCTTGCCTGTAAAAATTAGATCAATTAGGCCCGTCTACAGAGAGCTTACACAAATGTGTACGACTTTGGAAACCTTCCCGGCTTACAAAATTGATGACGTCGTTTTGAAATATAAACTTGATGTGCTAAACTACCACCCCACCCCACACCTCACCACCACCACACCACCACCCCACAACTACCCCCCCCCCACACACATCACCATCACCACCATTCCTCCCCCACCCCACCAACATCTGTGTTTCTGGAGAATCTACAAAAGACCACTTTTTCCAAAAAGACATTTGTGATGTATTAAGGTTATGTTAGTACTTAACTTAGTCATATCATTCCACTTCCGTTCTCATCAGTACGACAGACGAGAAGGACATTAGTAGTTACCTTGAGTTTATCGGTAAACTTAAAGGTTAACTTAATGTTTGAAACTGATGACATAATTTGCTACTGAGTTGGTCGCTTTTTTGTGTAAATAAACACAATGGTAAGTACATTATCAGTTATTTGTTAAAGTATTACATTGGCAAAGGTAATTAATGTGTTTTATACAGTTTCCAAATTTGCTACAAAAAGTTTCATGCGTTTTAAACTAATTCCCTTTTATCGCCCAACCTGTTTACTTGTACTTGATTTTCCAGTTATGTGCCTATTTATATAGACCTCTAATATTGGCAAAAAAATTATAAAAAAAAATTGAAATAAAACGTTGTGTTGGTGCACAGTTGCAAAGTAAGGTAAAAAATCTCCCTTCGAACAAATCTATTATCCGGACATATTTTTCAGTCAAGTTAAATTTTTCATTGGTTTATTATAATATGGATTAAAATCTGGTAAATTCGGACATCTCCCTACTCAGGACCCCGGACAACATTTGTCGGTCAAAATAGTAGGTTTTACTGTTAGAATACCCCGGGTAATTCCGATAAGTTAATTGCGTGATCTCGGTGTGCTGTTTGCACGCCGTGTCGGAATAAATGTAACTGTGGATCATGTGTGGTGGCTGTATTTATGCACAAAACATTAGTATTGGAGGTGACTTTGCGGTAATTTTGAAATGTGGCCCCGAGACAAGTCAAGAGTTAGCACTTCAGTTATTATAACTAATATATTGTAGAACAGTTTTAAAAGTAGAAGGAGTAAAAGTAGTAGGATAAAACACCCACATTACTGATTTCACTTATGTTTTAGATATTTTACCAGATAAAATTGGTTCACTAATTTCAAATGTGTTAATTTTAAATTTCAGCTACTGGTGTTTTTGCTTTCAATTATCGTGCCATCGGTTGTGGCGCCATTACCAGAATATATACCAGCAGCCAGAGAAGAAGTGAACCAAGTAATCTTCGACCGCGATGAATTGATCACGCAATACTTTATGCAACACTACACCAACGCAGATATACTATCTGTCCTACTGACAGTGCATGGAATCGCAATCAGTCTGTCGAATTTAAAGAAAATTCTAGGCCGACTTCGATTAAAGCGAAGAGTAACAGTAACAAATGACCTAATTATGACAGCCATTGCACACATAGAGAGAGAACTGGCAAGCAGTGGTCAATCGCTGGGTTATAAGAGCATGTGGAAACGACTGCTGAATAAGGGAATTCGATTACCGCGTGACACTGTTCGTAGGGCACTCCTTGAGTTAGACCCTGAGGGCGTTCGGTGTAGGAGATCAAGAAGATTGCGTCGCAGATTATATGTTAGCCCAGGTCCAAACTTTGTTTGGCACATTGATGGATATGATAAGTTAAAGCCGTATGGATTTGCGATTCACGGAGCCATCGATGGCTTTTCGAGACGGGTCTTAGGGTTGGAAGCTGGAACATCAAATAACGATCCTAAGGTTATTGCAAGATACTTTTTAGATACAGCGTTGCATTTGGGGAAAATACCAACTGTTGTTCGTTGTGATAAAAGAACCGAAAATATTCACCTTCGCAACATTCAAATTTTTTTCGGCAAGATGGAAATGATGATTTTGCTGGAGAATACAGTTACTTAGAAGGCCGCAGTACAGCAAACTGCAATTGAGTGGAATCATTATAACATAGAAACAAAATCAGGAAGTAACAACATTCGTGGAAAGCCAGATTTACTGTATTTTTGTCCAGAACAACATGGTTGCGAATCGTTTGGGAAAGAATATTCAAGAGAAGAGGCAGTGGGCATGATGGAAGCCATAAATGAGGGGGAGTTTGTTCCTGAAAACAGGCGATTGTTTCTTGAACTGGTTAATGGACTACTTCCCAACTGGGAGCCTGTGGATAATCTCCAAGACGCTTTGCGGCTGTATGCAAATATTCTTGATGCCATAGAAGAAGCAATGTAAAATTCGTAAACAATCTTTATTTTAATTCAATGTAGAAAAATGTAACTATTCCTTTTTCATCTTAATTATAAACTAATGTTACAAAAATAGCTTTTGTCTAAAGAAACTTTTCTTGTTTGAATGTCACTCAATCAAAGCCAAGTAATGTGTTCAGAGTCAGACAAGAACAAAAACACAAAATGTGTTGTGTTTTGACACTGGCTTTTAAGCATTGACCATAGAATTTTCACAAAAGTACTTCCTTTAGTAAAATATGCTAAAATATGCTAAAATAAAAATGAATACGGTTATTGGTATTTTTGGTACCAGTATTGATGTTTAATTCAACGCTTAAGATAATCACACTTAAGGCAACAACTAAAGGAACACTGATTACTAATTTACTGATTAAGGTAGCCATGAAAGCTTAAGACAACTGTTAAGATAATCCCTAAGTTAACTCTTAAGGAAACTGTTAATTCCTCAAATAGCCTTTAGCATAATCATTAAGTTAACTCTTAAGGTAACTATTAAATCTAAAGACAAGTCTTCAGGGAATTCTTAAGTGAACCGTTAACTTAACTAGTAAGTTCTCACAAAACCGCTAAGTGCTTATTACTAGTTGAATTATGAAGGTGGCCATGAAGGATAAAGAGAACCGTTAAGGTAATCCGTAAGTTAACCCTAAAGAAAACTGTTAATTTCTCAGACAATCCTTAAGATTATCTTTAAGCTAATTCTCAAAGTAACTGTTAAATGTAAAGATAAGCCTTGGGTAAACTCTTAAGTTAACCGTTAACTTAACCAGTAAGTCCTAAAAAAACCGCTAAGTACTTATTACTAGTTCAATTATGAAGGCCGCCATGAAGGATAAAGCGAACCGGTAAAGTAATCCGTAAGTTAACCCCAAAGAAAACTGTTAATTTCTCAGGCACTACTTAAAATTATCTTTAATTCTTAAAGTAACTATTAAATGTAAAGATAAGCCTTGGATAACCTCTTAAGTTCACCGTTAACTTAACCAACTAGTCCTGAGACAACCTTTATGTGCTAATTACTAATTTAACCATGAAAGTAACAATTAAGTCGAAAAACAACCGTGCTAGCGATTACTAAGTTCCATAAGTCACAGGTCATATAACAAGCAAAGTAAACTCTTTTAAACATTGCTTTTGATTAGCAATAACAACACTGAACATGTGAACACTTTACAAATTTTCTGCTTAAGTTTAAACTTAAGTAGAATAAGAACCACAAAAAAACATTGTCCGTATAAATGTGAACAAACAGTAAACTTAGCTGCAAAGTCTGTACTCATCAGCTCAATTCACAAAAGTCTGAACAATCAATCTTTCATTTTCCCACATACATCAGTTCAAATTTACCATGTGTTTCTTTACTTATTCATATTGTGCTCAGCATACTTGCTAAGTCTTTTAAGTGCAAAGTAAGGTCCCCATTTTTATAAAATACTCTAATTTAGCAAACACTGTTTATCAGCCACAAACACTGCTGTATGCACAAGAACCAACACAAACTCATGATAAATTCTCTGACAGGTGTTGAAGAGACGTAGCAATCATAGCTGCACTGGGACGTTCATCTGGAGAAAAATGGAAAACGTCCAGCAGAAACACATGTAACGCCTGATGTGTGCCAGAAAGAGCGTTTAGTTTATGAGGCTTCTCGTCTTTTTGAAAGACTTCCTCCATGAAATTCCTGAGATGTTGTGGTTTTGTTGGTGTCTGCTAAATACGTTTTCCACTGAACAGCTCACATAATAGGCAACCTAAGGCCCAACTGTCGCTGGCAAATGAGGAACGGGCCCGATCATTCAGCAGTTCCGGTGCCATGTATGGGAAGGTTCCCTTTGCCGGTGAAATGGTTTGGGATTGTTGAACACTTTCTTTTATCCGGCTCAAACCCATGTCGCAAATTTTGATGCCAGTCATATCCCCACTGAGTAGGACGTTTGGTGGTTTCAGATCTCCATGAACTACTTCTTGCTCGTGCAGGTAGACTAATCCTTTGGCGATGGCAACGGCGAATTTCAGTTTTATCTCGGTCGTCAGTTTGGAATATTTCCTCTTATTGAATATGAGAGTGTGCAAGTTTATGTCCAACTTTTCTGTTATGAGCAATATGGAATTGTCGTCCTTCTCAAGGCCGTAAAATGTCAAAACATTGGGATGGCGCAAATGACGAATGCAAGCAAATTTCGGGCTGTAGCACTTCAAGAACACCTTCTAGCTGGTATTCACCTATGTAAATAGATTCCTTAGCCACAATTTCAATGCCGTTCCACATCGCTCCGAAGACTCTTGCTTGCGCACCTTGTGCTATCATCTCCAGCTTCTGGATCTTTCCATCTTTATTTTCGGCACCTTGCTCATGGCATCTTCGTCTATGATTGGGCGATCATGATCAGGTTTGTCCTCAGGGGCGTCAGCTTGCCCTTTCTCTTCCATGTTTTTGGTGACATGTTCTTCTTGAAACCTTGCCGTTTTCATTTTCTTCAAAACGGGTATATCTATTTCATTAGTTTTCGAAGAGCTGGATCCCTTGGATTTTTCACTTTCTACAATGTACAGCGCATTAAACTTCGATGGATACATATCATTTCGTTGGAAGTATGTGCGGATGTTTGGAATGCCGGAAAATGATGTTAGCAGTGGCGCATCCTTTCTCCCAATTTTCATGCCAATGATATTTGCGTATGGATAGTTTTCCTTTGAAAGGTCAAGGATATCATCAAACGATTCCCCTCCAGCTAATTTAACAGACTTGGATGATGAACGATTAACTTTTCCGCCTTCCTCCATAAGCGACATTCTTAATGAAAAGGCCTGCGGCGGTTTAGTGTGTCCTCCAGACCTGCTATCTCCTCCAGGAGACGTGATGCCCTGCAAACGTTTACACGTTTTCATAATTACGGGCTTGTTTGTTTTTGTATATAAAACTGAGATTGTATTTGTTTAAACAAGACTGTCAAGGGATTCCAGGAATATGAGACAAGCAGTATTTCCGCACAAAATATGCAAAGTTGGTACTTTGGACCAAGCGCCAAAACATTCAATTTTAGACAGCTAATAAAACATTTCTGCATATTTATGACAAATTCAATAAAATTTGTGACCGCTCAAAAAAATTATCAAGTAACTAAATTTTTGGAAGAGCCTAAAATGTTGCAATTTGGGCAGATTGCATAAAAAATGATTTTGTAAAGGAGGGTAACACAACAACTATTTCAACTTAGAGCAATTTTTATTGTAACTAAAGAAGATTCAGGGTTTATCACTCACCGAATGATGTTAAGTAACGCAGATTTAGTTTTTGGAGAATTTTTTAAAAGTAATTTTCTGATAAAAATAGTGAGAATTTTTAGGCGACTTTGGTAAAAACTGTAGGAGCCAGGCGTTTGTAATTTTTATAACGACATTTTGCAGATTGCTGACAATTTGTTCACAAAAACAAAGCACAGGCCTGTTTACAATTTTATGTGCGAAATTTTTCGAGTATGGGAATGTAATTGATTACTGGTCATTCTTGTTGTTGTTTAGTTTACTAGAATTTTCAATAAAGCGCATATTCTCATCCACACCCTTTGAAGTTATACTTGAAAGGAATCTCCTCAAAAGAAGAGAAACAATCTAAAAATTAGATTCCAAAAAATTAAAAAAATTCCCCCATTTGGCCAATTTTTGGGGGATCGCCAAAATGAGTGATTTTTCAAAAGAGGCCTACCTAGGAAATATTCTTGCAAAATTTGAAGAAAATCTGATCAAAATTGTGGGAGAAGCATTTTGAAAATTGGCATTCAAAAAATTTCAAATGTCCTCCATTTAGCCAATTTTTGGTGGATCGCCAAATTTTTTTTTAAAGAGAGGCCTAAACAGAAAACATTCGTATAAAACTTGAAAGGAATCCGATCAAAACTGAAGGAGAAGAAGCATTTCAAGTAAAAGTTTACACACGTACATACGTACATACATACATACAGACGACAGATACCACTCTATTGATGGGAAAAGACCGGCCCGACATAGTCGGCTGGTCTAAAAAAGATTTTTTGGGGGATTATGGGTTTAGTTAGGGAGACATTTGTTTTTGTTTACAAAAAAAAAAAAGAAACTAAGTAGGTATCGATTGAAAATGTATAATATTAGCCTGTATTTTCATGTTTTGTGTGCACTGGCCGCTCTAGTTTCACCTTGAAGACGAAGTTAAAGGGCAACGGTGTCGCAGATAGCAAGTAGGGAATTTCTAATTAACTAAGACAGTAACTCTGAAGGTTGTTCATACGTGTTAACACAATCCTTAAGATATCCCCTAAGTTAACCTTGAAGTTTTCCACCAACTTCTGATGTTTTCTTTACAACTCTGAATTAAGTTCTCATTACACAGGAATCAACAAAAAATAACATAAGATTCTCATTTTTGGCTTGAAGTGATTATTATGATGTTGTAGGATTTATAAATTCATTTTAGAATATCCAGCCTTTACAGCAGCACAAATACTCTTAGCATGTTCATGTGAACGTACAACGGTGCAAACAACTATATTCTGTGTACTGTATTCTGTATATATTCTGTATTCTGTATACAAACAGCCCGACAGACAGCCAAAGAGAATGATAGACAGAACTCAGTTGAGTTTCTATTAGTAGGAGATTAATTAATAAATAAATGTGACATGAACTAAAGTAACTTGGCAATTTTTTTCTATTATCGCTCATTGGGTCTTTTTTGCCTCACATCGTATATTATTAAATCCCTCTTACCGCCAAAATAATCTTGAAAGTATATAAAATTGTCACACACCATCATTTTTGCATAAAAAATGTGTATCAAGGGCAAATTCAGGTAAATTTTTAACTTACCATTGGCGGTTGCCATTTTCGATTCAAAACACTCCGCGGGTACTTTCTGTTTTCGTTGACTGCTTTCAGAAAATAAAACTGCGGAATAATTAATTTAACTGCTAAGACAATCGCTAAGCCGAAGGTAACTCTTAATGTCCTTCTCGTCTGTCGTAGATCACAAGGTGTTTATTCACTTGAGTAAATTACTAGTTTCAGAATAGACGTGTTTTATTTAATACTTGAACACAACAACCCTTCATGCTTTTGGTTGCAACGAAAACCCCACTTTCTCCGACATCTAATCAACGTCTTCTGTGCAATGTTAAATAGACGTCGGAAAATCCATGCTTTAAAGACGTCGAATAAGAGACGTTGTGTGGACGCTGCGGTCAAAACCAAACAACAATACAATCAGGTTACCACTCCGTTACCATTACCGCTCACAGAATATGGAAGCCATGACAGGTGGCTTCGAAAATAGATGGATATAGGGCATTAAAAGATGAGCGGTGAATGGATGACCCAAAGGTGGGGTACTGTGACGGTGGGGTGACCACACTATTGTCATTGTCTTGACGACGATTCTAGACTAATAAGTTTCTACCTGGTTTCAACTTTCATTTGAAACCAGGTAGAAGTTGTTTCGTCTCCCATAATCAACCAAAACCCGACGTTGATCTGACGTTAATGCGACGTCTACCAAACGTTCATTCCAGATTAATACTTCGACTACTGCGAGTTCATATTCATCCAAAATAATCAAAGTGAAAATGTAATTTAAATTTATGCCATATCTGCAGTTCTGTTCATTATGCCTCCGATCAACACTGCATTACACAGGATCTTAAACACTGAACGTAGCATTGGATCCATGCAATCTTTTTTGACCGTGACTTGAAAATATCTAGATTTGCTTAAAACATATCTATTTTGTTTTTAGCTTAGTTTTTTTAATATACAAACCAAACTTACAAAAGTGATTGTTGATCTCCGACCAGTGAGTTTGTTTCGTGATTGATTAGTCCTGATTGATTTTCTGATTGTCTTATTTTTATTGGTTCAGATATTCGCCACATTTGCCAATTTTGTCTGTATTTCATATTTTTATCGTTAAGAAATTCTGCACAGATATTAGAGGAGACAGAGAAGGAGGCGAGGAAGGAGGCATTTTTATATATCTGCAGATGCGGCTTGAATGTGGAAATCATTACACCATTAGAGATAATTAGAACCTGAGGTGTGTTTAATATTTATTTACTAACCCGAATTTATGTAATTATTGGATGCCGTTATCCACATTTATTGGTATTTAAAGATTTCGCAAATTGAATTTGTAATATCATAAATTTAGCTTTTGATGTCAATAAGCCAATGAATGACACCAATTATTCACTTCCTGATATCAGTAGTCAAATAATCATATAAATAGTAGAAAAGCTATTTTTTAGTGAATTGCATATTTTGATATCAAAAAGGGAATTACTGGTATGAATTAATAAACAGTAAATAAGCCTGCACCTATGGACAATCTTCACTTTGAAACATTTGATATCTAAACTCTTAACAGTTATTGATATCAAGAATTGTGACGAATATAAAATATCGGAAATATTTTCTATTTGTACCGATTAAAATCATCTTTAATATCAAAACTTTACTCATGAAATCATTTAAAAATCAGACTTATGACTGCGTGAAGTAAATTGTTGACATCATTAAAATAATTTGGTCTCAGTTTTTTTAATATTAGAAATAAATTAAAACCTGATGTCAAGAAATTAACGTCTGATATCAAAAATTAATATTAAATATAAATTTCAAATTGGTATTATTTCTTATTTAATTTCTTATATTAAGAATTCTTTATTAATATCCAAAACAAATAAAAGAAGAAAAAGGAAAATAGCATAAACTATGTGTTCCACAATGAACTCACATATCTGATTCGGAAAAAGTTCCGTTGATATCTTACCGCAAACCCTTTTCGGCGGTTCGGCCTGTTGTATATTAGGCCTTTTTATTTCTGTAGACTCAGTGGGGATTTCCCGAAATGGTACCCATTCAAAGAAGGAAACTATTTATTGAATCCTTACACTGCAGAAAGATCTCCGCAGAGGTCAGTTGTTTCATAGCAGCGGGAAATCCGAGAAGCTTATTAATATTATTATTATTATTATCATTATTACTATTTTTATTATTAGCAGTAGCGGTACTACTTCTACTACTACTACCACTACTTCTGCCACTACTGCTTTTACTTCTTCCAGTGTTATTATTACTGTTTTTAATTAATCAATTAATGAAGGACGCAAAATTTCAGAAAGAAAGAAGGGCTAAATATAAATACCGTCATAAAAAAGAGCACAAAATAAAATAAAGGGAATGAAGTGATAGCTCATATGAATATATGTGATTTCACCATACATTTCACCATATATATATACATATATATAAGCAACTTGAATAGCTCACAAAAGTATTGACACTACAGAAATGATTTATTCGTTGTCAGGCATTTGCTCCCAAATTCAGTGCTTTGTCCCGCAGGAAACTGCATCCAAATCTATTGATCGTGACAGTTCGCAGGCAGCATGAATGGCTGTCATAGCAATAGAGAGGTTAAGATTTCTCAGAAGAGCCAGTAATGCACCGTGTAAACTTGCTAAATGTACACACTACACGTTTTGCGGTGTAAAACTGTCGAGCAGACAACCTGTTTAGCCTCTCTCTTTTGCATTCTATACACCAGTATATTGAACCAAGCACAACACAGACCAGAACGCGGAAATAACATCTTGCAGAAATATCAACAAGGATTTTTTGCTATGAACTAAAATCATAATAATGAAGTTGTTAATAATTTTCCTTTGTTTTTATTTATGTTCTTCTATCGGTTTGGATAATACAATTCCGCCGAGAGGTAAGTCTGGATTGAAACATCTTCTGTTGGTGAGAAACCATTTTTTCATGTGCAAGCTTGTTAGCATGCTTGTCTCTGATTTTTTAAACGACCCCTTAACGCGAAGTACTAATTTTTAAAATACCCCTTTTTACCAAAAAATTACACCCCTCTAACTTTTATACCATAAAACGGGAGTGAAAAATTTATTTAAAAACAACCTTTCCTTTAAATTATATTCGTATGAGTACAGCTAGAATGTACGTTACTGCAACCATAAAAGAAAACTAGACAGATCTTCACATTGTAGAAGTCTATGAGCACAATTTTTCAGTACTCCTGTTTGATGGACCTGATGCGATGTGATATAAGCCGCTGATCCAAAAAGTTTTTTGGCGAAAAGCGAAATTAGCACTCCGCGCCAACCACGTCTGACCCCAAATTTACTTTTTTTTTTTGGGGGGGGGGATTGCATGGTAACACATATGCTACCAAATAAGCGACGGTTGCGAATACTATCTTGGTTTTGGGGTGTGTGTCTGCCTGTATCTATTCCACCCTATTCCTCCACTTCAGCTGAATTCGCAATCGTTGCTGTAAAGAAAGATACCCAGCAAACATTAAGACGTCAGAATGACGTCGGATCGACGTCGTGACCCGACGTTTCCGACGTCGGACTGACGTGCCGGTTTTGGTTGTTTATGAAATGGAACCGACGTCGGGTTTTCAACGTCAGAATGACGTCGGGTTCCAACCTAAATCCGACGTCGGAATTAAGTCGGTTTTAGGTTGTTTATGAAATTGGAATCGGCGTCGGATTCCGGCCTGAAACTGACTAGAGTTATATAATTAATAGATAATTAATCATTCAACTGCTGTTGTGAAATACATACGAAATCATTTTCCATGTACATTTTTACAATCTAGGAAGAAAAATACAGACGCGCCATCAAAATTCTAAAATTTTCATGTAAAAATTACGTTTTTTTCATCCTTTTTTTCAAAATGACTTCCATTTCTGGTGAGCGATAATAATGTTCATCACTTTTTGGTCGTTTTTGCAAAGTCGGAATGACGTCAGAAAACCGACGTCGCCTCGACGTCAGAATAAAGTCGGGTTTTGGGGTAATAGGTCAGAATATGGTTGTGAAGTCGTCGCGACCAAAATCCAACCTTTTTTTCAACCAAAAAAGACGTCGGTTGTTTGCTGGGTACTGTCAAATAAATAACCAATTAGACAGCCGATTCCTGCAATGAAATGCCATTTTAAAGACCAGGGCTGAATTTTAAACCCTTTTTAATGCTTAAAACTCATTTTTTTACACAAATAATGACCTTTTTATATTCAGAGCTTATTTTAGATTTTTAAATTATGATTTTAGAAAATCGCCTGTAATTCAAGAAGTTAAAAAATAATGGTTATTTATAATTCTCATTCTACATCAAATTATTTTTGGAAAGCAAACATTTTTTTAAATAACCTTAAAAATTCATTTCTAATTTCTAAAATTAGATTTTAAAATTTATGAAATTCAGATACCTTAGTTTTAATTTTAAAAATAAGAGTATTAAATACTGAAGCAAATCATTAATCATTACAATATCTGGTCCTACATAGAGAATATTCTCAACATTTCATTTTCATAAGTTTAACCATCGAAATTTAGGTCAGTGAGACACTTGGGTCAGAGAAATTTCGACCAAAGTGAAAAGTGTCACATTTCTGCGAATTTTTATTATAATTCTTTTCTTTTTCAATATTCTTTGCTCCAATCAAAGAACAGGGCAAATTAGTTTTTTATCACTGTTGTTTAACTTGCTGAAAAGAGCAAGGAGTAAGAACGTCCCTCTATTTAGCAAACCCTTAAAGGAATGATTGCGGGTATTGGACCAAAAATGCACCATCCCCTCTTTCGCGCAGCTTCTACAAAATTTCCCTTAAATGTCATTAATTTCCATGCACTCTCGTATCAGAGAAGCGTTTGTTCATTAAACCAAGGTTCTATGCAAGACGTATAACCTTAAAATTATCCAGCTAATATATCTCGCCAGCATAACCTTTCCAAAGTTTTATGAAATTTATAAAAGAGTTAGACTCCTTCATTGAAATCAAATTTACACTAAGTAACGAGGACCGCAAATATTATCTAGTTAATTAACAAAACTTAAAACTAAAAATTAAGTCTCAAATGCATTCCAAACTCATGCATGAAGATGAAGTCCAAAAATGAATGTATTGTGCCATTAAATATATCTTGAAACAAAGGTGTTGTTACACGCTGCATGCATACCGCTCACGCTTTATAACAACAACAAGCAAACAAAAATATTCAGGTGTACAAATATTAGGATCTCATCTAAGGCGACAGGTATATATGGGTTCTTTATAAGTAAACCTTGCATCTGGCTCCACGCAGGGCGTCCGATGTCCGAAAGTCGATAATTTTGACTGTGCATACACTAAAGCTGAGCATAACTAATCACTTAGTCCACAGCATCCATTTGTCATTGGAACAAAAATGTTCAACCATTAGAATTTTTCGCAGAATATTGCCCTCTGGAAATGTTTCGAGCGAGTTGCGCTGTCGGCGAGGTGATCCTGATGGAACAGGCACGATTCGGCAGGATGCGGCTGGGACGCTGTCTCAAGGTGGATCTGGGCTACATTGGTTGTGGCGGAAACGCCTTGCACTTGTTCGATCGAGTGTGTTCTGGGAAGCGAAATTGCGAGATACAAGTTGGGGACAAGGGAATGGAAGAAAGAAGCGACTGCACCCACGGCCTTCTTCAGTATCTGGAAGCTAGCTACCATTGCGTAAAAGGTAAATAGGTCCCACTTGTACTTGCACTTAATAATGAATTAGACGACATTCAAAACGGCATTCCGATATTCAGACCAGGGACATTTTGCAGAGTGACATTTTGCCAAATTGGCATCTGAGCGAGAATTTTAATTGTGTGAGGTATCTTTTAAAATGATTCATCAAATTGAGGGTTGTATCGTTTTTCTTTATGGGCCAAATAAAATAGATATCACCAAATAAAAGAGATATCACACATAATTTGACGAAACAGTTAAAAAGGATATAAAAGAAAATTATAAATCTCAGAATAATTTTTTAGATGCGAGTTTCGGCAAAAGGTGCCTCGGCTTGATATCGATGGGCTTGATGTGGTTTGGCTAAATGTTGCTTGGCTGAACATCACTTAGCTTAATGTGGCTTGGTTAAGTGCCGCTCGGCTAAACATCACTGGGCTTAATGTGGCTTGGCTAAGTGTCGCTCGGCTAAACATCACTGGGCTTAATGTGGCTTGGTTAAGTGCCGCTCGGCTAAACATCACTGGGCTTAATGTGGCTTGGTTAAGTGCCGCTCGGCTAAACATCACTGGGCTTAATGTGGCTTGGCTAAGTGTCGCTCGGCTAAACATCACTGGGCTTAATGTGGCTTGGTTAAGTGCCGCTCGGCTAAACATCACTGGGCTTAATGTGGCTTGGTTAAGTGCCGCTCGGCTAAACATCACTGGGCTTAATGTGGCTTGGTTAAGTGCCGCTCGGCTTAATATCGCTTGGTTTTATGTGCCTTGGCTACGTGTCGTTCAGCTAAACATCCTACTTTTATTTTAAACACCTCGAGTAAATCAGAGTGCTAAAACTAAAACTGTAAATAATTTTTATTGGTCTTGTTCTCAAATATTCATCAAAGATATCAAGATATTGTAACAAGAGGTAAAGCCTGCAAAAATGATTTAAGGTGATTTGAAATTACCTATTGTTCTCGTTGCAAAGTTGAGATGTTTTGAATGGTTCCACAGCACACATGTTTGATCAGAAGAATTGCCCAAGTCCATACATCGCCACCGTGACGTCACTACGGACAATGATAATAAGCGACATGGCATTGACCGGGTGCGTGGAAACGAACAAACGCTGGAAGATATCCACTGATTCTGGTCAAAATATGAACATAACTTTAATTAACTTCGATATTAGTCAGCCTTTGCAGATGCTAGGAAAACTGATCGATTCAGAAGCGGGAAAAGATAAACAGTTTGGAAGTATTTCGCGTCATGAAAATGTATTGATAACCCACGGAAAGGAAGTTGATGTGCTCTTCTACTCAAACGTGAGACGATTTGCACTGCAAATTGAAGGTAAGTCATCATATATGTGAACCATCTTCTATCTAAAATGGTTTGTATACGGTTATTCCCTTCAATCAAAGGGCTGGCCCAAGACTATAATTGAATCAAATTTGCTGTGACAGTCTAAAATCTAAAAGGCACGTATATGCAACAGCATGGCGTCCATCCAACCTCGGTGACTACGTGTCATTTCAAAGCCCCCCCCCCCCCCCCCCAGCTTCTTTTCGTGCAGATAATTTTCCCCTCGTTGGTCCCTTCAAATACCAGCTCATCAGATCATTTAATGGTAGACTTTGTAGCTTAAGCAAGTAAAAATAATCTTGATTCTCACCCCCAGGCCAGGTCAAAAAAAATACAAAAAGGCTAAGTGAGTAAAAAATGTTCGAATAAAAGTGTTCGAAATGTAAAAAGATTTCGAATGAAAAATACCATATAAATATTTTATAAAAGTATTAATCTATATTTAGGGAAAAAGACGAAACAAACAAGGTCACCAAAAGCTACCTCAATCCCTAAACTCCCACCCTACTGGCGGGTCAGTTGTTTTCGAGAAAGATAGGAATATCATCGGGCGGCTAGATCTAATTTAAAAACAAATGGGATAAGAAAAACTTAAATCTTCAAAATAGTGTAGTATAATTCTGTAGTGGTGTTGTTTCTTGCAGTGCAAGGGTGTTCTGACCTGACACCGCCAGATGGGGCATGGTTGTCACGTGAGGGTGACGTAACCGAAATTGGTTGTCATTCTGGCTCCAAAACATGGACACTGAGATGCGAGCACAATCAGTGGATCGGTGCTGTGGGTTATTGTGGATCAGGTGAACCTTGTTCGTGGAAATAGAAGTAGAACTTAAAAAGACATATGTATTTACCTTTAATGCAGACACTCATTTATAGGTGTCCTGTAACAACGACGAAATACAACTGACAACTATTAGTTTTAAGTAAGACATACTTGAAGTAAAACAGCACGAGATATATTTGTAATATTTTGTTTTGAGGTATATCATGACTCTCTTACCTTACTAAACGCAGGCTCGGAAGATATATTTATTGATTTATTGAAAGCATTTATAATGTGATTATCTAAACTAGCCCTAAGCCCAAAGCAATATAACCAACTTAATCATCTTCATGGTCGTCTGGGCCAAAAAGAAAATTAAATACTGTAACACTCCTACTGCTATGTGATTGCTCAAAGTTAATTAATTTCACAAAATATTCACAAAATCAAATTCCGATTCACCCCATACTCTTCAGTTCAAAATCTATTGTAGGATAGTATGTTTTTCAGATGAAACCAAAAAAGAAAATCTTTCCAAAAAAGGCGGAGAAACTCTACAGATATCACCGAGTAAGTAATGGCAATATTAAATAACCAGGCCATTCGGTAGCAATGAAGATAAATAAGATAAATGGTAGAGTGATGAATAAATGAACGTCACAAGGTCTGTTATTATTTTACAAATTTCCATAATGCCTGTCAAGTTATTGTAGAATTTAAAAAATGGGTCTAATCGTATTGATGGCAATCGTCTCTAGTTCAAATTTTCGCGGGCCCGATTTTCGTTGATCCAGACTATTTTTTGCTGTTTTGCCTTTTCGTCCTCAACTCACTCTCTAATTACAAATTTTGCAAATCTTGCAACTTAATACGCTGCCATATGGAGATCTGCTCAATTCTTCTGCTGTTCTTTTACCATAGTAACAGTTTTTATGTGTTGTGTATATTGCGTCTTGCAGATGTCTTGGTGTTCGGCGTCTGTAGTCTGGTCCTTCTCGTCAGCTCCATTGTCTTCCTAGCAGGAGTTCTCATGCTGAAAAGGTTAACATACTTCTTTCTCTTTTATTCCAAATTCGACTTTTAAAAGGTGTAGTAAGGGCATAAGAACTGCTTCTTTTAATTTGTGATGGTGTCTCACTTGAAAAGTTTGAATAATTATTGCCTGCGATTTCATTGTAAAATATTGATTTAATTTCGCCGTAGCCACAAAGGAACTGCACAGTTAAGTGTACCCCGAGTGTAATATTAATTTTAGTTGATCTAGCTGTATCACACAAATAACGTTTAAATGGATGTATTTTGCTTAACAGGACAAATTTATTGATTTGCTTTTTGGTGCTTGTTGGAATTAATTAACAGAATCAATTTACAAAATCAGTTAACGGAATCAATTAACTTTTGTGCATAAAGCCACTCATTTATCTCTTTTTTACTTATTTACTGAACGTGCAGATAAAGTAATTGTAATTAATTCTGAATTATATATCACGACTTGCTATGGTTAAGAGTGTGGAATGCCGTTTTCACATTTATTAGGGAATTATTGATATCAAGAATTAATTTTTGATCTCAAAAATTGGTTTTGTGATATCAAGAGTTAATTTTTGCTGTAATTGTATTTCTGATATCTTTAAATGTATTTTTGATCTCAAAAAGTAAGATTTGATGTCAGTAAATATTTAGAGACATCAAGAAATATTTATTGATATCAAAACCGATTTAATGATATCTAAAGTTGATTTTTTGAGATCAAAAATTCAATTCTTGATATCACAAATGAAATATTTGAGAGCTAAATATCAATTTTGAGCTTTGTAATTAATTTTCCTTTTATTGATATCAAGAATTTATTTAAGATATCATTATTTCAGAATGAGACTTTTATAATTTGTATTTGAAATCTGCAAATGATTTTTTACTCAAAAATTGATAAAATATTAGTCTATTTTTTAAATTAAAATTCAGAAGTATACATCAATGCATCTGTAAATTAAAAATGACTGGTCCTTGTATACAGAATCTTTCTTTACATTTTTTACTGTAAAAAAGAAGCAATTCTTGAGATCAAAAAGTATGTTGTTATTATTAATTTCAATAATTCAAATTTTCACCTCCGAAATTTAATGGACGTTTCGTTAAATTTTATGCAAATGTGTGTCTCCCTTAAAATTCTTTATTATTGATAGCAAAATATAAATTATTGAGATCTACATTGACTTCTTTAATTATATTTTGATATCAAAATTAAGCATTAAATGTTAAAACGGCATTCCGTACGCGAGAAGTGCCATTTGCATTGCCCAAAATAACGCACAACTATTCAAAAATTCCTGCACAAGAAATAAATATTTTGTGAATCTATTTTTATCAGCTATGAAATAGCAACAAATATGTTACCGATTTATTATGAGCAATAAAATTAGCCATGTTGCAATAATTAGAAAAATGTAAAAAGCTAAAATTTACCATTTTTCAGAAAACAATATGGGAATTGTATATTTGAATTGAGTTGGCTGGTGGGATGAGTTGGTTTGTGGAGGGCGCACTTTGTTTCAAATTGGTGGCGTTTAGTATGAGGAAAATTAATTAAATTTCCACAAGCAAACTGGAAAATTTAAGAAAAAGTAGGAAAGAAGAATCGAAAGAGAAGCCTAATTTTAAATTTTAAAGTAAAACATTTGGATCAGTGTTTATTTCGAATTCACTACAGAGCTCAGCACCGGCAAAAAAGAACATTTTAGGAAATTTTTATGATTTGTATGTGCTTTTATGCAGAAAGTGTTTCTCTCCATGGCTTTTACTTTTCTTTCTTTAATCAATTATAAACCGATAGCTTTCTGGATTGATAAGAAAAGCAGAAATAAATTGTTAGAGTTGTAATTTAAATGTTTACTTTTGAAACTCATTGACAAAAGAATGGTATCAATATTGGCAAGATTTCTAGAATTTTATTCGCAGAGCTCTTCTTTTTCAGGAAGCCACCAAAACACGTGCTCATGGCAGGTACCCTTCAGTCTCACAAACCACCCCCATATACATCAAAAGCGGATTACCCCGAAGGAAGAACCGAGGAGGTCCTGCAGACTTCGACGATGCCAAGACCGCACCCAACACAGCTGAGTTGTGGATCCGGAGATTATAAATCCCTGCAGATGTCCCTGATACAAGCAAATGACAGGAATGGAAGTGGATCCGTTCAATATTTTTGTTTAGAGGACGCTCCTGCTCGCCAGCCAATGTTAGGTTAAATGGGATGTGTCTGCATTATTGTAAGATCCCTGATCGTATTTTTTGGTGACGCTGTGGACGCCCGTGTTTTTCTTTGCCGAGTTCAGCACGCAAGGTGGAAGAGGGTGTGGAACAGTTATTATTATTAAGGTAAAGAGGTTTTAACTGAGAACGAAATCACTATGACACAACCATTTGAATACTCAAAAGATTAAGAAGGTAGGACCCAGCCAGTATTAAAAGTGAAGTAACCGTTGAGGGTTGGGGGCAGGAGAGTATTTCGCTCTCATTTTATGACCCCTTTGGCGGCTCCACTGTTGATGTCTTGAATGGACTTCAAAATTTTCTGTTTTGGCAAAGTAAAACGAATGTCACAAGAATGGTCATGCTGCTAATAATTACAAAAGATATTTAAAAAGATTATTTTTGCATGAAATGTCTATCAAAAAGACTGGTGTGGCTTACGCTTGCGGTCTATGCATTGTGTGATTATGTTCTGGTGTGAGAATTTTTGAAGGTTTATCATCTTTTCGTGGTTCCTTTATTTTAATATGTCGTCCTGTTTATGCGGTATGCAACCTTTCATATATACAAAACTGCACAACGTACAGTCTTCACTACAATTACTTGGAAATATATAGATTTGCTTAAAACATTAAATCAAACTAACCTGACACAGGTATCTTGGATATCCAACCAACGAATTTATTTTCTTATTCCAGATACTTCAAGTTATTCACTAAGTATGTCTATTTTTGTCTGTAGCGTGGACTCAGTTGGTCTCCACACTCAAACAAACTATGCCTATTTGTGTCTGTACTGTGATTCAATGCTCACACCTGTCTGAATTTGTAACAACACTGTTGGCTGATAATGTATTACAGAAACGATTTTTTTGTTGTCGTTTACATTTCTGCTACCTTCACTGTTAAACGTAATCCTTCAACTGAATTAAAACATTTTTTATTAATTCTATTAGAATATTTCCCATATAACAGATATATAAATTAGTAGTAAGTAAAAGGTAAAATTTTAAGTAATTGGAATTGTCAGCAATGAAGATATTAAATCAGTACAAACAAATATATGGATATTTTAATTCAGTACAAATGAAGAAGAGAAATCTGTAATTATCTAGATATATCGTCAAATGTGCTATGAATATGAAATAGCATTATGTGGTATTAGAACACATTTAATGGGTGAGCTTTATTTATAGTTTAACTAGATGTCGTGCCTTATGGAACGTTGTTTTCAAATTCATTATTTTTTTATTAATTTCATAACTTGAACATGTAATATCATTGATTTAATTTTTAATTTCAATAATTCAATAAATGACAAAAATAACTCACTTCTTCCTATTGATAGTGAAATAATAATAAAAAAAGAACAAAAGTCGCTTTATATATCAGTAACCTATACATTTTGATGTCAAAAGGGAATTACTGACACCAATAATTTAACAGTGAATAAACGGCACATAAAAGAAAATAGAGAAACTGCACTTTTCAACATTTGATACCCAAAATTCTTTTATTGATATTAACAATTCAGTTACTGATATCAATAACCGATAATAGAATATTCGAATCAGCTTGACTGTCATCAATAAAAGCAGTTTGATATAAAAAATATAACTCATGGCATGATTCAAAATTTATAATGTCAGTAATTAATAACTAATCTCAAGAATTAATTTTTAATACGGTTTTTTAATCGGTGTTATCTCTAATTTGATTTTTTACTTCAAGATTTCTTTTTAATAAAAAATAAAGACACTAATATGAAAACCGCATCCCATATGCGACATTGCCAAATTCTATTCTAAATCTATAAGTCTATACTCTGTACATGTCTTCATGGAACAACGTATAACCACCCAGTTTGCAAGGTCAGAAAAGAACATTATTATTATTTCTATAATTACCATTGTTATTTTAGCTATTTATTTATTACTTATTTATTTATTTGGTAATTTTTAATTGAAGTTAGCCCTATTAATAAAAAATAAAGGGACTATTATAAAAACCGCATCCCATATGTTTTCAATCCGGCATCGCCAAATCCTATTCTAAAGCTATAATAATAATAATAATAATAATAATAATAATAATAATAATAATATTAATAATAATAATAATAATAATAATAATAATAATAATAATAATAATAATAATAATAATAATAATAATAATAATAATAATAATAATAATAATAATTATTATTATTATTATTATTATTATTATTATCATTATTATTATTATTATTATTATTATTATTATTATTATTAACATTAATATTTTAATTAATATTATTATTATTATTATTTTTATCATTATTATTATTATTATTATTATTACTTTTTTATGTATTATTTAAATAACGCTAGCCCTCTCTATATGTCCGGCATTCAGAGAAAAAAACTGAAGTGATAACCATAGATTAGACACATGCAGCGCAAGGAAAAACGTGTTGACAAGCTCACAGCCGTATTGACAAAGCAAAACATAAATTGTCCGCTGCAGGAATTTGCTTCCAAACTGAGTGCTTTGTCATGCAGAAAAGTGCATCAAATGTATTGATCGAAATAGCTTGCCTCACTATCATGATCATAGAGAGGTTAAGAATTCTTACAAGACCCAGTAAGTGACCGTGTGAGCTTGCTGAAAAAACAAACTAACACGCCTTGCGGTGTAAAACTGTCCAGCAAACAAACTGCTTGGCCTCTCTCTTGTGCATGCTGTGTACTAGTATATCGAACCAGGCACAACACAGACCAGAACGCGGAAATACCATCTTGCTGGAATAGCAACAAGGACTTTTCTACCATAGATTAAAATCACAATAATGAAATTGTTATTAATATTTATTTGCTTTTATTTACCATATACGATTGGTCTGGATAACACATTTTCACCCAGAGGTAAGTCCAATTTAAGGATTTCATGTAGATGGATCTAAACCTGCTGTTGAAGAAATAACATTTTTTTTTCATTTTCAAATTGGTTAACCTGCGTGTCCAAGCCTTTTTAAAACAACCGCTAAACGCGAAGTGCTAACTTTTACCAAACATGGACATCCCTCTAACTTTCACACCATAAAGTAGGAGTGCCAACTGGAATAAAAAACAACCTTTTCTTCAAATTATACACGTTTGGAGTACGGGTGCAGTTACAATGCACGGTACGGCAATTACAGAAGAAAAATATACATATACGCGCTGTGTGAAAGTGTGAAAGCTCCCCCCCCCGCCCCACTCCTTTTTGTTTGGCGTGAAGTGTGATTCCAAAAGACCCCCCCCCCCCTCCCGCTGACCCTTCATTTTTATGAGAGACGCTCAGTGCCGCATGAAAAATTACAGCCGTTTAAAAAAGAAACTGGCACTGCTTCTGACCCCACAGCTACTCCCTTGTCTCCTCGCTATGATATGAACAAACATGGTAACACATATGCAACCAAGTGCCACCCCCTCCCTCCCCCCACCCCTGCTCAGAGTTTTCTCCGCGCACAGATCAAGCCTGGATACCAAACACCATATGATACAGAGCTCCATTCTACACTCTTTCATGTGGATGATTGGAATTTGTTCGGCTGTGAATTCTTTCTCGGTTTTGGGATGTGTTTGTATGTGTGTAAGCACGGGTAAGGATGACGTGGTGATACCCCTCCCCACTTCTCTCCCACCCCCATCTACGGGCTGAATTCGAAACCGTTGCTACAAAAAAATGTCGATTGAACCAGGCATCAAATGTGAATAACCAACGAAGCAGGACTGTTGCGATCCACAGGCCTGTTAACATTCAGTGATGCATTTTAAACCTCTTAAAGCAATTTTTGATACCTAAACTCATCTATTGATACAAATAATAGTGTTTTGATGTCAAAACGTAGTAAAGATTGGTCAACGTCAGGTAGACGTCGTCGTCAGATCTACGTTTTGGTGGTTTACGAAAGTTGGACGTTGTAGACGCCTTGGCAGCAACGTTGGCTGCTATTTCCTGTGAGCGACATCACAAGAAGGTTGTTTTATTGGTGGTCAGATCGATGTTTATACAACGTGGATTTTTCGACGTCTATCGAACGTTCATTGTTTTACTTCTCTTTAACCTTGCACCAAAGACGTTGGTTAGACGTCGCAGAAAGTTGTGTTTCGGGGTGCGACCAAAAGGAACGTTTTCAAAACGTTGCTTATCACAAGTCTATTCATCGTTGCACCAAAGGCGTTGGTAAACAGTAGAACTATTGTCGCAACCAATCATAACTAGAGTTGATGTTGTGGTTTCGTCGGAACGACGTTGGATAAATGTTATGATGTTTACTGGGTAAATCCATGGAAAGATATTTTTATGCCTAAAAGTAATTGTAAATCTTGAAAAAGTCTTAAAATTGTGATTCCAAAAATAACGATATGGTATCTAAAATCCAATTTTAAATGTTAAAAATAAATGAACTGAATATTTTACATTAAAAATTCTTAAATGTAATTTTAAACATCAAAAAATCTTTGTTCCAAGAATATTGCAATCTGGAAACGTTCCGAGCGAGTTGCGCAGCCGGCGAGGTGATCCTGATGGATCAGGCACGATTCGGCAGGATGCGGCTGGGACGCTGCCTCATGGTGGATCTGGGCTACATCGGCTGTGGAGGGGACGCCCTGCATGTCCTGGATCACGTGTGTTCTGGGAAGCAGACTTGTGAGGTACTCGTTGGAGACAAGGGGATGGGAGAAAGAAGCGACTGTACCCACGGGCTTCTTCAGTATCTGGAAGCTAGCTACCATTGTGTAAAAGGTAACTAGAATCTTATATCTTAAACAAGAATATTATTTTGAAAAGCTCAGGCCGTGACGCATTGTTTAAAAATCTTAGAAAATTATTTTAATAATTAAATTTCTCAATGTTATTATAGTATTTATGATTTTAGCAACACATACGGAATGTCAATAAAAAGACAAAATCAATGCTTTATGTTTTTTTGTTTTTTTTTTAGCTTCTCGTTGCTTAAATTTTATCCACAGTGCACACGTTTGATCAGAAGAATTGCCCAAGTCCTTACGTCGCCACCGTGACGTCACTACGGACAGTGATTGTGAGCGATATGGCACTAGGCGCATGCGTGGAAACGAACAAACGCTGGAAGATAGCCACTGACGCCGGTCAAAACATGAACATCACTTTAATCAACTTCGACATTGGTCAGCCTTCGCAGATATTAGGAAAAATAATCGATTCAGAAGCGGGCAGAGAGAAACAGTTTGGAAGTGGTTCGCGTCATGAACATATAATGATGACGCAAGGACAAGAAGTTGATGTGCTCTTCTACTCAAACGCGAGAAGATTTGCACTGCAAATTGAAGGTAAGTGACTTCAAGTGAAAGAGAACAATCTTCCATACCGGATAGTATGCTAACGATTAGTCGTCCACTATGTTATCCAAGGTATACGCACGCATACAATTCACATTTTCACGCCCTCCGTCCCTCTCCGTCCCAAGGACTGGTGCCATCTCGTTGACTCTGACAGCGCACGAACGCCTTCTCCAGACTCAAATATTACCCTTTTTATTGCCCCTTCCTCGCCCCCTCCCCCCTCCCAACCGACCACCTCCCCGTACGTCAGCGCACGCCCAACCTTCTTCAGCCTCACATGTCACCCTTTTTTATTGTCCCCTTCTCCCCCCTCCCCACCCACCACCTCCCCGTACGTCAGCACACGCCCACCTTCTCCAGCCTCAAATATCATCCTTTTTAATTGCCTCACTCCCCCACCCCTCCCCAACCCTCTTTCTCCAGCCACACATACTCTTTCTAAACACAGTATTCAGAATCTGCCAAAAATGTTTTGCAAATATTGGTTTATATGAAATGTTGGCCGCTTTAAAAATGGTTGAGCTTCACATGGACGTAGGTCAACCTGAACAAAAAGCGTTCTCTCAAAATAAGTCGATATATGATTTTAACATGATCTAACTGGCTTTTATTTGCAAATAACTGGGATATCGATTGATCTTTGTGTTCTGGTCAACTCAATAATTATTGACTTAGCAACCGACCAATCAGATTGTAGCATTTGCCCAAGTCGTGTAATAAGAGAATCATGATCCGTTTGTGTTGTTTATTGTAGTACAAGGGTGTTCCGACCTGTCACCACCAGATGGCGCATGGTTGTCACGTGACGGTGACGTCACTGAAATTGGTTGTCATTCTGGCTCAAAAACATGGACGCTGCGATGCGAGCACAACCAGTGGGTGGGTGCTGTGGGCTATTGTGGATCAGGTGAACTGAGTTCTTCGTACTGAGTAATTCGTCTGCTATAAATAAATAAATAAATAGAGTAAAATTCATGCAGTACCCCGCTTTTCACACAAAAGGGAGTTCTTTGGGAACTGCACTCCGCGTTCGGTGACCCCCCCCCCCCCCGACCCCGGCATCTATTACATGAGAACAATCACATATAACAAGTTTAAGTGGATATCAGCTGTTCTCTACTTTTGTGTGTGTGTGTGTGTTTTATTATTTTATTTATTTTTTGTTTGTTTGTTTGTTTGTTTTTTTGTTTAGATGGGACAACTAAAATAGATGCCTTGGACAAAAGTGATGACACTTCGCAGATATCACCTAGTAAGTAGAGGTGGCCATTATGTCCCCCTCCCCCCTCTCCCTCCCTCCCCTCCCCCCCCCCCCCCCACCCAGTAAGTACAAGTGGCCATTATATTCCACATCGCATTAGGACATTTTTATCTTGAAT
This sequence comes from Protula sp. h YS-2021, assembly GCA_949752745.1. NCBI lineage: Eukaryota > Metazoa > Annelida > Polychaeta > Sabellida > Serpulidae > Protula > Protula sp. h YS-2021. The sequence goes on along the minus strand of OX457027.1, from coordinate 95,216,577 downwards.
GCTCTGCACAAAGCCATTTATCTCTTCGACAGTTCTTTTTCAAAGCGACAATCTTGTAAATCACCCCGCCATATGGAAACCTATTCAAGCAGACAGATGTCCTTTCTGCTCTTTTTTTTTTTTTTTTGGTCGATACGTTCCCGTTGCTGGGGTGGAGGGGTGGAGGGGTGGAGAAGGGGGTGAGAGGTTGTGCATGAGAGTATAACGGGTGCTTTGTCATGCATTATGCATAATGAAGTGTGACGCGTGATCTCGTGCAGATGTCGTAATGTTTGGCGTCTGTGCTCTGCGGTAGTAACGGGTTTTTGTGTGCATTTTTGCCTTGCAGATGTCGTGGTGTTTGGCGCCTGTAGTCTCGTCCTCTTCGTCAGCTCCATCGTCTTCCTGGCAGGAGTCCTCATGCTGAAAAGGTTCATATTCTTCTTTTTCTTCAATTTCAAAATTGACTTTTTTAGTGAAGACATATGGACTCTTCCTGATTTAGTTTTAAAAGATTTGAATCAATTATTCTCCATGAAATATTGATTTATTGATATTTTTTCTAGCATTTATACCAAATGAATTATTCATTTATCTGTTTACGTATTTATTGAAGCTGAAAGTCACATAACAGTAATTATATGTGAATGGTAGAGCACGGCTCGGCATGAGCAGCAAAAGTGGCCTCTTTCATTTACTGTCCATAAAATCTGGGGGATATCTGAGAAAATCATTGAAAAAAATGCCTGTCCTGAAAAGAGAATTTTATGATGGCAGAACAGATTTTCTTAATAGATATAGCTGTGAAATAGCAATAAATGTGAATTTGATATGTATGACAATTGACAAGAAAGCAATGCTTTAATCTTTAATTGTTTATGGGTGTTGAGTGGATTGGAAGGGTGGAAGGACGGGGAGGGGGTGGAGGGGAGGGGGAGGATTGTAGGAGAGGTGAGGGCAGGGGGGAGTGGAGGGAGGAGAGGGGAAGGGAGGGAGGGAGGGAGAGGAACGGGGAAGGGGATGGAGGGGAAGGGGAGGATTGTAAGGGAGGTGAGGGCAGGGGGGAGTGGAGGGAGGAGAGGGGAAGGAGGAAAGGAAGGAGAGGAACGGGGAGGGGGATGGAGAGGAGGGGGTGAGGGCAGGGGGAGGAGTGGAGGGAGGAGAGAGGAGGGAGGGGGGAACGGGGAGGGGGATGGAGGGGAAGGGGAGGATTGCAGGGGGAGGGGAGTGAGAAGAGGGGGAGGGTGGAGTGGAGGGGGAGTTGACTTTAGTAGGTTGGAGGCATGTATTATTGGGGAGCTGATCGAAGGCACTAGATTTGAAATTTATTGGCTTTTAATACAAAATTAAGTAAATTTCCACAAGCAAATTGCAAAATTTAGTAAAAAGATGAAAAATATTTGAAAGAAAAATTGAAAGTATAGTTTAATTTTTATCTGCCAAAATGGAAGCCCCTGCCCCCACTATGAACAGTGTTTAGTTCACAATTCGCTGCAACACTTAACACTGGCTACAAGCGGTTGTTAATGAGCGTTTTATGATTGACATGAACAAATACTCTAATAAACAACATGTCCATGATCTGTACATGATCGTTCATTTACTTTTTTACATCCATCTTAAACCTATAGTATATAGTTGATTGATTGAAAAAAAATTGGCCTAAATTGTCAAAGTTTTAATTTCAATGTCCGTGAATGCTTTTAAAATCTGTTGACAAATACGCGTCATTTAAATTAAGAGTGCTTAAATGGCGTTCTTAAGTTCTTTTTTTAAATATAACAGAAAACCACAAAGGCACGCGTTGATGGCGGGTACCCTTCAGTCGCACAACCCACCCCCTTATACATCAAAAGCGGATTATCCCGGCGGAAGAACCAGGGAAGTCATGCAGACCTCGACGATGCCAAGACCGCACCCAGCACAGCTAGACCCTGGATCCGGAGACTATAAGTCCCTCCAGATGTCGCGGCTACAAGCAGACGACAGGAACGGAAGTGGATCCCTGCAATATTTCTGTTTGGAAGACGCCACTGGTCGCCAGCCAATGTTGGGCTAACTGGGATGTGTGTGCATTTAAAATATTGTAAGACACTTGGTCGTGTTTTATTGGTGATCCCCGTGTTTTTCTTCAGTTCAGCACGCAGGGTCGGGAGGGGGAAGGGGGTGGGGTGGAAGAGGGGTGTGGAGGGATGGGGCAAGAGTTCTGTTATTAAGCTGAACAGAATTTAACTACAAATAAAATTTTTATGAAGCAAGCATTTTGATTCTCAGTGACAGGATAAGATCGGATCCAGCCACTGAGGAAGGGGAGGTGGGCGAGAGGGAGGAGGGAGGGGGGAGGGCTCCTATTTCTATCGCCCTTCTAGCCACCCTATTGTTTCCGATATTGAAAAACTAAATCTTCAAAATTCTGTCTTATATCCAAGGGAAAACCTTTGCCATAGTTGTAATGATTGGGCTGACATTCATTCCCATAATTCCAAAAGACCGATTTTTTTATAAATAAAACGCACATCGAAGATACATGAAGACCAGCAGTTTGGAAAAGACTGATTTATTTATATCATTAGAGGGGTTTAAGTCAATGCGAAGAGATCGTCGTTGACAGAGGGTGGGATGGTGAAATCTCTTCCATCGCTCACATCCACACACGCCCAACCCAACCACCGGCGTGCCACCCTCCCCCTCCTCATCCCCGCCACCCCCCCCCCCCCACCTCTGTCCACGACTGTCACAGAAGCGCAAGCCCTAATTATATCCTCATGACTGCAAATCTATGGATAATCCTGCCTGCTATATGATATTCATTGTCTGCAGAAAAATGACCAATCAAAATCCGAAAAAATCGAGTTTTTGTGGTAGCCCAAAGAGGCCCATGTGACGTCACTCTTCTTGCGCCAAACAAAATGTCCTCAATTATGCAACAGTGGGATAAGGCATCACCCCTCACTATAAGCACCGTTTGCATTTGTTGTTTTCAGTGACTTATAAACACCGGAGCTGGTCTGAATTGTGGTTGTAGGTAGAGTGCTTCCACGGAAAATCATGGTGTTTCTTCCGTCCTTCTCCATGGCTATCCTTGTATCCTTGACAACATTCAGTGTATGTGTGTCGTACCGAACGCTTCGTGGTGCAGGCGTCAGTTTTCTGCGATAAAAAATAAAGCTGATTTTTTTTTTGACAAACAGAACGTCACTTACGTGTGTTTTGTTATGAAGAGTCTGTGTTCCCAATTACAGTGCTTTGATATCGTCTGCTATTGTGCCCCCCCCCCCTCCCCCCCTCACCCCAACGCCTTCCTTCTCTCTGCATAGCACGAAATAATCTCCTGCATGGGTCTCGATAATGATGAATTATGACGAGGAAATACAGGCCAACAGTAATACAACAATAAATTCGTCACTTACCTTTTCAATACGATAACTCCTGCAAGGAATATACAAGCACTGATCAGAACCACCAGACTACACAACCGCGACTTACCTTTTCAATACTATGACCCCGGCCAGGAAGACACAAGCACTGATCAGGATTACGATGCTACACAAACCAAACAACAGCACGTCTGTAATTTTAAAGAATAAAATGTGGAAAATATATGTCCGCATACTGAACAATGTTTTAATCGATGTTCGCCTACGTCCGAATCTTTGAATCGACGTTTGTATACGTCCGAATCTTTGAATCGACCTTCGCATACGTTAAAACTTTACAATATAAAACTAATTGCAGTTAGCTGGAGGCTTTGCGCTTTCAGATAATGATCTTTATCCGGAGATTGTTTTCAATTGAACTGGATAAGAATGGTCCAGGTGGTCGTATCTGGAGTTTGCGGTGGGCCATGCAAGTTTTATTGTTTCCTTTCACCTACCCAAGGACACGCTCCATGTCCCCTCAGTTCCTTCTGGAACAGCTTTGTCTGCCACGCTTTCATCTAAAAAAACAACAACAACAACAACAACTAAGTGATGCTGGTAAAATGAGAGCGTGGCTTTGGTCTCAAGCGTCCCGTGAGGCAGAGGTTATGTAAAACCTCTGTGATTCCATCAATTACTAGTCGAGTTCACATGTCACTGGTTTCGTAAAATTACAGGTTAACAGGCCACGCGTGTTACTTTCTTTGGGAGGAGGGGATGGGGGAGGGCGGGGTTAAGGCAACAATCCGTAGTCACAAAAGGGATGCCAATGATTAAAATCTGCTCACCTCTTCCACAATGGAGGAGGTGGGGAGGGTGGGGAGGTGCAGGGGGATCAGGGCAACAATCTGTGGTCACAAAGGTGACCCCAGGGATAAAAACCTGCTTACCGGTCCCGCATTGGCCAAGGATCCCAACCCACTTATTATTTTCACACCGGAGTGACCACGTCTTGGATCCAGAGTGACATCCAATCTCCACGACGTCACCGTCACGTGTCATCCATGCACCATCTGGTGGTGACATTTCCTTACAACCGATAACTGAAACAAACATGCAATGTTCGTAGATATTGATAGAGTGATTGAATAATTGGTTCAATCGTAGTAAAAGAACTCGTTGATCCTCACTTTCACGAAATAGAAAGGTTCGTTTACTTTGTTTACATTGTTAAATGTCACGGAGGGAGGACTGGTTTTGAAATAAATAAAATAAAACTGAAACGTGTTCATAATTTTCAAATATTATTATGTTTAGAGGTAACACAAAATGCTCCCTTGAAGAAAAAAAAACAGCAAAAAAAAAAAAAAAAAGAGAGAGAGAGAGAGAGAGAGAGAGAGAGAGAGAGAGAGAGAGAGAGAGAGAGAGAGAGAGAGAGAGAGAAAGCAACAACAAGCGAACAAAATGGAATAGGCGTATAGATTAATTGAGTAATCTTTTCGCAGTATATTACCCTTTATCTCGATAATAAAACCATTGTTCTGGCCGTTCATTTCCCTTGGGTCTAATTCCACTTTATTTCCAACCGTAATCAAGACGTGTCGATTCCTCACGCCGCTCGTGAGATCAACAGCATTGCCAGTGATGCCATCCCTGATGGTTCCATATGACTGGGGGCTGTCTGAATGGAAGCTCCAGAGGCTGATGTTCATCCTTTGCCCTGGTGCTGATGTGAACCGAAGCTTCTGTCCAGCTGAACATGCCTCATTAATTGCTTGACTCGCAATTAGAGTATTTTCCGAGTTCAGGGGGATTGGCTCGCCTCGGCAATCATCGGCAGTTAGCGGATACACTGAAATTTTTAGTAAAAAGCTCAAACAGAAAACCTGAAAGAATCTCGTCCTTGATAACGTACTTCTATAGTTCGGAGGGCGGAAGGGATGGTGGGGATTGGATGGGGGAAGAGGTCAGGGATTGCAACCTCCATCCCCACTTTCCTTAAATTCGAAAGAAATTACTGGTTCAACTTTTGCATAAAAAAATTAACTGGTAAAGTCGCTATTTCATAAGCTAAACTGCCACCCCTCCCCCTCACCCCTTCCCCGTCCCACCCCTTTCCCCCTTCACCCCTTCCCCTTCCATCCCCTTCTCCCTCCGTCCCCTTCCCCACTCCCACCTCTTCACTCCTCCCTCCTCTTCCCCAGCCCCTTCCCCCTCCCCCTTTCTCCTCCCACCCTTTCCCCTCCCACCCCTTTCTCCTCCCACCCTTTCTCCTCCCACCCGTTTCCCCTCCCACCCTTCACCCCTCCCGCCCCTTCCCCCTCTCTTCCCCCTCTTGACCAAAATCTGTGTCCGCTACTATTCTAGATTTCTTTACGTCACTGCATACGTTCTCGGTGTGAGCGGATGGGCATGCGTAGATCATGCTTTAATTCCGGGAAGTTGTCGTCTCAAAAGGAAGAGGGAAAGGGCTGAATTATGATTTAAAATCATTTCGAGGATGAGGCTCAAAGCTCGGAACTCATTGAAACCACCAATGTGATTGTTGCGAAAAGCTGTGTATTACCTTGCCTACACCTGAAAGATATTTCTGTATATCCATTTAGAGCACTTTTACAGGCCCCTGGAACATCCTGCCACAAACCATTAGATATTCGTAATTGGCAAGCAGCCTTTCCAGAACATTGTGCATCCAGGTGGGACAGCGCCGAGTTGTGGCATCCCAGAAAGCCGAGGTTTTCCTTCACACAGCGGCCTAGCTTCATGCGCCCGAACACTGCCGACTCCATGACGACAACCTCGTTCTGGCCGCAGCTCGCTTCAAACACTTCCCCATTGCAATATTCTGAGCGAAATATATTAATATGCGGTATTATCATTTCGAAAGTATAAAGCTCGGAAAGTAGGAAACAAGTAGGGGGAAAGTGGGGGTTTGAAAACAGGAAGTGACGTCATAATGACGTCACGTGGTGTTTTCAAAGCCCCATGGGGTTTCGAAAACAGTGACGTCATATTGACGTCATATTAACGTCATACTGACGTCATATGGTTACCATATGGCTATCATATGGTTACCATATGGTTACCATATGGTTATCATATGGACGTCATAATGACGTCACGTGGTGTTTTGATAGCCCCATGGGGTTTCTAAAACAGTGACGTCATTTTGACGTGATCTAGACGTGTTATGGACGTGTTATGGAGGTGATATAGAGGTGATATGGAGTGGATATGAACGTCATATGAACGTCATATGAACGTCATATGAACGTCATATGAACGTCATATGAACGTCATAATGACGTAATATGGAGAGTGGGCGGCCATTCAAACAACCATTCAAACGACCATTCAAACGGGCGGCGATTCAAACAACCATTCAAACGGGCAACCATTCAAACGACCAGTCAAACGGGCAGCCAGACAAAATGACACCCGGACAAAATGGTGCCCGGACAAAATGACACCCGAGCACCCGAGAAGCCGAGCACCCGAGCACTCGAGCACTCGAGCACTCGAGCACTTGAGCACTCGAGCACTCGAGCACTTGAGCACCCGAGCACTCGAGCACTCGAGCACTCGAGCACTTGAGCACCCGAGCACTCGAGCACTCGAGCACTTGAGCACTCGAGCACTCGAGCACTTGAGCACTTGAGCACTCGAGCACTTGAGCACCCGAGCACCCGGACAGCAAAGGGTTCATAGAGACATGGTTAGAGCTGGCCTGCTGTGTATTTTGACCCATCAATGACGTCACACAGAGCGTCAACCTTGCAACCAACTGATGGATAGGCAATCCGGGGCCAGCCGTACAGTAGGTCGACAGGCCCCCCGGGGCCTGCCATCACCAGCTTGGCAAGCCCCCCGGGGCCTGCCAAACATCAGGTTGGTAGGCCCCCCCCCCCGGCTCACCAACCCATGAGCCCCCCCCCCCCCCCGGCCCAGCAATCTTTCAGCATACACTGTATCTATATGGGTGAGCTAGTCGACAGACCCCCCCCCCCCGGCTCACCAACCCATGAGCCCCCCCCCCCCGGCCCAGCAATCTTTCAGCATACACTGTATCTATATGGGTGAGCTAGTCGACAGACCCCCCCCCGGCTCACCGGCCCATGAGCCCCCCCCCCCCCGGCTCACTGGCCCATGAGCCCTTTTCTCGCTCTCTAACCAAGCCATTGCAGCAACAATTAGTAAATGAGCACTCTTTTCCTTAAGGGATGCTGTGTTTTAACCACAGAGAGGTCTCCATGCATTGCGACCATATACAAGCAACAATCCTTTCTTTAAAGCTTTCTCACTATTCTAACACCTATGACAACCAAACCAACGGACACCCAGACACACGGACACCCAGACACGGACACCCAGACACACGGACACCCAGACACGGACACCCAGACACACGGACACCCAGACAGTCCTTTTTTTTTTTCTTTTTTTTTTAGTTTTTATCCCTCTTCACCCACATCAAACCAAACCACGGAAACAAGTGTTTTTAGGGCTTTTACCGTTCTTCCAGCACACACACGTTCACTAATGGATTGTCGTAGCAGCAATTAAAAATGAGCACTCTTTTTCCTTAAGGAAGAGAGGTGTCTCCATGCATTGCGGCCATTTACAAGCAACAATCCTTTCTTTAAAGCTTTCTTACTCTTTTAACACCTATGGCAACCAAACCAACGGACACCCAGACACACGGACACCCAGACACGGACACCCAGACACACGGACACCCAGACAGTCCTTTTTTTTTTTGTTTTTTTTTAGTTTTCATCCCTCTTCACCCACATCAAACCAAACCACGGAAACAAGTGTTTTTAGGGCTTTTACACGCATATCCCATCACTAATGGCTTGTCGTAGCAGCAATTAAAAGTGAGCAGCCATTGCCTCCTTAAGGGGGAGAACTCTCCATGCATTGCGGCTACGAAAACCGAACACGCACACACACACACACACACACACACACACACACACACACACACACACACACACACACACACACACACACACACACACACACACACGCACAGACACACATAGACACACATAGACACACATACATACGTTTTTTTTTTTTTTTTTATCCCTCTCTCTTTCCACACACACCAAATCACGGCAGCAACTGTTTTTAGGGCTTTTCTCGTTCTCCAAGCACACACACCATCACTAATGGATTGCCGTGGCAGCAATTAGTAAATGAGCACTCTTTTTCCTTAAGGGATGCTGTGTTTTAACCACAGAGAGGTCTCCATGCATTGCGACCATATACAAGCAACAATCCTTTCTTTAAAGCTTTCTCACTCTTGCAACACCTATGGCAACCAAACCAACGGACACCCAGACACACGGACACCCAGACACGGACACCCAGACACACGGACACCCAGACAGTCGTTTTTTTTTTTTGTTTTTTTTTATCCCTCTCTCTCTACACATATAGCAATAGCCACAACTGATTCAGCGTTATATTTCTCAAGCCTGGGTATTTTTTTTTAACCCAGACAGTGGCTTATTTCTCTCTCTCTTCACACACATAACACCACAGCAGACGGTCAGACAGACAGATTTAGCGTTCGATTTCTCAAGCCAGGGTATTTTTAACCCAGAGAGCAAATTCTTTTTGCTTTCTCAGACAGGCAGACGGACAGATTTAGCGTTTCATTTCTCATGCCAGGGTATTTTTAACCCAGGCAGCAATTTGTTTTGCTATCTCAGACGGGCAGACGGACAGATTTAGCGTTTCATTTCTCATGCCAGGGTATTTTTAACCCAGGCAGCAATTTGTTTAGCTTTTTCAGACGGTCAGACGGACAGATGGAGCTATAAATCAATGATTTATAGTCCTCTTTTTTTTTTAGCATTTCCCACACTCTCATTCATACTAAGATTGTCTGATGAAGCGTTTCATTTCGTAATAATGGGAGGGCCGCTAAAAAGCGGCCCTGGAGGGATTTCCGTAGTCTGGTCCTGGTCACTGCCTCTTGTCATCAGTTCTCCTGCCGCTGTCACTGCCTCCCGCCATCGGTTCTCCTGCCGCCGCCACTGGCGCCGCCGCTGACGCCACCGCTGGCACCGCTGCCGCCACCAACCTCGCCACAGCCACACTTCCGCTTATGTGCCGCAACCGCGGCCCTGCTCGAGGTGAATCCTTTGCCCTGGACACTACAAAAATAATATTGGGACTTCAAAGCGTCCGGGCATTGCTGCTCATGCAATCTCATTGAATATTCTACCGGAAAGCCAAAATGGCAGAATTCACAATATTTAACATTATCCAAAGTGCCCAAGATTTGCATGACCTCCTGGAAATCTGACTCTTTTCTAGAGACATCCTCCAGTTTCATCTGAACAGGTTCGTTGTTGCGGTCAGTGTTTGAAGGTGACTGTATGAGGCTGACTGTATCCGAAATACTGGCGACAGCGATTGTAAGCTCATCGTCAGGAGCTGGTGGCGGACTGTCCGGTCTTGTAACGGTTGCGCTTGGTGCCGCCAGCACCTTCCGGACAGTCACATCAGCTTCCTTTTGATTCACTTTCAACGGGGTCGTCATCGTTGACGCAGCGACTTTGACAGGAGTTGCTCTGGCAGGAGGAGTCTCTGTCATCGTTGCTGCGATCACTCTGGCTGGAGGAGTCTCTGTCATCGTTGCCGCGGTCACTCTGGTCACTCTGGTCACTTCCTGGCAGGGCGACGGGTCCCTGGGCGGCGAACGATGGCGTAGTCGCTTATGGCTCTCCTCCGCCGCCCTGCCAAACAGGTTGAACCGTTCCTCTGGTCTGTTCCCAAGGAAATTTCTCCACTTTCGAAACAGAAAAGTTTGATATTCAATGTAAATCTCCTCCCAGAAGTTGATATCCTTCGGTGATAGGAAGTAGCGGCCCCGAAGCTCATCCGAAAAAAACTCGTCCTTATACAACATGGTTGAATTTCGATGTGCTCGCTTCCGAAACAGAAAAACTTGATATTCTATAAATATCTCCTCCCAGAGGTTGACATCCCTCGCTGATAGAAAATAGCGACCTCGAAGCTCATCCGAAAAAAACTCGTCCTTGTACTGCATGATTAAATTTCGATGTGTTCGCTTCAAAGGTTCAAAGCAGACTGACTGCACACAGACTGCAAATCAAACTGATCGACCCCCCCCGGCCCAGCTACCTAGTGAGCCCCCCCCCCCCGGCCCAGCTACCTAGTGAGCCCCCCCCCCCGGCCCAGCTACCTAGTGAGCCCCCCCCCTCCCGGCTACTTTTTACGCCGCTGGCTCACGGCTCACCGTCAGTAGTATAAAAAGGTCGGGTTGACACCACTCTAATCATTGCATTGCCAAACCATCATGGAGACGTCTCGAAACGCAGCAACGGCTAACAACATGGAAATTGATAGCCTGTTCAGCAATGAAACAATAGCTTTTACAGATGCAGTTTTAACTGCAGAGGAGACTGCTGCCTTCCTAAGTACACTAAAAGAAGCTGAAAAAGCCTTGGAGGAAGCATTAGGGGCTCCGTCAGCCGTGTCTACAGTACAGCAAACTAGGCCTGAAGAAGTACAGCCAGTACAGCAAGCAATGCCCGATCCCGAGGGATCTGACTACCCGTTCTGGGTTGCCAATGCGCTTGTAAATGGTAGCGCCAAACCACTTAGTACAAAGTTACAGGCTCATCTAGAGCATCTTGAGGAGGAAGAAGTGATCATGTCAAGCGATGACGACGGTGACGACGACGATGACGACAATGGCGACAATGACGACAATGACGACAGCGACGACGATGAAAAGCAGCTCAAATCTAAATTCGAATTGAGCAAAAGCATTCCTGTTACTGAAGAAGACGTCACGCTGTTGAAACGGAACTTTCAAGCAGTGATTCCTCTGATAGATTGTAACATTTTATGGTGCTTATGTGAAGAAGGCTTTTTCGACCAACACACATACATATACCTAACGGAAGAAGTGAACACTGTCATTCAGCTTATCTACATGCTAGAAGGAAACATAGAGCATGTTCCCGCGTCAGAGCCACAGTTCTCCGAAGCCATGACCCGACGTTTCGTTCAACTTATTAGAAGTCTTCATGAGGAACTTTTTAAGACATTATGTCTACCGGCGCCAAAGTGTGTTGACGAAGATTGCGATTCCAAATGTGCAAAGGTCATGCTACATGGCTTCAAGTACCTTGAAGAACGTATTAAGGTGTACGAGATGATGGCCTACCTCTATGAAAAAGGATATTTCACCATGCCAATGCTCTTCCAATGGATAATTGGAAGTCGCAAACGAGGAGATTTTTTAGTGATCGTCATGAGACAATCTCTAACAGACGGTTTACCGACAGCCTTTCTGGATGGTTTCAACGAGATCACTCCGCGATTTTGCAAACATCTCATGAAAACATACATGTAATGTCCATATAAAAGGAGTGAGGTGTCAAGTGCAGTCATCATTCGACGCGCAGCCATGGAGAAGACAAGCAGCTTTAAAATTAGTGCAAACTTAACCATTACTGTGGAGCATGGACAATTTGGATTATTTCTTCGAATCAAACGTGGAGAGAGATGGCTTGCTTTATCACCATCCTTGTGGAAGATTGTGTGTCAGAACTTGACAAGATTACGTGACATTGGCTTCAAACTGTACTTAACGCAAACGAAATGGCTTGAAGTCATTTCATACTTGGACATGCGCTATGTGAGTTTTGTGCAAGCATCACTGTTTGAAGGGAAAGAATACAAATTTTACATCAACATGAATGATGGTGAATGGGAGACATTGCTTCAGGAAATCCATAGCATAACCTCAACCTTACTGCCATGCGCGGAATGTCATGGTAAGAAAACTTCTATCAAGCTACAAAAGGACAATCGGATGAAAGTGTCAAAGCTATCCAAGAAAAGACTGGCTGAAGTTCAATTGGAGAATATGGATGTGCAAAATCAACTTGGACTTACCTGTGAATATTGTGGTGCTTACGGATATGCTGAGGATTATGATTGTCACTGCCACAAGTACAATTGCAAGTTGTGTGAACCAGACAACTTCTGCAACAAGTGCGGCTCACTAACTGTTTCTGCGGAGTAAGACTGAGAGTCATTTGTTTGCCAACCGTCACAGTGTGCAGACGTGTTATATGGATATGTGAAAGATGGATGTAGAAACGTGTTTCAAGGACAAGTATGTGGACTACATGATAAGTGAACTGGCGCGTTTTGGATCTATTCAACAACAACTGCAACACTTTGACATTTATTGGGAACTTGCGCATTCCACGTTAAGTGTACCAAACTTACGTGAGGATTTTATCAAAGAGTGTATGTTTTCAAACATTGACGGAGCTGAGGAGTTTGATGTGGAAGCAACATATCACTTCGCTCGATATGATCCAAGACTGTTTGATGAAGTGAGAGAGTGGTTAATCTACATTGCAGTATAATGACAGACATTACATTGAGACAATATATTGTGCAAAAGACATATTGTGAAGAAATGTTATTAGCTGTAAAAAAGTTTGCATGTTTAGTATGTCCTGCTTGTCAAAATGAAGAGTGTTCAGAACATACTTGTCATTCTGCATGTGTCTATACATATTGGAATGAAGCTAAATATTACATTCATTTAGATAAAGTGTTAGATAATGCAAATCAACGCTGTGAAAAATATGGTGTAGATGCTATCACATTTGATGAATTAAGTTGTTGGTTAATGTTCATTGAAGATCAATGGACTCCAATTATTCACACCATTGTATCAATACTTGATTTGTAAGATATGTTGATTGAGCTTTTATAAAATTTAAGATATGTTGATAAAATTTAAGATGTGTTGATAAATGCAAGATGTGTTGATAAAATAAAATGTAAGATATGTTAACAAGTGTTGATCATTTAGTGTTAACATGTCGACGTGGAAAGACTACTTAACCAATATTTACTTTAAACCTGGTCAACCCGGGGCATTTGCTGGTCCTTACAAACTATATCACATATTAAAAAAACATGATCAACCAGTCACTCATTCACAAGTGAAGAAATGGTTACAGGATCAAGATGCCTTCAGTTTACTACAACCTGTAAAATACAGGTTTAAAAGGCAACGTGTCATTACACGTGGAATTGATGACATGTGGGATATTGATTTAGCTGACATGGGAAACATAGCTTCCTATAATGATGACACCCACTTTTTATTAGTTGTCATTGATGTGTTTTCCAAATATTTGTGGGTGCAGCCAATGCCTAATAAATCACATACCAGCGTCATAGAAGCCTTTCAAAAGATTTTTCATGAAACACAACGAAGGCCACGAACTCTAAGGTCAGATAAAGGAACTGAATTTAAAAACAGATGGGTAAAAGCATTTTTGAAGAAGGAGGGAATACATGCCTATACGACAAAGAATGAAACCAAAGCCAACTTTGCTGAGAGAGTCATTCGTACTCTAAAGGGAATGATGTATCGATATTTCCTTCATAATCAAACGTATCGATATATGGACATCCTTCCAGACTTAGTGTATAATTATAACCATAGACCTCATGGCTCCCTCCCTAATAAGTATGCTCCTGCAGATATTCGTAAAGACATAGAATCGAAAGTGTGGAAGTATATGTATGTAGACAAATTGAAATTAAAACCAAAGAAGAAGAAAAAACCCTACAAATTTAAAATTGGTGATCAGGTTCGCATTTCTCACATGAAATATGTATTTCAACGGGATTATCATATAAAGTGGACGCAAGAAGTGTTCATTATCACACATCGTTGTAAGAAGCAAGGAATACACTTGTATCGTGTGAAAGACTTTTTGGATGAAGATATTGACGGACATTTTTATGAAGAAGAACTGCAGAAAGTGACAAAAGATATTGAATCAGTCTACAGAATTGAAAAGGTCTTGAAAACACGAAAAAGACGAGGTGTTAAAGAATTATTTGTGAAGTGGTTAGGTTGGCCAAAGAAGTTTAACAGTTGGGTGAAAGAAACAGATATTCGAAAATGAAGCATCCATTCACGTGTTTGGTCTCTGGACCTACAGGCAGTGGTAAAACTTCTCTAGTTAGAGAAATTCTAGAACAAAAGTTAATTAAACCCTCTCCAAAAACCATTTTATGGCTCTATGCAGCAGATCAGCCTTTGTATAAGGGAATGAAAGGTGTGGAATTTTACCAAGGCATTCCAGATAACATTGAAGAGCGTTTTAACCCGAAAAAACCAAACTTGCTCATCATTGATGACTTAATGACTAAATGTCATAGTGATGAGCGCATGACACGTCTCTTTAGTGTTGGCAGCAGTCATCAAAATCTAAGCATTATTTTTATTGTGCATAATTTGTTTCATCATGGTAGAGAAATGCGTAATATTAGTTTGAATACACATTACATCATTCTGTTTAAAAATCCTAGAGACAGTCAACAAATAAGTACATTAGCGCGACAAATGTATCCTGGAAAATCTCAATTTCTCATAGAAGCCTATCAAGATGCTACCAGCAAACCTCATGGCTATTTATTCATTGATTTGAAGCCGAAGACAAATGATCAACTACGTATTCGTACAGGCATTTTACCAAAAGATACACATTACGTATATGTTGATAAGGTGGTGTATGAACAAGAACCAAGTCACTTAACCATTCGCAGCCAAGATGTCTAAACGTATTCAAGCGAATCAACCTTTCCTTCACTTGCTCGCACGCAGCGGGCCTAAACGACGTAAATCCTTACTACAACAAGCTACTAAGGAGGAATTAACTAGCTTGTTTGAAATTTGTTTGAATATATTGCGAGGACATTTACCCTTAAGCTCAAAAAGGTATAAGTTATTCAAGCGTGAACGTCATACCCTACGTACACTAGCAAATAAGAAGATATCACTTCGAAGAAAAAAGAAGTTGGTTAATCAGAAAGGAGGATTTATTGGAGCTATTGCTAAATTTGCATTACCCTTGTTAGCTCAGTTGCTGTTAAAATGAAACATACTTTGAAAATGGTTCTCATTCCTGAATATGAATATAAAATGTTGTTAGAAAAGAAGGGAAAAGATGTTGAAATCAAAACGAAAGTGAATAAACTTTTACGTGGGAAACGAACTCGTGAAAAAGCAATAGAAATGTCTCAAGTGCTTGGACGTCATTTACGAACAATTCAATCACAACAACAACAACGACAAAAGTCTGTTACAGCATCTAATGCAGAAAAATCAGAAAAGTCTCAACAGTTTCTAAACCATTTTCAACCCATTTATCATGTAAAACTAACACAACTTCTGGCAGAACTTAAGAAATATGGTACGAGATGGACAGATAAAAATGAACTTGTTTTAAAAACAGGTACTGTCATTACAAATTCTAACATTATTGATTTGTTGAAAGAAGCATTGGTTGCTACAAAAAGAAAAGAACGACGAGAACCACCGCGTGGTTGGAAGCAGTTTATTGAGGAAATTGTAGACGCTAATATTCCAAAAACTGTTTTTGGCAAAAAGACAACTCGTGAAGATATTACAAAAGAGCAACAACAACGTCAACAAAGATTGTTTCCAGAAGGATGGGAAACTTTTTAACATGGATTAAAGAGCTATGGTGCTGTTGTTGTAAAGAAAATGGAAATAAAAATACTATTCCTGTAAAAATTAGGTGTGTTAGTGCTTGTTGTCAGGGAGAAGTAGTAGATACCAATTTAGATCATGTAGATAGCAATTTAGACAATAATGTAGACAGCAATGTAGAAAGTGAGGATGAAGAGTGTCAAACATGAAGTAATGTATATACACATCTAGTCTATCTACATCACATAAACGATTTAGCTGTCATGGAGTCAACAAGTTTTTACATTACTTTACCCAGCAATGCTAGTATGAACTATTATCCCAACAACAAGACTTCGAATTATCAAATTCGTATGCCTCGAACCATCTATCTGAACGGAAAATATGAAGTGGCATTAGCTGAAATTCAATATCCACATACATGGACAACCATGAGACATGGAATGGACTATTCTATTCAGTATCGACAACAACCACTGAATGATATTGTTCTTGACACAATCAATATTCCTTATGGTTACTACAGATCCATACAAGAAATATGTCATGCAGTCAATGAAGAAGCAACTAATTCTATGAAAGATGACCTTAAAGAAGGTATTCGGATAAAGTATGATAAAATTAGACGACGCGTTTTTCTATATCTAAAATACGGCTTTGAAGTGTCATTCTCCACTGGATTAGCTGAGATTTTAGGATTTATCCCAGATCAATGGTATACTGAAACGTGTACAGCTGAATATAAAGCTGATGTGAAACAGGGGTTTTATACACTTTATGTGTATTGTAGTATTTGTGAGCCACAAGTTGTTGGTGATTATTATGTTCCTTTGCTACGTTCTGTTGCAATACAAGGACATGATGGAGACATTATCATGAAAACTTATGGAGAACCTCATTATGTTCCTGTAAACACATCCAAATTTGACGTGATAGAAATGAATATTAAGGATGACACAGACCATAATGTTCCATTTCAAACTGGGAAGGTGATCTGTAAACTTCATTTTCGACCAAAAGCATTATGAAAGCATACACACACAATCCATCTATTTATCGCAACCATTTTCTTCGTCAAGTGGGTGGAGAATTACCAGGATTTAAAGGAGCGCGAATACAATATGGAGATGGTATTGGTTCAATACTGGGATCATTGGCTCGAAAAGCTATTCCACTGCTTAAGACAGGGGCTAAAATCGTTGCACCACATCTTAAAAGGGCTGCAAAAGATATCGCGAAAGATGTTACAGGTCGAGTAGCACAACGTATGTTTGGTGGTGGGTTACGAGGACAAAAGAGACCGAAACGAGCAAAACGTGTCAGAAGGCGAAAGGCAGCTAAACGGATAACATCAAAAAAACATAAGAAAGATATTTTTTAATCATGTCTTTAATTCATAATCATTCTTGTGAATGTAGCCTTTCTCCATTAGAATGGTTTCACATACCACCAACGCAAACTGCTGTAGAAAAAAGTTATAATGTAGACTATCAACCAATGACTACCATTAGAGAGGGTGCTCCAATAGAATTCTACATTCCTGCGAGTACAGAAGAATATCTAGATTTAAAGAACAGTAAACTCCATATTGTATGTCGCATTGTCAAGGCTGATGGAACACTGTGTGGTGTAGATGATAACGTGTCATGTATCAATGATTTGTTTAATGGGCTATGGTCTAATATTGAATTATTTCTAAATGATCGTTTGATATCACATAGTAACAATACCCATGGTTATACTAGCATCATATCTCATCTCATTCATGACTCGGAAGAAAGTCTCCATTCTGAGCGATCTATGCGTCTCATCTTTAAAGATACTGCCGGATCAATGAATACTTATGAGGTGAAAAGACCTAATCATGAAAGATATGTATCAGGTTTTCATGTAAATATTGAAGGTGGTGATATAGCTGAAACAGGAAATAATGGTTTACATAATCGCTATTTGTATACACGTCTAAGCCGTGAGTTTGCGCTTACAGGTGGTTTAAGGGTAGATTTGTTTGAGCAGGATCGTTATCTTCCCAATGGTGTTAGTATGAAATTACGTTTACATAGACAAAAAGATGGATATGTATTAATGGCTGCAAATAATGGTTTTAAAGTAGAAGTGAGAGAAGCGTTTTTAACCATTCGCAAAGTGAGGGTTAGTCCAGGTATTCAGTTGGGACATGCAGATGCATTGATGAAAAGTCCTGCTAAGTTTATTGTTAATAGAAAAGAATGTAAAGTTTTAGCTATTCCAACTGGATTTCAATCTTTTGTGAAAGATAGCATCTTTTTAGGCCAATTACCAAAACGTATTGTCATTGGAATGGTTCATAATGAATCCTTTGCTGGAACAGTATTGAGAAATCCATACAATTTTGAACATTTTAATCTTAACTTTATGCAGCTTTACTCTGATGGTGAACCAGTCCTATCCAAACCTCTCAAGCTTGATATAAATCGAGGCAAATATCTTGATGCTTTTGAAACTCTTTACAAATCTTTTGACAGATTGGATGGTGAGAAAAGTTCCATTATAAAACGGGAAGATTGGCCTAGAGGTTATTCGTTGTTTTCTTTTGACTTAACACCTGATTATGATGGTGCTGATCATTATGCCCTTATCAAACATGGGAATTTGAGACTAGAAATGAATTTTGCTGGTGCCTTGCAAAATACAGTCAATGTTATAGTGTATGCTGAATTTGATAACATTGTTGAAATAAGTGCAAATCGTAGCATTCAATTCGACTACCAGTCATGAACACGAAGCAGATAGAAGCCATCCTATCCCATGATGCCACGACAAAAGACTTGTTTCAAGGTGTGTTTGCCATGGACCAGTTACCATCTTTACAACGCGGTGCCTATGTCATCAACACAGACGATCATGATGAGCCAGGAGAGCATTGGGTGGCAGTATATTATGACGAAGACCCTGCAGAATATTTTGACTCTTATGGACTTTTACCTATAGACAGTCGTTTGAATAAGTTTTTAAAGTTTAATTTCATTTATAATTCAGTTCCATTACAAACACCGATATCCTCTACATGTGGATTTTATTGTGTGTATTATATAATTCAAAGAGCTCGAGGACATAGTCCTTTTGAAATCATTGATGTATTAAGAAGAAGTGATGGTGATTTTGTTGTAAAGGATTTTGTATATAGACATTATAAACCATTATTTTATTGATGTTGTATTAGTTAAGTTGCATTAGTTAAGTTGTTGGTAATTGTGAATTGTATTATGAATATTGTAAATAAACAAGACAGTTTTATACAACATTCTTTTTTTTTATTGTGTTATACATTATTTACATTTCACAATTATTTCACATTAAGCTTTTATTTTACAAATACATTCAATACATCAATAAACACATGCCATTCATACCAATCTAAATTAATATATGTATCATAGACATTACATCCACGTTTGTAAATGCTATGAAAACTAGCATAACACTGTCCATTACCAAACTTTATTATTTTAACATCTTTGTGTTCAGACAGTTTCAGTTCATATCCATGATCATTCATGTCAATGTTCATCACCATAACACACATGGGATGCGTCAGTTCAATGGACTTGGTGCCTCGCATGAGTTGTACTCCTTCCTCTTTGAATTCAAGCGTCAGGTTCTTTCCAATCCAATGCTTGTAACAGAGCGTGCCATTCCACTGTGTTGAGGGTGATGTAGTCGTAGCATTTTGCAAGCTCGTCATATTGGCGAAATCGTACAAACACGTCTAAATAGTTCTCAGTCACACGCACTTCTAAATCCTCTGAGAGTTTCAGGAGAAAGCCAGGTATCCTCAGCTTCTCTAGATGGTCTTTCAACACAGATTGTTCGTCAGTTGATAGAATGATATACTTTCCAAAATGTTTTAGCACGATGTCATCATATACGTTTCTCAGATATGAGAATCCATGCGTAATGGGTTCATATTCCGATAAAAAGTCTTCCATCTCGTTCAACAGTCAGATGAACTATGAGCTGTCTCCTTGTCTGCAAAGACGTTTTTTATGCTCGCAAGATGGCAAAGAGTGGATGTTGTATCACTTCTAGGAATCGTAAGACTGCGCGCCAGTTCTTGATATCAAAGAGGATCAAATCTGTATATGGTGTATCTGGCACAACTCCCTTATAATCCTCTGGATAATCCTGTAAAAGATTTCTACAGATTTCTACACGTATGTTAGAATCATATTCAGCCACCGTCACTTCCACTTTATTTTCAAGTCTACGTTTAAACCCAGGTTCAAGTGGTATGTTTTTAAAGTCTTTCCACACTTCAGGTTTAAACCGATGATAACTTCTCTGAGAATCTAGTATCACTTCATTCCTATCATTTACAGTAAGGTAAGCACCACCGTTCAGCATGAGTGCATTCATGCGTGTTTTTACCTTGTTATGAGCCACCTTCTTGTCTGCGAAGCCTTTTATCCACTTCTTTCACCTGCTTCTTCAGCATTTTCCATTCAGGTATTGTCAGCAAAATTCCCTTTTTCGTTGGACGGTTTTTTCCAGTCCCCTCATCTCTCAGGTACTTGCGAATGTTTACCACTCCTTCATTGCTTTGTTTCATAATCTTGATATACTTTCCATTTCCTAGAGAAAGCATTCCATCCCACGACTGTGGTGTTGGTGCTGTCTCCACTTTCAATTTCTTGATGGTGGTGGTAGGATTTTTCACTTTTAAGTCTTTAACTGCATCTGCAAGAGTATCCATATCAGTTGTAGATCTCTTACGACATTCACGTTCCATGTTAACACTTCAATGTTCACACCTCAAATAACTGGAGGACCTCCCCCTTTTATACCACAGCCTTGTAATGTCCATGCGCTAAGGTGGAATAGCCATCATTCAGCACATATCGCTTGTCATCATATGGGGAGAGGGCTACTTTCCTCAACTTCTCCGAGAAAAGCTGGTGACTATGACTTCGGATAATGTGTCCTGTAGCCATCGTTTGAGTTTTCTTGAACAAACTGTCTCTATACTGCACATGTTTAATGCGTCTTTGACAAGCTTGAGTGATGCCTTTAGCTGTATGTTTTTCTTTCCCACCGCACAATAAACTGTACATTTTCGGTCTGAGTCCAACAAACTCTTCAATGGGGACGCCGGCCGTCTCATCCTTCATTTTCCCAAGCACTTTTTTGTTCACGTTGGAATGTAGGAAATGATCCGGCGGATAGTCACTTGTGTCGAACAGGTCAGCATCCTGCTGCATATCCTTGTAGATATCTTCCGTTTCTATGTCGTAACATAGACTGTCGGTGTCGCTGAACAATAACTTGGCATTGGGATACTTGACCATGATGTATTTGTAATGAAAGTTGAACATAAGCACTTTGCTGAGGTCGAGAATGGTGAAACCAACTTGAATGGGTTTATCCAGAAGCAAATCCACTTTGCGCAAATGTACCGCGGTCAAATCTTCGTTGAAAATTTTGAATTTGTGGAAAGAAGGTTTGGCTACAAGTTTCTTGAACCGCTTTTCCTTGTGAACAAGTTCAACATTGATTCGCTTTCTCACATTTTCCATGGTTTTGCCAAACACCGAGTTGTTCATCAGTTTGAAGAAGTCTTTCTCAAATGGGTTCTTGGCCAATTTTCTCTTTTCCGTGTTCAAGGTAATGTATTTTGCCAACCATTTACTCTGTTCAAACATGATGGCGCGATGTACTTTAGTGACTTTCAACCCCAGTGAGACGTACTGTTGTAAATTCCTGTAATGAAGTACATATTTCTTCTTGTCAGACAAGTTAGGAATAAGCTTTTCACTGGGTTTGCCTTTCATGTTTAGATCTTCCAGTAGCTTCTGACTGTACTCTGACAATTCTCCAAATTTGACACATTTCCGTTCTGGAGCCACTGGGTAGTAATTATGACGATCATGGATTGAATTTGGATATTCTAAATCCACTTCCAAAATGAATCCAATGTCATCATCTTCATCCACATCCATGAAGTCGAGGGATTCTGGCTCGCTCACCCACATAAATCCTCTTTGTGGCATGCTTTGTGACATGGCCCAGCCATACAAGTTGTTTGCGTCGAGGTACATCAGGTAGTTGTTTGGTATCTCAGAATTGTATTCTGCTACGTAGGGATTATTCGCTTTCGCATACTTGTGTGTGATCACAGATATTCCTCCACGTATGCCTTGCTCAACCATTTGGTACATGTCAATGTCATTGATCAATTCCAACTTCACCTTTGTCGCTTTCAACATTGCATCCCACGACAGTCCTGGTGCTGTATAGTAATGAGCAGGATCCAATTCATACGTGTTGAGGCATACTTGACGAAAGTTTTCAAACACGTCAGCTAGTAATAACACATCTGATTTCAGGTACAGGTCGTGGTATTCACCAAATGTTGTACAGTTGAATGTATCCCACACCTTCTGTGCATGCGCATAATCCTCATCGCTAATGTCCTCTTCGCTAAGCTGACTATAAAACTTATCCTTTGATGGTAGCTGTGTTTCAGCAAACTTGGATGGTTCGTCCACGTAATCATAGGGGTACACACCCTTTCTCAGCAGCAAATCTTGTTGATCACTATTGTGAATGTGAGAGGTCATGTTGTAGAAGTTATCTTTCCCTTCTGCTGCAAGGTTGGATACCAACTTCTGTAGAGAGGTACTCATGAACTGAAAGCTGTCTGTAAATTTCAGATTGCTCAGGGTGAATGCAATATATTTCTCAATGGTGTTGGGAATGACTGTAATCGTTTCACCTTTGAATTTCCCAATTTCCTCCATGATAAGGTGACTGTCATAGCCTCGCAAATTGTGGAAAAATACGGGAATGATAAAAGAATCTTTATCCCCTTGCTGATCTTTTCTAAGTCGGAATTGTAAGTTGCATTCATTGTGCGCTGCTCCACGATATTTGCCATTGATGTGGTCATGATCTCTCACACGATCTGCTCCTAGAGGTTCATGACAAATGTAGCAATCAGTGGCGTTCTTGAAATTCTCTTTGTCTTCACGAGTCATCACCATTTCCTTTGGTTGCTCTAAACCACGTACAATACGATCGCGTTCATTCACCATATGGTCTAAAAAGACCTTTACGGCATTGTCTCCTCGATACACAACTGGTGCACGTGTGTTGTACTGGCTCACAACCACATAGGCAAAGCTGTTTGGACGATGATGTTGATACTTGTCTCCTTCTTCATGCTTTTGCGTGAAACATTCAAAGTCAGCATAAATCACAAACGGTGCTCGCTGTTGTTTAGCCACATTCTTGAACTTGATGAATGGTTCCTTGGGAAATGATAAACGTTGTGCTCCATTCTTGTCACACACTTCACGATGTTTATCTAAAAGATCTTGTCGTACAAACCCGTGAAGACAGTTGAAACAATAAAAATATGCAGCCTTATGCTTTGATCGATAACACATAAGTCTGCTAAAATTCTTGATGAGGCAGTAATGCCTTGTCTTGTCATTGCTAATCAGAAGTAAGTTGATTTCTCTGATACTGACGTTTCGACTAAGTTGTATTGGAACAACTACATCTTGTTCGTATCCAAACACGTTGATGGCTACATCGTTCTCCTTTTCAAACTTTGGAATATCAGTAATTGGTGTCGGAAATGTCATACCCTCTACCTTTAATTCCTTCTCAAATGGTTTGTAATGATTCACGCGATTTGGGTTGTTGTCAAGAGGGTGAAGGTAAGCCAATACTGACCATAAGAAACACTTGTTATCATCATTCTTAATGTTTATCACACCCATTGTTTTCTTCACTTTCTTCGGCAGTGGAATAAAACTACTCGCTTCTAGAGGCATCAACGTAGCTGTATGTACTTCAATGTATAGTATGTTATCCAATACCCAGCCAGAGCCTTGTCGCTCATGTTCGTCAAACTTGGTAAATAATTCTTTATAGGCTTCTGGCAAGTCCTGTTCAATATCTGCTGGATTGTATGCTGTATATGTTGGACTGCTGATAAATGCATTATCCACTTGTTCTACCATAACACCTTCAGCATTTGCTGTCAGTTTCTTGAAACGTGCATGCACGACAATGTACCATTTCATTCCATGGTTTAAGGTCTCCAACAAATGTGCTTTGATACGGTTCTCTTGCTGTCGCATTTCAAGCAGTAAATCCGATCCATCCTCAGGCTCAAACCGTTTTTCCTGCGCGTTTTCACCAAGACTAACCCTTCTTCCTTTCCCTACTTGTCCTGTCTTTTGTTTCTTTGAAACATGTTCTTGAGACACATTTTCCATCTCAGCTGGTTTACATGCATGTGCCTCAAAAGTATCCATAGATGGAAACTCTTCATTGCATTCCGCACACTGGACTGGACCGTATGGCCAAATGTCATCTTCTTCCATCTTTTGTCTCTTTGCTCCTTTCCCTTCATGTTTCACTAAAGTTTTCATCTCAGCTTTGCATGTATGTGCTTCAAAAGTATCCATAGATGGAAATTCTACATTACATTCCGCACACTGAACTGGACCGTATGGCCAAATGTCATCTTCTTCCATCTTTTCTCTCTTTGCTCCTTTCCCTTCATGTTTCACTAAAGTTTTCATCTCAGCTTTGCATGTATGTGCTTCAAAAGTATCCATAGATGGAAATTCTACATTACATTCCGCACACTGAACTGGACCGTATGGCCAAATGTCATCTTCTTCCATCTTTTCTCTCTTTGCTCCTTTCCCTTCATGTTTCACTAAAGTTTTCATCTCAGCTTTGCATGTATGTGCTTCAAAAGTATCCATAGATGGAAATTCTACATTACATTCCGCACACTGAACTGGACCGTATGGCCAAATGTCATCTTCTTCCATCTTTTCTCTCTTTGCTCCTTTCCCTTCATGTTTCACTAAAGTTTTCATCTCAGCTTTGCATGTATGTGCTTCAAAAGTATCCATAGATGGAAATTCTACATTACATTCCGCACACTGAACTGGACCGTATGGCCAAATGTCATCTTCTTCCATCTTTTCTCTCTTTGCTCCTTTCCCTTCATGTTTCACTAAAGTTTTCATCTCAGCTTTGCATGTATGTGCTTCAAAAGTATCCATAGATGGAAATTCTACATTACATTCCGCACACTGAACTGGACCGTATGGCCAAATGTCATCTTCATCCATCTTTTGTCTCTTTGCTCCTTTCATCTCAGCTTTACTGCATGTGTGTGTCTCATAAGTATCCATAGATGGAAATTTCACATTGCATTCCATACACTGAACTTGACCGTATGGCCAAATGTCATCTTCTTCCATCCTTTGTCTCTTTGCTCCTTTCCCATGCTCTTCACTTTTCATCATAGCTGGTTGTTGTTCCGTCAACTGCTGAAACTGAAATGCTGAAATGTAATCTCAGACATCACCCTTTTATACACACTCATACATAGACAGAATTTGCGTTCATTTCATAACAGAGGATGGCCCTTAAAAGGGCCGAAAGATGTTAGTAATTTGACGCTTCACCAGCAAGTCGGATTGCCACAGTCGCACTGGTATCTGTAAAACTGTTCCATGGAGAACGGTCGTCGCGAGCACTTGAACGGATGACGGTTATAGTAGCCAAAGTTTTTTAGTGTCGCTCCACACCACCAGCAGTCCGTGCATGGCTGCGGTCCTGGCAATCTCGCAGTAAACTTGTACCAGAGCAGTCCACCGCAAGTTTTGCAGCAGTAATGTCGTGGTGCATTGTGGTGCACCGGGCAGTTGTGTGGTTGACCTGGGTACTCCAACCATACCCAACACTTATAACACTCAGTCGTTAGCGTCACTGCCTTGCCGTTTCGCATCACTGTGATTTTACGATTTGTTGACATCTTGCTGCTTGTGTTGGATAATGAAGCTGTAACCCACCTTTATATACTACTAGCGAACATCCTCGCATTATATGCTGATGGGGGGGGGGTCCTGACTTTAGGTTGACTGCATGGAGGGGGGGGTCCCGAGTTTAGCTTGGCTAGGGGGGGGGGGGTCCTGAGTTTAGGTCGGCTAGGGGGGGGGTCCCGAGTTTAGCTTGGCTGGGGGGGGGGGGGGGGTCCGATCCTGACTTCAGGTGGTATATAACCCATGCTCATTTCAGTTTGGGCTCACACTCGCTTCCGTCAACATGGAGTGCTTCTTCGCGTTACATGATGCTCTCACCATTGCTGAAGTTAGAGAACTTCACCTGCCTGTCACACAGCCACAGGCACCGCCAGAAAGAGTCTACTTCTTCCAGCTGCTGCCAGACCCAGTTCATGGATCCATCATGTGTGTGCCCGTCCTGTACAACCGTCAAGTCACGATTGGAAAGAGGCTCAGAGATATAGAGGCTGGTCACTATGATGAGGCGTTCTTTAGAACGATGATGCTAGGGGAGTCAATACCTTCGCGGTTGGAAGAAGAAGAGTACCCGGCCTGGGGGAGATTCTTCCTCCAGCAAGACTTGGATATTTGCCCAGGATGTGGGTGTATGATCTCCCCAGACCGGGTGCTGTCTGAGTGCAACCATCAAATGTGCCTGGTCTGCGCGGCGCACTGGACTCAACTGCTGGCGCTAAATGACCGCTACTCTGTGAGGTGCTTTACCTGCGGCATGCGAGGGGACCATTTTTTGTTCAACGGGCAACAGCTCACACATTGCAGTAGGCCAGTGCAGGACATTGTGACATTCTTTTAAACCGGGACCGGCAGCAGCAGGAGAAAAACTAACATCTCCTGGCTCTTTTAAGAGCCCACCACTGATACTGAAATAAGCGCTAATCGTGTCATGGTGCTAGTATGTATGTGTATGCATGAGAGTGTGAGAAATGCTTAAAAAAATGGTCACCCGTTTGAATGGTTGTTTGAATCGCCGCCCGTTTGAATGGTCGTTTGAATGGTTGTTTGAATGGCCGCCCACTCTCCATATTACGTCATTATGACGTTCATATGACGTTCATATGACGTTCATATGACGTTCATATGACGTTCATATGACGTTCATATCCACTCCATATCACCTCTATATCACCTCCATAACACGTCCATAACACGTCTAGATCACGTCAAAATGACGTCACTGTTTTAGAAACCCCATGGGGCTATCAAAACACCACGTGACGTCATTATGACGTCCATATGATAACCATATGGTAACCATATGGTAACCATATGATAACCATATGGTAACCATATGACGTCAATATGACGTTAATATGACGTCAATATGACGTCACTGTTTTCGAAACCCCATGGGGCTTTGAAAACACCACGTGACGTCATTATGACGTCACTTCCTGTTTTCAAACCCCCACTTTCCCCCTACTGAAACAAGAACGACGTTTTGTGACTTTCCTGCAAAGGAAAGTTTTCACCTAGGATTTTACAAACTGTGTGCATGTTACTTTTACTTGTTACTTTTCATGTTGCTTTTACATGTTACTTTTACATGTTGCTTTTTCACTGACACTAGGTACATCCCGTGACAAACAAAGAAAAAATGGCAAAAGTCGGTCTCGTTTTATATTTTCAAAGCTGAACTGGATCTGCTTGACATGCCTGAAAAAAGCAACATGTTTCATTAAATAACGCATTCTTTTTGTAATCTGGGATAACCATTATTTAATCAGAACGTACCTGTTACTGTTTGACTGTAAATCCCTGTATTATACGTCATACAAACACTTATTAACATACGTATCCAAATGTTTCCGAGTGCAGCCATATTGTTGCAAAGAAAAGCACATTATTTCCGCGTTGTACCTCACTGAACAGAGCTGGTATTTTGTGTTGTTACACTGTACCAAAATAGAAACGTTTAGCAGAATTATTGGCACATTTTCAGAACATCTCTTACCGCTGTAACCGATATACTGTGCATGGAGACGTAACAAAGCTGTGCAAAACAGTATTTCTAAACCTCACCATGGCATTACAGAAAGCAGGCTTGGAAAATCAATAGCTCTGCAGCTGAAATATTCACAGCGTGCAATACGCTGTTGCTATGGAAAGCTCTATACGACTCGATGCTCGATACTTATCGGAAGATATTGCCTACATAATAATATCAAAAAATAATTTTGAATGGGTCAAAAACAGTTTTCTTCATCTAATGTCTTAGATGTTTTAGAATTTTTTTCAATGACAGGTTTGATAACATTCCTCAAATCAAAATGCCACAACAGCGAAGATCTAAAAACACAATATTGTCAATATATACAAGACCATGGCATAAAACACTATATGTATTCATGCATAATAATATGCATTCAAATTTATTACAACTTTAAATAAGTAAATTGACATTAGATAATTGATAAGTCATTCCTTCACTTTAAACGCAAGGGCTTATTGTACATCATAAAACAGTCTATGTGTGGATAACTATTTTACAAATTTAGTCTTTTTTACAAGACTATATATGAGAGCTACTGATTTTACACAAATAATTTAAAATGTAAACTGGGTCTTACTTATATGTAAAAAACTTATTGGGTATTATAAAGGTAAAAGTTATAGAAATTAAAGTATTCTGTCACCCTGCTGTGGGACATAATATATCTTGACAAAATGACGTCATCGTAACGGCTCAGATAACAGATGTAACATTTGATTATAGAAGTCCTCTCTGGAGCTTTATCCTTTCACTCTATGAAGAATCGTTGACAATGATTCTAAAACTATCGGGCTTTATGGCAATAAAACTGTTAACGTTGATTTATTTTGAGAGAGAATTATTACATGGAGAAGTTGAGTAATAAATTTAGAATATACGTAGTAGTGTATTACAAGCTGTCTCTTAATCTGCATGATTTTCTATTCACAACTGTAGTTCTACTCTTCGTGTTGAAAGTAATTTGAAACAACATTATAAATACACGATAACAGGACATGGAAAAAGTGAAGTTTTTGTGGCAAACCAAACAGGCCAATGTGACGTCCCATTTTTCTTGCGCCAAAAGGTGCAGTCATTTATGACATCATCCTTCGTTGTATGCTTCGTTTGCGTTTGTTGGTTTGAGTGATTTATAAACACCGGAACTGGTCTGAATTGTGGTTGTGGGTAGAGTGCTTCCACGGAAAATCATGGTGTTTCTTCCATCTTTCTCCATGGCTATCCTTGTATCACTGACAAGATTCAGTGTACGTTTGTCATACTGAACTCTTCGTGGTTCGGTCGTCAGTTTTCTGCGATAGAAATAATAGGAATGATAGAAATCATTCGAAGACTATGGTTTCTTAATTACAGTTCTTTGATACCATCTGGTGCTTGAACTCCTGTTTTACATTTCTCTAATATTTAAACCCAAAAGGCATCCAAACCCTACCCCTAGACCCCATTCTAAAGTACATGCCAGTACACCGTAAACTCAGGATGGGACGACCTCACGAATGGGGTGACCACTTTGAATTATTCCTGAGGATGTTTTCTTCAGTTACAAAAAATAAAATAAAGGCCTTCAAGCAAATTGGAGCAATTTAGTTAAGATACAACACCGGTCTGATTTAGATGTCGACTGTGAAAAAATCTCCCGGTGTTAGAGACACCATAATAAATCAGGTACAGGTATCAGTGCTGTTTACAATTCAAGACGCGATAATATGAGAAAAAAAGCACAGCAAAATAAAGAAATAAAGATGAAATGGCAAAATCCAGTTAAATACATAAGTATCAATTCTCTTTAATCACAATATGTTTACAACACAGCACAGTATTCCATGAAATAACACTTAACATCCATAAAGCTAACCTATCAAAACGTGAGAACAATCAATATCACCCTACAGTAATATCGCGTTTTAACTACGTTTCTTGTTGATGTTTTAATTATTATGAAGAGTAACTGCTGGCCAAAAGTAATATAACAACTCCGTCACTTACCTTTTCAACACGATGACTCCTGCCAGGAATATACAAACACTTATCAGGATCACGATGCTACACAGGCCAAACTTACCTTTTCAACACGATAACCCCGGCCATGAATGTACAAGCACTGATCAGGATGACGATGTTACACAGGCCAAACTTACCTTTTCAATACGATAACCCCGGCCAGGAATTTACAAGCACTGATCAGGATCACGATGCTACACAGGCCAAACTTACCTTTTCAACACGATAACCCCGGCCAGGAATATAAAAGCACTGATCAGGATGACGATGCTACACAGCCCAAACAACAGCACATCTGTAATTTGACGGACCATTTTTGGAATAGTAATGTTTGTCATGGTAAAACATTCGACTCAGTGTTTTAATACATCAGAATGCTACAGCATAAAACTTCGTCCTAGTTAAACTTAACGTATCTAAAAATAGCTACAAAAATGATCTAAGGTGAAGTAGTTGGATGTCACATGGGCTAGGGGATGTGGGATTTCAAATGAAGTGAAATCGTG
The DNA here is from genome assembly GCA_949752745.1 of Protula sp. h YS-2021. NCBI lineage: Eukaryota > Metazoa > Annelida > Polychaeta > Sabellida > Serpulidae > Protula > Protula sp. h YS-2021. The sequence goes on along the minus strand of OX457027.1, from coordinate 95,186,323 downwards.
CTGGGGGCTCGTGATCTTTATTTAGAGATTGTTTACAACTGAAATGAGTAAGAATGGTACAGATGGTCGAAGTTGGCGTTTTCGTTGGACCATGCATGATTTGGTTCTTCTGTCACACTTACCCAAAGAGACGCTCCATGTTCCTTCAATTCCTTCTTCAACAGCTTTGTCTGCCACGCTTTCATCTAAAAAACAAATAAGTGACGCTGAAATATGAGCGTAGCTTTCCTCTACAGCTTCTAGTCAAACGGAAATTATACACAAGCTCTCTATAATTACATCGAAAATAACATTAACCAAATGGTAAAGTGAGATGTACGACAGACGAGAAGGGCATAAACATGAAGTAAGAGTGAAGATAACCATTAAATCTTAAGACGACTACTAAGATAAACAGTAAGTTTACAGATAAACTTATGGTAACTACTAATGTCCTTGTCGTCTGTCGTACAGATGTCACTGGTTTCCGTAACTTATAGGTTAACATGCCTTATTATTTTTTTACTTTATGGAGGATGGTAGGTTAAGACAACACTGGCTAATTTCAAATAAACAGATTAAACCAGCTCACCTGTTCCACATTGACCAAGGATCCCAACCCATTTATTATTTTCACACCGGAGCGACCACGTTTTAGATCCAGAATGACAACCTATTTCCATGACGCCACCGTCACGTGTCATCCACGCGCCACCTGGTGGTGAAATTTCTTTACAACCGATAACTGAAACGAATAGAACATTCTAAACACTGGTTACATTGATAGAGTTAACATATATTTTACCCGTATACTTTTGAAAAATAGTCATATACATCCTGCGTTATCGTCATATACGTCATATACATAGGAGATTCATATACATCCTGCGTTATCCGGTGACTAATTGGCGGGTATACTTTGACAAAAGGGAGCCAACAACACCTTATGATTGTAGCTGTCTAGACGGCGTTGCTAAATTAGTATTTCCGGACGTCTATACAACGTTGCTTTGCCGTCGTGTGCGCAACATATGTGGTTAAAACGTTTATTTTCTTCTATTTACAACAATTCAACAGCGTTGATTAGACGCCAGATAATCGACGTCTATCCAACGTCGTGAATGAGGCGTTGGATCGACGTCTATCCAACGTCGTGAATGAGGCGTTGGTCCCATTTCCATAATCAACCAGGATGCGAAGTTGTTTCGAGGTCAGGGCTACGTATTTCCCACATTACTGAACGTTACAATTTTTATTGGACTTTAATAAACTAGTGTAGTTTCTTTTTTATTTTTTAAACCGCTTGTAAGAAATCTTTATAATTTCATAAATTAATAAAATGGTGTTTAGACGTAACAAAAGAAAATGAAAGGGCACACATATTAATTAACATTCTTTATGAAGTATATTACCATGTATCTCGATAAGAAAACCAATGTTCTGGCCATTCATTTCTCTTGGATCTAATTCCGCTTTATTTCCAACCGTAGTGAAGACATGTCGATTCCTAACACCACTAGTGAGATCAACAGTATTCCCAGTGATGCCATCCCTTATGGTTCCATATGACTGATGACTTTCTGAATGGAAGCTCCAGAGACTGATATTCATCCTTTGCCCAGGTGCTGATTTAAAGCGAAGCTTTTCTCTCGCTGTACAGGTCTCGCTTATTGCTTTGCTTGCTATTAGAATATTTTCCGAGTTTAATTGGATTTCCTTGCCACGACAGTCATCATTAGTTAGCGGATACACTGAAATGTCGATGAACATAAACAGACAACCTGTCAATCATATGTACAAAATTGCTTTCATACAAACGAAATTAAAACTTTACTATTATTTAAGTTGTTTAAGTTAAAACTTTTAAGTTAAGTTTTTTTCATAATTATAATAAGTGGTAAAAAACATAATTATCAAGCTGATGTTGCACTTGCGTCATCAGTTTTTTTCGCATGGCTCGCTGGGTGTGACATTTGCACACCAAGGCATATCCTCCAGGGTGGAGTGGGGTGGGATGGGGTGGGGGGAGGAGCCGGAGCGGGCGGGTTTGTGTTGAATGGGGACGCTTATCTACACTTTCAAAATGTTTTGTACAGAGAAACTCAATCTGTTAGAGTCACCGATGTGAAAAAGATAAAATATATTCAAACATCAAATAGAACATTACCTTGTCTACAAGCGTAATAGACTTCCGCATATCCAACGAGAGCACTTTTACAGGCCCCTGAGACGTCCCGCCACAAACCATTAGAAACTGTAAACTGGCACGAAGCCTCCCCGGAACATCGCGCATCCAGGTGTGACAGCGCAGAGTTCTGGCATCCCAGAAAGCCGAGGTTTTCCTTCACACAACGGCCTAGCTTCATGCGCCCGAACACAGCCGACTCCATGACGACAACTTCGTTCTGGTCGCAGCTCGCTTCAAATACTTCCCCATTGCAATATTCTGAGCGAAATTATATTACTATGCAGTAATAATAGCTTAGTTGCAAAAGTATATACTTGTTTGAGGTTATTTCTAGTCTTTACAATTGAGTAAAAAATTTTGAAAACAGCTTAACTATTGAGGAAAGTGTTTATATTTATGATTTATTATTATTATTATTATTATTGTTATTATTTTTATTATTTTTATTATGCATTTCGTGTATCGAAATGCAAGGCTTTTCAATTAGTGGCTGCCCTCGTTATCAGTATAAACATATTTGAAAAGCACAAGAGACCTGATTAACTGACATTCGTTCTGCAATCTAGAATAACCGTGATTTAATTTGAACGTACCTGCTACTATTTGACTATAAATCCCTGTCTTAGATGACAAATAAACACTTATTAAAATGTGTATCCAAAAATTTCCGTATGACGCCATATTCCTTAGTTCCGCGTTGTACCACATTGAACAGCAGTGCCTACGATTTTGTGTTGTCACACTGCACCGAAATAGAACGGTTTAGCAGAAGTATTGGTGCATTTTCAGTACATCTTCTACTGCTGTAACCGACATACTGTGCATTGAGATGTAACAAAGCTGTCCAAAACAATATTTCTAAACCTCTCATGGTATTACAGAAAGCAGGTCGGAAAAATCAATGGGTCTGCAGCTAATAGACATATAGCGTGCATCGAGGCAGTTGCTATGTAAAGCCTAGCATGACTAGATACCCATTTGACTGTTGCTAGAAAGAATCACAAGATATAGCTTCTGAATTTGAAAAGTTCATTGAAATTTTTCTTTATTTTATTTATTAGACGCTTGAGACTTTATTCAATGAAAATTTGTAAACACTCTTCAAATTGAAATGTCACAAATACTACAGTTTAATTAATAACCCAATTTGCCAAAATACAATTCCGTGACATAAAACGCCACATGTATTCATGCATAATAATGTTCTGGTTATTGGTTGTTCAAACTTGAATCAATGTTGAATTAATGAATCAATGTTATGGAATTACATGATTATTTTCTTATAAATAATAAGAAATAAATAATTTATGGACTATGTTGGAACAAACTGGTGGCTGATGAGGTGAAGACAACACATCTCCGCTTTAAACTACTACAGAAAGAAACTAAACTAATTTATCCATTATCAAAGCAGTTTATGGCTGTTTTTGCTACTTACAAAATTTACTACATGGCAGAAAGAACACCGACTTCATCTGAGAGCTGATGATTTTACACAAATGTTAGAGTGAATTCTAAACTGGGGATTATTTGTATAAAGAAAAATTCCAATATTTAAGTATTACACAAATAAAAGCTACAGAATATACAATATAACACTGCCTTCTGTTACACTGCTGTAAGACACGTCTTGATAAAATGACGTCATCGCGACAACTCACATAGCAAATGTAACATTTCATTGTGAATATACTCTGTAGAGCATTATACCCACACTTCGTACATCATAAAGAAAGAGGAGCTCCAAATAGTGATTTATTAATAGCGTGAATTATGATATGGAGTAGCTGAGTAATAAATCTGAATGTAAGTAATAAATTATGACAAGCTGTTTCTTGACCTGCATATTCTTCCCTAATCTCCGTGTTGAAAATAATCTGAAAAATTTCAAAACAGGCCAATGTGACGTCATTTTCTTCGGCCAAATAAAGTGTCCTCAGTTATGTAGGATAAAGCATCATCCTTTGTTGTAAGAAGAGTTTAGAACTGTTGGTTTTAGTGACTTATAATCACCGGAACTGGTTTGAATTCTGGTTGTAGGTAGAGTACTTCCACGGAAAATCATGGTGTTTCTTCCGTCTTTCTCCATGGGTATCCCTGTATCACTGACAAGATTCAGTGTATGTGTGTCATACGGAACGCTTCGTGGTGCAGATGTCAGTTTTCTGTGATGCAAATAATACTGATATTTATAAAACAGAATGTCAGTGAGATATTTTCTGTTAAAGAATATGGTTTTCTAATTACATTTCTTTGATATCATGTGATGTTTGAGCTCCTTTTCTATATTTCTCTCATATTTAAATTTAAAATCTCCCTGTCTATCTAACAAACTACCTTCCAAAGCACGTACAAGTACAGTGCAACCTCATGGTGGGACAAACTCACGAATGGGGTGACCTTGAATACCATATACTAGATGTTAAAGGAAACTTGACTACTTTAGTTAGGAATTCAATGGTGAACCCATTCGGACTGTATGAGATCCAAAGTTAAAGGCGTTGCTTGGAAACATTTGCAGTTTTCCTTGGCTCTTCATTATTCGAGGTACGGAAGGGTGAGACGAAAGGCCAAGCGGAAGAAATAAATAACAAAAAAAATGAAATTTCAGTTACACAGTAGCTTGAACTTTTTTACCATTAATATTTATTACACAATATTATATCACACGAAATAAAACGAAAGGTACAGGTTACCCAATCAAACAACGATAAAGAAAGTTTTACAATAAAGCGATGCTTAGCCACTCATTGATGTCTTAATCCCTTACATTAATTTTGCAAGCAAGACATAAAGTAACGGAAAAATATTTGGCCAACTTTATTAAGCTAAATATTGAGCCTGAACAATATATTTGAAGGTATGCATATCAGCAATGAGCATTGCCGGACCCCAGATTGATAAAATGAGGGAATTACCCTTCACAAGCCAGAATGATTACCAACATGTTAAACGAGAAAATGTATTCAACCAACAATGTCCAATTTATGCTGAGTGGCGAGAGGAGAGGTATTAATATTATTATTATTATTATTATTATTATTATTATTATTATTATTATTATTATTATTATTATTATTATTATTATTATTATTATTATTATTATTATTATTATTATTATTATTTAGCAACTAATCTAAAAACTGAAGGGAAGGACAATTCAACGTTCTACCTTTCATCAGTGTGTCAAACAAAGACAGATTTAGAAATACACACACAGATCGGATACATCAAGTGGGGACGTGTAGCAAAAAGACGGAATAAAAAAGCGGACTTCTCAGCCAAAATAAACAACTAGAAAGACCTTTTTAATACGATGACTCCAGCCAGGAATATGCAAGCGCTGATCAGGATCACGATGCTGCACAGGCCAAACAACAGCACATCTGTAATTTTGGGATATCATTTTAATAACTGTTATTCATGCTATTGCAGCCCCACATTCGTTGTAACAAATGTACTGCTTTGTTATAAAACAATAGAATGTTGAAAATGTGGAATACATATGTGAATCGGTGTTTGCATACGTTAGAATATTACAGGATAAAGAATTTGACATTGCTGTAGGCTTTGCGTTTTCAGTTAACTGTTTCTATTTTTGCATGTGTAAAAGGAATAGCGCACACACAGAAGTGGTTATTTGGTGATACTTTAAAGGTGAAGTAAAATTAAAAGTATGTGGAAATCAGTTACAAAAATCATTACAGGTGAAGTTGATCCCATGTGAGCTAAGGGGCCGCGAGATTCAAAATGCCATGAAATCAATAGATTTGGCAGCAACAAGTAACAGGGTATATCACAAACTCCTTTGAACTTAGACGGTCGTGATATTAATTCGGAGACTGTCTACGTCAGAAGTGAAAAAGGGAAGTACTGTTGGTCTCATCTAGTGTTTCCTGTGGACCGTGCATATTCACTCCTTACACCTACCAAAAGATACGCTCCATGTTCCTTCAATTCCTTCTTCAACAGCCTTGTCTGCCACGCTTTCATCTGGAAAAAAAAAACTAAGGAATGCTTTTTACATTCGACAGTACACTTTCTCTACAGTTCTCATAAACACAAATTATAAACAAACTTTAAATACAAAGCACAACCACCTGCTCTAGAAAAGTGTTAAAGCCCTGTATTAGTTAGTATTTTTGTTAAATTACAGGTTTGCATAATCCGCGTTTCGTTTTATTGATGAGAGAGGCGACGAGGGGGAGAAGTCAGACCAACACCCTGTAGTCACAGAAGTGACCCTCAAAATTAAAATCAGCTCACCCGTTCCGCATTGCCCAAGGATCCCAACCCACTTATTACTTTCACATCTCAGCGACCACGTCTTAGATCCAGAATGACACCCAATCTCCATGACGTCACCGTCTCGTGTCATCCACGCGCCATCTGGCGGTGAAATTTCCTGACAACCAATGACTGAAACAAATACAATGTTCTTAAATATGGATTACATTGTTGAAAGACTGGTTTAATGATTATAAAAGAATACAAAATACAAAAGAATCATATATTCTATTTACATTTTTTAAATATCAAGGAGGAAACCCCGTTTTTAAAATCAATAAATAAAACTAAACACAAGAAAATATCTACAAAATACAAACAAAAACGAAATGACCCACAGATTAATTGAATAATCTTGTCGAAGTATATTACCCTCTATCTCGATAAGGAAAAGGTTGTTCTGCCAATTCATTTCTCTTTCGTCTAATTCCGCTTTATTTCCGACCGTAATTAAGACGTGTCGATTCCTCACACCGCTCGTAAGGTCAACGGCATTCCCAGAAATGCTATCCCTTATGGTTCCATATGACTGGTGACTTTCTGAACTGAAGCTCCAGAGACTTATGTTCATCTTTTGTCCAGGTGCTGATGCGAACTGAAGTTTCGCTCCCGCAGTACAGGCCTCAGTGATCGATTTGCTTGCAATTAGACTATTTTCCGAGTTCAGCTGTATTTCCTTGCCACGGCAATCTCCACTGGTTAGCGGATACACTGAAATGTAGGAGAAAACCATCTTAACAGCCAATCTATCAAACATGTGTCTAAAATTGCTTTCATACAAACGCAAATGCAAATGTCGTTATCATTATCAGTTTTTATTATTTTTATAAGTTCAGTCATTGGTAAGAATGTAATTATCAAGCTGCAAACTATTTCCTTCATCGAAATTTTTGGCATGATTTATTCGGTTCGACATCCGCATATCAGTGCATATCCTCTATAATGGTGGGTGGAAGGGGGAGCTGTTTAGTTTTCCAAAAGTTTCATGCACAATAAATTACATTCTAAGTTACAAATTATCATATTCACTTTCTAATTAGCCAGAAAGGTCACACGTCAAATAGAAGATTACCTTGTCTACACGTGTAATAGACTTCCACATATCCAGCTAGAGTAGTCTTACAGGCACCTGGGACGTCCTGCCACAAACCATTCGAGACTGTAAACTGGCACGAAACCTTCCCTGAACATCGTGCTTCCAGGTGTGACAACGCAGAGTTCTTGCATCCCAGAAAGCCGAGGTTTTCCTTCACACAACGACCTAGCTTCATGAGCCCGAACACGGCCGACTCCATGAAGACAACCTCGTTCTGGCTGCAGCTCGCTTCAAACACTTCCCCATTGCAATATTCTGCCGGAAAATATTGGTATTTAGTGAAATATATTATTATTTCAAAAATATGTATTTAAAATCCTATTGGAGTCCTTTTTTAATATGCAAAAAATTTAATAATTTTTGGAAACTCGTTAACGACTAAGAAAATTTATTTGATTTTACGTGCTATTGTGCATTTTAAATACCAGAATCAGTGATCTTGAAGCCGCACCTGCCCCGAGCTACAAGTACAAACATGTTCTATTAAAGTAACCCATTTGATTAAACAACACATTCTCTCTCCAGTGTAACATAAATATGATTTAATTGCAGCTTACCTGTTAGTGTTTGACAATAAATCGTCGTATTATATGTGACACAAGCAAAGATTAATATGTGTATCCAAATGTTTCCGTGTGCCACCATATTCCTTGTAAAGAAATGCACAATATTTCTATATTGTATGTTATTGAACAGGGTTGGTATTTTGTGTTGTAAGATTGTACCGAAATAGAAATGGTTAGCAGAATTATTGACACATTTTCAGCACATCTGCTACTGCAGTGACCGATATACTGTGCATTGAGATGTAACAAAGCTGTGCAAAAGAATATTTCTAAACCTCGCCACGGCATTACAGAAAGGAGGTCTCAAAAATCAATAGCTCTGTAACTAAAAGGCTGATAGCGAGCATTGAAGCAGTTACTATGGAAGCTTAACACCTAGTTGGATACTGCTATTTGGATACTACTGAGCTTAGGAACTAAAGCTTAGGAACTAAAGCTTAGGAACTAAAGCTCAGACACTTAGGCACTAAAATTGCAAAATAACTTTGAACAACTGAACGAAAGTTTTCCTTGTCTTATGGACTATGTTAGAACAAATGGATGGCTGATGAGGTAAAGTCGACACATCTTTAAATTACTATAGAAAGGAACTAAACTAGTTCATATGTTATCAAAGCAATGACAACATATATGTTATCAATGCAATATAGCATTTTCTTTTGTTCTCCCTGTTAGGATAAAATCTATCTGAACAAAATGACGTCATCGTAACGGCTCACACTGAAGGCTTAAACATTTGATGGGTTTACGGTAAAAACAGCCTTCTCCAAGATCGAAATGGATTTCGGACGAAAGATTCTCAATAGCGTCTCTTTTAAGTAAGACCATTAAAACCACCCTTTACAAACCTGACAATAGTATGCTCAATCTAACACCGTTGCCGCACAACATTCTTGGCACATGTTAACCGACCTCTGAGGCTGAGGGAGGAACTTCTTTTTGTTTTTGTTTTTCGTTTTTTGTTTTTGTTTTTTTTGTTTTTTTTTATTTGTGAATCCGACTTTTGTACAATGTGCGTTTTGTATGTTTAATCAATGTTGCCCCAAAGACGTTAAATATACATCGGAGAACTTTGCGTTTTGGTTGTGACTAAAAGCTACAGCCAAACAACGTTATTTATGTAGTTATGAAGGAAGTTGAGAAGACCACCAGTTGAGAAGACAACCAGAGTTTATGTTGTGCTTCGGTCAGGTCGCGTTATTGTTCAACAACCAACCTCTACAGCGGCTCGGTCTGTTGTGTATTTTACCTTTTTGCTCCGCAGACCCACTAAAAATTCTGCGGAAAGAATATTCATAAAAGAGTGGAACTACTTTGCAAAATATCCATCGGCTCTGTGTGTTATACATATCAGAGAGCTCTCATTAGAGGCCAACTGTTTAAAAACAACGGTGGACGTTTGAATGTTCACTGGACAGTTAGTACAGACGCCATTCATGCCATAGGTACAAAGTCTTGCATATGCGTTCTGGATAAGTTCTAGACCTTCGAAGAAACTGGCTCTCTTTTTCGGAAATTTTATGTTGCTACTCGAAAACTTGTTCATTCACTCTCATTTTAAGAAAGGCCATATTATGACAAAGAGGAACGCAGTCTACTAATTATGATCAATTCGTGCCTGGTCTATTTTAAGAGAGTCGTAAATCCCTGCATTGGGATGCATCCTTGAGACTTGTAGTGTATTTCCGGTTAACGCAAACGTGTTGGAACCATCACCAGCCTGTACGGGAATGAGGAGCTCGTCGCCACGTGATCGCATCGTCTGTGCACCCAGTTGAAATTCTTCCTCTGTTAAAGCGACACCCTTTCTGTCATAGAGAAAACAAACTGCGCTTTTATTATCGCAGAAGGCATAACAGCATGATCATTCTAAGTCGATCTGAGCCCACTAGTTGTTCGACCAAAGTTGAAACTGTTTCAATTATGCGACAAACTGTTATTTTATTTAATTTCATTTGGAGACTAAATTGCATAGTCAACAAGACGTTGTTTCGGTATTTCTATGTTATATGTCTTAACACCACACATTCTCTATCACAAAGTCACGTCTTGTATTACTTTCTTTACAAAATGCGATTTTAGGAAGAAAAGTATGACCTTTACAATACGATGACCCCAGCGAGGAATATACAAGCACTGATCAGGATCACGAGGCTACACATGCCACACTTACCTTTTCAACACGATGAACCCTGCCAGAAATATACAAGCACTGATCAGGATCATAATACTACACAACCCAAACAACAGCACATCTGTAATTTGAAAGAGTAAAATGTGGGAAATACATTTAAATTTATGTTTCAATACCTAACAATGTTTGAATCGATGTTTGCCGACGTTAGAATCTTTGAATCGACATTCATATACGTCCAAATCTTTGAATCGACCTTCGCATACGTTAAAACTTTACAATATAAAGCTAATCGCAATTAGGTGCAGGCTTTCTCTTTCAGATAACGATCTTTATCCGGAGATTGTTTACAATCGAACTTGATAAGAATGGTCCAGCTGGTCGTATCTGGTGTTTGCGGTGGACTATAGTGTTACATGCTTGATTGTTTCCTTTCACCTACCCAAAGATACGTTCCATGTCCCCTCAGTTCCTTTTGCAACAGCTTTGTCTGCCTCTAAAAAATATATAACTAAGTGATGCTGGTAAAATTCGAGCGTAGCTTTGCTCTTAAGTTTCCCTAAGTCAGAGGTTATGTAAAACCTCTGTGGTTCCATCAATTACTAGTCAAGTTCACATGTCACTGGGCAACAGGCCACGCGTGTTACTTTCTTTCGGAGGAGGGGAATTGAGAGGGGGTAAGGAAATTATCTGTAGCCACAAAAGGGATGCCCACGATTAAAATTTGCTCACCACTTCCGCATCTGGAGGGGGAAGGTTGGAAAAGGGACGGTCAAGGCAACAATCTGTAGTGATGAACGTGATCCTTAAGATTAAAATCTACTCACTGCTTCCACAATGGAAGGGGGTGGGGGAGGGTGGTGGAGGTGGAGGTGGAGGGAAACAGGCAACAGTCTATAGACACAAAGGTGATCCCAAAGATTAAAACCTGCTCACCGGTCCCGCACTGGCCAAGGATCCCAACCCACTTATTATTTTCACACCCGAGTGACCACGTCATGATCAAGAGTGACAGCCAACCTCCATGATGTCACCGTCACGTGTCATCCATGCCCCTTGTCGTGGTGACATTTCCATACAACCGATAACTGAAACAAATATGCAATGTTCATTAACATTGATTGAATGATTGGTTCAATCGTTATAAAAGAACTCTTTTCATCCTCACTTTTGCGAAATACAAAGATTCATGTACTTTGTTTACATTTTTAAATGCCAGGGAGGGAGGAGTGGTTTTGAAAAGAAAACAAAATAAAACTGAAATATGTTCGTAACATTATAAAAAAGATTCTGCTTAGAGGTAACAAAAAATACTTCCTTGAAAAAAGCGAAAAAAAAAAAAAGAAAAGAAAAAGGAAAAAAGAGGAAAAAACAACGACAAAATGGAATAGGCGCACAGAATAAATGAATAATCTGAAAGTAAGCTCGGAAAGTATAAACGAGAGCGACGTTTTGCGATTTTCATGCAAAGGAAAGTTTTCACCTAGGATTTTACAACTGTGTGCATGTTACTTTTACATGTTATTTTTATATGTTGCTTTTACATGTTACTTTTACATGTTACTTTTACATATTACTTTAACACTGGCACCAGCTACATCCGGTGACAAACAAAGAATAAATGGCAAAAGTCGGTCTCGTTTTATATTTTCAAAGCTGAAGTAGAAATGCATGATATGTGTGAAAAATGCAACATGTTTGATTAAATAAAGCATGCTTTTTAATCTGGGATAACTGTTTTATTATTTAATCTGAAAGTACCTGTTACTGTTTGACTGTAAATCCCTGTATTTTACGTGATACAAACACTGATGAACATACGTATAAAAATGTTTCCGAGTGCAGCCATATTCTTGCAGTGAAACGCACTTTATTTCTGCATTGTACCTCACTGAACAGAGCTGGTATTTTGTGTTGTTAGACTGTACCAACAGAGAAACGTTTAGCAGAATTATTGGCACATCTTCTGAACATCGCCTGCGACTGTAACCGATATGCTGTACATGGAGACGTAACAAAGCTGTGCAAAACAGTATTTCTAAACCTCATCAACGCATTACAAAAGGCAGGCCTGGAAAATCAATAGCTCTGCAGCTGGAATACTTTCAGCGAGCAATGCGGTGTGGCTATGGAAAGCTCTATACGACTCGATGCTCGACTCTTATCGCTAGCTATTGCTTACAAAATAAAATCACAAAATAATTTTGAATGGGTCAAAAAAAGTTTTCTTCGTCTAATGTCTTAAATGTTCTAGTTTTTTTCAATGACAGGTTTGATAACATTCCTCAAATCAAAATGCCACAATATTATGCTGGATTTTTTGTCTTTCAAATTTATTACAACTTTTAATAAGTTAATTGACATTAGATAATTGAATGATTATTTTGTTGTAATAAACACATAATTTATGGACCGTGTCGAAACAGCTTAGCGAGGTGATATAGTAAAGTCATCCCTTCACCTTAAACACAGGGCTTATTGTACATCATAAAACAGTCTATGTGTGCATAACTATGTTACAAATTTAGTCTTTTTTACAAGACTTTATATGACAGCTAATGATTTTATACAAATTTAAAATGTAAACTGGGGCTTACTTATATGTAGAAAAATTATAATATCTAGGTATTATACAAATAAAAGTTATAGAAATTAAAGTATAACACTTTCTGTCACCCTGCTGTGGGACATAATATATCTTGACAAAATGACGTCATCGTAACGGTTCAGATAACAGATGTAACATTTGATTATAGAAGTCCTCTGTGGAGCTTTATCCCTTCACTCTGTAAAGAATCGTTGACAATGATTCTAAACCTATCTGCTTTTATGACAACAAAACTCTTAGCGTTGATTTATTTGGAGAGAGAATTATTACATAGAGAAGATGAGTAATAAATTTAGAATATAGGTAGTAGGTATTACAAGCTGTCTCTCAGCCTGCATGATTTTCTATTCACAACTAGTTCTGCTCTTCGTATTGAAAATAATTTGAAACAACATAAATACATCTGTTTGGTCAGAGCGTATATCAATGAAAATGTGTAACACGACAACAGGACTCGGAAAAGTGAAGTTTTTATGGCAACCCAAACAGGCCAATGTAACGTCACATTTTTCAGGCGCCAAAAAGTGCAGTCATTTATGCAATACTTGGCTATGGCATCATCCTTCGTTGTAAGCTTCGTTTGCTGTTGTTGGTTTTAGTGATTTATAAACACCGGAACTGGTGTGAATTGTGGTTGTAGGTAGAGTGCTTCCACGGAAAATCATGGTGTTTCTTCCATCTTTCTCCATGGCTATCCTTGTATCACTGACAAGATTCAGTGTATGTGTGTCATACTGAACGCTTCGTGGTGCAGTAGTCAGTTTTCTGCGATAGAAATAATAGGAATGTCGCTCAGGTGTGTTTTCTTTTGAAGACAATGGTTTCATAATCACATTCCTATGGTACTATCTCGTGTCTGAACTCTTGCGCTACATTTCTATATGCTTAAACTCAAAGGCATCCTAACCCCAACACCCGACCCAATTCTTAAGAAAATGCCTGTACACCGCAAACTCCAGATGGGACGACCTCACGAATGGGGTGACCTCTCAAATAGAACCACTTCGAATCATTCCTGAGGATGTTTCCTTCAGTTACAAAGAATCTAATGAAGGAGACCTTTAAACAAACTGGAGCGCTTTCAACAGCAGTGCTATTTAGAGTTCTACTGCATAAAAATCTCCCAATGCTTATAGACACCGTAATAAATTAGTATGTTTCACTGCTGTTCACAATTCAAGACGCGACAATTTGAGAAAAAAAGCAAAGCAAAATAAATGAATAAATAACAAGTGGCAAAATCCAGCTTAATATAGAAGTTTCAATTCCCTAACCCCAACACCCGACCCAATTCTTAAGAAAATGCCTGTACACCGCAAACTCCAGATGGGACGACCTCACGAATGGGGTGACCTCTCAAATAGAACCACTTCGAATCATTCCTGAGGATGTTTCCTTCAGTTACAAAGAATCTAATGAAGGAGACCTTTAAACAAACTGGAGCGCTTTCAACAGCAGTGCTATTTAGAGTTCTACTGCATAAAAATCTCCCAATGCTTATAGACACCGTAATAAATTAGTATGTTTCACTGCTGTTCACAATTCAAGACGCGACAATTTGAGAAAAAAAGCAAAGCAAAATAAATGAATAAATAACAAGTGGCAAAATCCAGCTTAATATAGAAGTTTCAATTCCCTTTAATCACAATATGTTTACAACACAGAACTTCAGTACAAGAAATAACATTCATAAAGTTAACCTGTCAAAAGGCGAGAACAATCAATATCACCTACACTAATGTCGCGTTTTAAACTATGTTTCTTGCTGATGTTTTAATAATTATTATGACGAGTAACTGCTGACCAAAAGTAATATTACAACAAAACTCGTCACTTACCTTTTCAACACGATAACTCCGGCCAGGAATATACAAGCACTGATCAGGATCACGAGGCTACACAGCCCAAACATTAGCACATCTGTGATTTTGACTCACCATTGTTGGAACAGTAATGTTTGTTATGCCATAGCTGTTCCATATCTTAGAATGCTACAGCATAAAACTCTGCCAGACGATTTACACTGTCATTAAAGTTATTTTTGTTCGGGTTAAACGTAACGTATCTAAAAATAGCTACAAAAAATTATCTAAGTTGAAGTGGCTGGATGCCGCATTGGCTAGGGGATGTGGGATTTAAAATGGTGATCAGAGATTATATTTAGAGATTATTTGCAATAGAAATGAGTAAGAATTTGGGGTTTGCGGTGGATGCATGCATGGTTTGGTTGTTCTGTTACACATACCCAAAGATACGCTCCATGTTCCTTCAAGTCCTTCTTCATCAGCTTTGTCTGCCACGCTTTCATCTATAAAAATATAAATAAGTTACGCTGGTGAAATATGAGCGTAGCTTTGCTCTACAGCATCATGTGAAACAGAAACTATATACAAGCTCTCTGCTTATAGTCACATCGAAAATAATATTAACCAAATTTTAAGCTCAGATGTCACTGGTTTCGTTAAATTATAGTTTAGCATGCCTTATTATTTTTTTACTTTATGGAGGGTGGTAGGTGAAGACAACACTGGTTAATTTCAAATAAACAAATTAAAACCAGCTCACCTGTTCCACATTGGCCAAGGATCCCAACCCATTTATTATTTTCACACCGGAGCGACCACGTTTTAGATCCAGAATGGCAACCTATTTCCATGACGTCATCAGCACGTGTCATCCACGCGCCATCTGGTGGTGAAATTTCCTTACAACCGATAACTGAAACGAACAGAACATTCTAAACACTGGTTACATTGATAGAGTTAACATAGATTTTACCCGTATACTTTTGAAAAATATTCAGGGAGATTCATATATATCCTGCGTTATCCGGAGAGTAATTGGCGAGTATACTTTGACAAAAGGGAGACAACAACACCTTATGACTGTTGCTGTCTAGACGGCATTGCTAAATTAGTATTTTCTGACGTCTATGCAACGTCGCTTTCCCGTCGTGTGCGCAACATATGTGGAAAAACGTTTTTTGACTTCCATTTACAACTTTTCCGCAACGTTGATTAGACGCCGGATAATCGACGCCTATCCAACGTCCATAATCAACCAGAATCCGACGCTGATCCGACGTCCAGTGCTACGTCTTTCCAATGTTATTGAACGTTGCAATTTTTATTGGACATTAAAAGATTCGTGTAGTTTCTTTTACATTTTTTAAACATTCTTGTAAGAAATCTCTGTAATTTCAATAGAATGGTGTTTAGAGGTAAGAAAACACGAAAGGAAAATATATTAATTGAATATTCTTTACGAAGTATATTACCCTTTATCTCAATAAGAAAACGAATGTTCTGGCCGTTGATTTTATTTGGATCAAATTCCGCTTTATTCCCAACCGTAATCAGGACGTGTTGATTCCTCCCACCACTCGAGAGATCAACAGCATTGCCAGTGATGCCATCCCTTACGGTTCCATATGACTGATGACTGTCTGAATGGAAGCTCCAGAGGCTGATGTTCATCCTTTGCCCAGGTGCTGATGAAAACCGAAGCTTCTGTCCTGTTGTACAGGCCTCACTTATTGCTTTGCTTGCAATGAGAACATTTTCCGAGTTCAGTTCGATGTGCTTGCCACGGCAGGCATCGACAGTTAGCGGATACACTGCAATAACGAAGAAAACAATCTTAACATAAAATGTTAAAGACGCATACAAAATTGCTTTCATACAAACGCAATTAAAACTTTACAATAATTTTAAGAATTGTTAGGTTTAAGCTTTTTGATAAGTTTAGTAATTGATAAGAGCGTAATTATCAAGCTGCAAAGAACCATTTCTTTGATCAATTTATTTGCATGATTAATTCGGTTCGACATATGATATTCGACAAATCAGTGTATCTCCACGGTGGGAGGAAGTGTCTCATCTACGTTTTCCAACCGTTCATACAGAAGCTCTCAGTCCAGTTACAAGATATGAGTACAAGATATAAGTTATAAATTATCGTGTGCATTTTTAATTTATCAATGAGTTCAATTATGTGCTAGAACATTACCTTGTCTACACCTGGAAGATATTTCAAGATATCCAGCTAGAGCAGTTTTACAGGCACCTGGGTCATCCAACCACAAACCATTCGAAACTGTAAACTGGCATGAAGCCTCTCCAGAACATCGTGCGTCCAGATGTGGCAGCGCTGAGTTTTGGCATCCCAGAAAGCCGAGGTTTTCCTTCACACAGCGGCCTAGCTTCATGCGCCCGAACACTGCCGACTCCATGACGACAACCTCGTTCTGGCCGCATCTCGCTTCAAACACTTCCCCATTGCAATATTCTGAGGAAAATATAATTATGCGCAGTAAAATTGCTATCATTTCAAAAATATGTATTTAAAATCCTATTTGAGGCTTTTTACTAATATTTATAATGTAAAAATATATTTTTGGAAGCGGTTTAACTACTGAGGAAAGCTATTTGCTTTACTTGTTATTGTTCATTCTGTATATCAGAAACAATGGTTCTTGATGCCGCTACCTGTCACCAATTATCGGTGTAAATTTGATTGAATAATGCATTCTCTCTCAATATGAAGTAAAAATGATTTAACTGATCCTTACCTGTTACTGCTTGACAATAAATCATCGTATTGTATGTGATATAAGCAAAGATTGAAATGTGTATCCAAATGATTCGGTGTACCGCCATATTCCTTGCAAAGAACGGCACATTATTTCCGCATTGTATCTCCCTGAACAGAGCTGGCACTTTGTGTTGTTAGATTGTAACGAAATAGAAACGGTTAGCAGAATTATTGGCACATCTTCAGAACATCTTCTACTGCTGTAACCGATATACCGTAGATGCAAATGTAACAAAGCTGTGCAACAGAATATTTCTAAACCTCTCCTTGGCATTGCAGAAGGGAGCTCTAAAAATCAATAGCACTACAGCTAATAGGCTAATAGCGTTCATTGAGGCAGTTTCTATGGAACTCTTAACATGACTCAATGCCTATGCTAAAAAGCTTGGAACTAAAGTGACAAAATAATTTCGAACAATTGAACGTTTTCCTTATTTTATGTCACAGCTGTTTTAGAAATATCGACTGAAATGTAGCTATAATATAAATTAACAAACAGCGAAAGTATAATAAATAATCCAATACTCTCGATATGCATAAAACAGCATATGTATTCATACATAATAATGTTCTAACTGTTTAGTCGGTCAAATTTATTGCTCTATTATTTCCATATTACTTTATTAGCATTATTATCTAATCACTTTCAATTGGTTAATTAATGTTGTAGAAATAATGTTTAATAATTTATGGACTACGCTGGACGACTGATGAGGTAAAGACGACACATTTAAATTAGCACAGAAAGAAAGTAAACTATTCTATATGCTATCAAAGCAGTTTGTGTCTGTTTTTTACTATTTACAGAGTTTACTGTTTGGTAGAAAAGAACACCATGAAGAGTTTGTCTAAAGGCTGGTGATTTTACACAAAACTAACACTGAAATATAAATTAGGGCTTAATTATATAAAGTAAAATTGCAATATTCAGATATCACACAAATAAAGTTTATAGGAAGTGCAATACAATACTTTCATGTTTTCTCCCCCTGGGATAAAATATATCTGGTTAAATTGACGTCATCCTAAGAGCTCAGATGTAAGATTTGAAGGCTGTATGGCAACAAAACCTTCTCAAGATCCACACGAATTTCGTGCGAATAACTCGCCTCAGCTTCTCATTTAAGCAGGAACTGTAAACTCCATGTTACAAAGCTATTATGACAGTAGTATGTATATTCTAACACCATTGCGGCATTCCTGGTCCATGTTCAGCTCTCGGCTTTTTTTTTTTTTTTTTTTTTTTTTTTTTTTTTTGCATTGTGGATTATTACACAGTATTGTAATACGCTGACAAAGGTACATCGGTGAATTCATAGGTTATAACACTATCGTTCCTTTGCAGCAGTGTTTCTGTCGTGTGTAGGACAACTGGCCAATAGACAACTGGCCACCAGACAAGAGGCCCCCAGTCACAGTATCCACCAGACAAGTGGCTCCTAGTCACAGTATCCACCAGACAAGAGGCCCCCAGTCACAGTATCCACCAGACAAGTGGCTCCTAGTCACAGTATCCACCAGACAAGAGGCCCCCAGTCACAGTATCCACCAGACAAGTGGCTGGTAGTCATACTCTCCGGCCACCGGTCAAACTAGTCGCCGGATAACTGGCCATCGGTGAAATAAAATTATCATTTCTGAATGTATTTACAAATTTATTACACCGCATTTGTCGACAACGACTCGGGTTTGAAATTTTCTTTCTCCCCTTGGATTTGTGAAAGAAAAATATGTGTAAATATTTATTTATGCAGTGGCCGGCTGTCCCTTGGCCAGTAGGCCGGTTGTACACTCAGTAAACGCTACGACGTTTGATCAACGTTAGAAAGGCACCACACCCGACATCGGACCATGGTCGGATTTCCGTTGTTTACCTTCGAAACAACGTTTACCTTCCGATCTAGGAGAGACGTCGATTATTCGACGTCTAATCAATGGTGTGTAAAGGTTGCAAATGAATGTCAAAACAACGTCTTCGAACGTTGCAGAGACGTCGGGAAAGAGACGTTGAATAGACGTCGGGTATATAATAATCAAGAATAACCATCTTGACCCCTTCCATCACAGTACCACCCTTGGTCCATCCAGTAACGCAGGATATAACTATGAAGGCGATTTCCATGAATATTTTTCAGAAATATGTGAGAAAGAACCTGCGCTCTCTTGAAATTTTCACCTTTCTTGTTTTGGCCTTATTTCGGAACAGTCTGTCATGGCTGCCATTTCTGGACAGCGATAACATGAGGAGGTTGTTCTTTTTTATTATAAATCCGACTTTTATACAACGTCCTTTTTTATATTTATCCGAAGTCGATTTTCCTGCTTCTATTCAATGTTGTACCAAAGACGTTAAATATACATCGGAGAAAATTGTATTCTAAACAACGCTGCTTATCCAATGTTTATTCAACGTTGTATCGAAAACGTTGAGAAGACGCGACCAATCACAACAAGACTACAACTAGAGTTAATATTGTGTTTTGTCCAGGCCGGCTGGGCAGTTGGTATTGCAGCATTTATGCCATGGGAACAAAATGTAGCAGCTGCGTTCTGGATCAGTTCTAGACCTTCAAAGATTCTGGCTTTCTAGTTCGGAGGTTTTATGCTGCAACCCAAACCTCATTCGTTCAATCGCTTTTTCTAGGAAAGTCCATATTATGACAAAGAGGAATGCAGTCTACTAATTATGATCAATTCGTGCGTGGTCCATTTTAAGAGAGTTGTAAATCCCTGGATTGGGATGCATCCTTGACACTAGTGTATTTCCGGTGTACGCGAGCGTGTTGGAACCATCACGTGCCCGTACGGGTATCAGGAGCTCGTCACCACGTGCTCGCATCGTCTGTGCGCCCAGGTGGAAGTCTTCCTCTGCAGAAGCGGCACCCTTTCTGTCAAAGAGAAAACAAACTATGCTTTTATTATCCCAGAAGGCATAACAATCTGACCATCATAAGTCGCTCTGAGGGCACCAGCTGTTCAACAAAATTTGAAACTGTCTCAAATTTGCGACAAACTGTTATTTTATTTATTTTTATTTGGAGACTAAATTGCATCGTCAACAAGACGTTGTTGCGGTATTTCTATGTCATCTAAACATATTCTCTATCACAGTGACGTGTTGTATTACTTTCTTTACAAAATGCGATTTTTCAAAGAAAAGTATGACCTTTTCAATACGATGACCCCGGCCAGGAATATACAAGCACTGATTAGGATTACGATGCTGCACAGGCCAAACAGCAGCACATCTGAATTTAAATGTAAAAATATAGATTAAATCAAATTTTAAAAATTAAAATGCCAATAAAAATGAATCAAACTTAAAGAATTTCTCAATATGCTCACTGACTTAAAGTACTGATCGAAACTCTTTCGGGCAAAAAAAATCAAACAATCAGAAGAGCGGGCGGGGGAGGAGGAGGGGGCGGGGGAGGGGAAAGGGGAAAGGGGGCGGAAGAACGGAGGGAGAGGGGGAAGGAGGCGAGAGAGCGGAGGGAGAGGGGAAGGGTCGGGATAGCCGGTGGGGGAAAGGGGTGGGGGAGGGGGAAGGAGGTGGGAGAGCGGGCGGTTGAGGGGGGAAGTTGAAGGGCGAGGGGGAGGGGAAAGGAGCGGGAGAGCGGGTGGGAAGGGGAAGGGCGGGAGAGTGGAAAGGGGGTATTTAACTTCGCTTTCCGTGTAAGATTTATGGTGGTCTCACAATGTTGTTTTAACATTGTACTTGCTATGTTTTATCGCATGTGTTTTTTTTTTACAGTTATTTTGACAAGAACTTACTGATGGATACGGTCCACGCCTCCTCCTTTCCTGCAACCTCCTTGTCTTCTGAACTTTGGTCTAAATAAATAGTGTAATTCTGAACGTCAAAAATTAGAGACAGACAGACAGCGGACGATAGAGGGAGATAGATAGAGGGAAAGAGGCAGAGAGGACAGAGAGAGAGAGAGAAAGGGGGGAGACAAAGACAGAGACAAAGGGAGAGAGAGAGGGGAGACAGAGAGGGAGAGGGACAGACAAAGACAGACAGAGACAGAGGGAGAGAGAGGGGGGGAGAAAGAGAGAGGGAGAGACAGACAGACAGACAGACAGAGACAGAGAGGTGGAGAGGGTGGGAGGGAGGGAGGGAGAGAGAGAGAGAGAGAGAGAGAGAGAGAGAGAGAGAGAGAGAGAGAGGGATGGAGGAAGAGACAAAAATAGAGACAGAGGGAGAGAGAGATGGAGAGACAGAGAGGGTGACAGAGAGGGGGAGGAATGGACAAAGACAGACAGAGACAGACAGAGACAGAGAGGTGGAGAGGGAGGGAGGGAGGGAGGGAGGGAGGGAGGGAGGGAGGGAGGGAGGGAGGGAGGGAGGGAGGGAGGGAGGGAGGGAGGGAGGGAGGGAGGGAGCGAGGGAGGGAGCGAGGGAGGGAGGGAGCGAGGGAGGGACAGAGAGAAACAGAGGTGGAGAGGGAGAGAGAAAGCGACAGACAGACATAAATAAATAACCGCACCGGTTCCACATTGGCCAAGCACGCCTATCCACGTATTCTTCTCACACCGAAGTGACCAGGTCTTGGATCCGGAGTGACATCCGATCTCCATGACGTCACCATCACGTGTCATCCACGCGCCATCTGGTGGTGAAATTTCCTTACATCCAAGAACTAGAACACAAACAAATATAGAACAGCTTTAAAATAGCAAGTGCCTTTGCGCTAAAAAAATAGTGTTGGAAAAAAATTTTAACTTTGTGCATTATACAAAGCAAGAGCGCATAATTTTTAACTTGATCTTACCGGCTTTCGGTGGCAAAACCCTACAAAATATATGTGAATATAACGGTGTTCACTTGCCGTGTATTTCGATCAGAAAATTAGCGTTATCCAAGTCTATGTGGTTGAAGTCTATTTCCGCTTTATTTCCAATCGTTGTCATAATATAGCGGTGCCTGGATGCGCCATGGAGCTCTTCTGTGTTCCTTGACATCTCGTCTCTTATGGTTCCATATGACTGGCGTCTGTCGGAACTGAAGCTCCAGAGACTGATGTTCATCCTTTGCCCCGGGTCAGAAGCAAGCTTCAGGCTGCGTCCTGATTGGCAGACGCGGTGGAACACGTGACTGGCGATAGCGATGTGTTCTGCGTTCACCTGGATATACTGTCCTCGGCAGTGTTCAGTGGAAACTGCAAACACTGTAATTGTAAAATGTATAGTTAACCGAGTCTGTTTACATGTAAAATTCACTGTAATATGCACTTGCAAAATAAAAATTTATGGAAATTTTCTGTATGTAAAATAACAAATGAATCCAGTAAAGAACAATAAAAAATCAATAAATCAAAAATAAAATTAATCAGCGTTAGCCAATATAAAACATGCTGCTATTTTTGAAAGATATTAGCTAAATTCGGGGAGGAATGTAATAGGCTTTTCAACGTCGTCACAAAAACGCCGTCACGAAAACGACTTCAAAAAAACGCCGTCACGAAAACGACGTCATGAAAACGACGTCACAAAAACGCAGTCACGTCCGCCAAAAGGAGATCTGCAGAGAAACGTTTATTGAAAGTGTGGATTTGGCGGTACGGGTGGCGCAGCGAAAAGTGTGGATTTGGCGGTACGGGTGGCGCAGCGAAAAGTGTGGATTTGGCGGTACGGGTGGCGCAGCGAAAAGTGTGGATTTGGCGGTACGGGTGGCGCAGCGAAAAGTGTGGATTTGGCGGTACGGGTGGCGCAGCGAAAAGTGTGGATTTGGCGGTACGGGTGGCGCAGCGAAAAGTGTGGATTTGGCGGTACGGGTGGCACAGCAAAAAGTTTGTGATTTGGCGGTACGAGTAGCGCAGTGAAAAGTGTGGATTTGGCGGTACGGGTAACGCAGCGAAAAGTGTGGATTTGGCGGTACGGGTGGCGCAGCGAAAAGTGTGGATTTGGCGGTACGGGTGGCACAGCAAAAAGTTTGTGATTTGGCGGTACGAGTAGCGCGGTGAAAAGTGTGGATTTGGCGGTACGAGTAGCGCAGTGAAAAGTGTGGATTTGGCGGTACGGGTAGCGCAGTGAAAAGTGTGGATTTGGCGTTACGGGTAGCGCAGTGAAAAGTGTGGATTTGGCGGTACGGTAGCGCAGCAGAAGACCCAAGATGTTGACAAGATCAAAAACTTTTTTAAAAAATCACTCGGTTTTCTTGTATTTTTTTTCATTTGATTTTAATTATTATTTATTTATTTATTTATTGCAAAATGCAGACCAGAGATATCGATATGAGTTTGAAAATTTGAAAGATCATTGAACATTTTTTTGGTTAATTATAAACAATCCAATAACCGGGCACACTTAAACTATGCCAGTGCCCTGTTCTTCTTCTTCTTTTTCTTTTTTTTTTTTTTTGCATTTTGTTTTGTTTTGTTTACTATAATTGCTACGGTCATTACCATTTTCAGACAAATTACTTCCTTATTTAACAGAATACCTTTTCTGCAAGTAAATGACACTTCGGCATATCCTGCCAGCGTCTTCTTGCAAGCCCCGGGAACATCCTGGCGCAGACCATTCGAGATTTCAACCCGACAAGAAGCCGAACCGGAACACTTTTTATCCAGTGCCGGAAGTGCGTCATTGTGGCAGCCCAGGTAGCCGAGATTCTCATCCACGCAGCGCCCGAGGCTCATCAGCCCGTACACGGCCCAGTCCATTACGATGACGTCATTGTCATTGCAGTCAGCTTCAAATACCTCTCCGTTGCAAACCTCTGTAATTAAATAGAAAAAACATTGTAATGTTTTTTCATTTAGGCATATCACAGTTTGACCGAATCCCGCTAGATAGCGGAATGATCCACTTACAAAAACCACAAGAGAAATGTATCTTTTATATGATGACCGAGAAGATCACAGTAACGTCTTTTGGAGTTACAGAGTCAAATGGGCTCAAAATCGATCTGTTTCTAACCGTTTTTCGAGCTAATGGTCAGTTACTCATTTTTGACCTTACCCATGATCAAGGTCACCGAGATACTTCTTATGTAACCCGTTTTAGGCCCAACTGAAAAAAAATGAGTCAAAGTAGCTGTACCACAAGCCGTTTTCGAGATAATGACTAATATCCGACTTTTGACCTTTACCATGACCGAGGTCAAAATCACCCAGGTACCTCATCTATTATGCGCAAAGGGTCGAATATAAGCTCAAAATCTCCAAACGTTTTGAGATAGCTCGACCTATTCTAAAGGTTTTCCAGATACAAAAGTCATGTGACTTTTGGCCTTGACCCTCATCAAGATCGCACGGGGCGTAGAGTAGGAGGGCCATCTGTGCTCAGGCACCCTTCTTTTTCAGCCCAGTCACCCTCGCGACTGCATCCCCAAACTAATTTAGAGATGAATACAAGACACTGAAAAGATAAGAAGGCCATGAAAAAACCGGTGTACAATCTAAGGTGTCTCAAACTCCGCCGGGTGGGAACGGGGCACACACACCTCCCTCCCACCCTCCCTCGTCCCTCCAAAATGTCACGCCGCGCGCTTGCACCTATTGGCCTTGTGTAATGTTTGTGTGGGCAGCAAACCACGTGATTTTGTTTGCGTGACTGTGTCGGCTCCAAACCGACGTGTGTGATCTTGGTGACATTTCTTCCTGGATAAGACTAACAATGACCCCCTTATCTGCAGCCTTCCCTCCCCGCCGCCCCCTCACCGCCCCACCTCCCCTCACCCCCCCCCCCCCACCTTCTATCTCCCCCTCATACAAATAATACACCGGGTGGCGGGTATAGACAACAAATGAACAAATAGTGGTTGTACACTAACTCATAAATTAATGTAAATTAATGTAAATTAGAAACTCACCCGTTTTTAATTGAGAAGTTACTCGTCCTGTTAGTAAGATCGACACAACGGGAAAATAAAATATCCGAATATCCAAATGGTTCGCCATACTTCTAGCAGAAATGTATCACTTCCGTTTTATTCTGCAGTACATTGTGCATCAGGCACAGGTCTGCTTTTCTATGGGCGTACTGCGCCACAATAGGTTGGCTTAGTGAAATCATCGAGCCATATTCTGTACATGTCGCGCTGGTATAACCGAAAAGATTTGCTGTTAGACGTGGCGAATTTGTTTGAAACGTGCCTTGCTAAACCTCGCTAAATCGTGTAAGACAGCTGCGGTGCTGCTGCATAATCAATAAACAACTTCGATGAACAGTGTACCAGCAGAAACAGAAACAGAAGGAATGAAAGCGGGGAGTCTGTTTAGAGGGGGGGACGGTGAGTGTGGGGAGGGGGAGGGAGAGGGTGAGTGTGTGGGAGGGGGAGAGGGTGAGTCTGTGGGGAGGTGGAGGCAGAAGGTGAGTCTGTGTCTGGAGAGGGGGAAGGAGAGGGTGAGTGTGGGGAGGGGGAGAGGGTGAGTGTGGGGGAGGAGGGAAGAGAGTGACTCTGATGGAGGGGTAGGGAGAGGATGAGTGTGGGGAAAATGTTTCCAAATGTCCCCGAGCCAGAGCATTGCTCGTACATCCCAAATATCCCCAAGCCAGAGCATTGCTCGTACATCCCAAATGTCCCCAAGCCAGAGCATTGCTCGTACATCCCAAATGTCCCCAAGCCAGAGCATTGCTCGTACATCCCAAATGTCCGAAAGCCAAAGCATTGCTCGTACATCCCAAATGTCCCCAAGCCAGAGCATTGCTCGTACATCCCAAATGTCCGAAAGCCAAAGCATTGCTCGTACATCCCAAATGTCCCCAAGCCAGAGCATTGCTCGTACATCCCAAATGTCCCCAAGCCAGAGCATTGCTCGTACATCCCAAATGTCCCCAAGCCAGAGCATTGCTCGTACATTCCAAATGTCCATAAGCCAGAGCATTGCTCGTGCATCCCAAATGTCCCCAAGCCAGAGCATTGCTCGTACATCCCAAATGTCCCCAAGCCAGAGCATTGCTTGTTCATCCCAAACGTCCCTAAGCCAGAGCATTGCTCGTACATCCCAAATGTCCCCAAGCCAGAGCATTGCTTGTTCATCCCAAATGTCCCCAAGCCAGAGCATTGCTTGTCCATCCCAAACGTCCCCAAGCCAGAACATTGTTCGCACATCCCAAATGTCATCAAGCTAGAGCATTTCTCGTACATCTCAAATGTCCCCAGGCAAGAACATTTCTCGTACATTCCAAATGTCCCCAATCCGGATCGGTACAGCTCCAGGATCCCATGCGTCCATACACTGCGCGTGTCACTAGTAAGATACACACTAAAATCAGTTCGTTGTCCCCAAAGTGGCTGCGATCACTTCTCCATTACAGTGTTCTTCAATGACTTCTTACCCATTTGTAGTTCTGCAACGCGTTCTCATTGGATAGCAGGATTTGATGAGTCATGATTTGTTTCAATATACCGAACGGAAACCGGTTTCACACAACCAAAAACTCTAACCAGTCTTTTTCTTGTGTGCATAATGATACTGAGAAAAGTGTTGTGCCCTCCCCCGCCCCCCAGGACCCCCGTGGTCATTTACGATTTTATTTGCGTTTACAAAACATAGCATGGAAGTTAATTTTATTGTGTGTAATGTTCACTTAATGCTAATGAACAATTGTTGTTTGCAAATACACTGGATATCGGGGCTTTGGTGCATATGCACTAAAGATAAAAAGTAGGATAAAATAAATTTATTTCTTTGAATAAACTTTTCACAATAGAAGTGGGAGGAATAAAACACATCTGCAGTGAGAATAGAGAAAATAAGAAGAAAAGAATATGTGTCACTACAGCCATCAGTTTTTGACACTGATGACTTAAAATTGCAAAAAAAGAAAAAAAAAAGACAACAGACCCACCGTTTACAGTGTAATTTCATTCCATTTTGTCGTAATAAATATAATATTGTAAAAGTGAAAAATGGGAGCATAGAGCGACTATCTGTAAGCATCTGGGATCCGGCCAAGGCGTCAACATCTATCGGCAACGGGATCCGACTAAAGCGACAACATCTGTCGGTAACGGGATCCGACTAAAGTGACAACATCTGTCGGTAATGGGATCCGGCGACAGCGTCAGCATCTGTCGGTAACGGGATCCGACTAAAGCGACAACATCTGTCGGTAACGGGATCCGGCTAAAGCGTCAACATCTGTCGGTAACGGGATCCGGCTAAAGCGTCAACATCTGTCGGTAACGGAATCCGGCTAAAGCGTCAACATCTGTCGGTAACGGAATCCTACTAAAACGTCAACATCTATCGGTAACGGGATCCGGCTAAAGCGTCAACATCTGTCGGTAACGGAATCCTACTAAAACGTCAACATCTGTCGGTAACGGGTTCCGGCTAAAGCGTCAACATCTGTCGGTAACGGGATCCGACTAAAGCGTCAACATCTGTCGGTAACGGGATCCGGCTTATGCGTCAACATCTGTCGGTAACGGGATCCGACTAAAGCGTCAACATCTGTCGGTAACGGGATCCGACTAAAGCGTCAACATCTGTCGGTAACGGGATCCGGCTTATGCGTCAACATCTGTCGGTAATGGGATCCGGCTAAAGCGCCCCAGGCTAAACGCAGGCAAGCTATTCATCGTAATATGACTAAGTTATTTATTGGCGACACCGTTAAGCTATTCATTTGCCAGAACATGACATGTTTCTGTTGTTTATTATTTTTACAGGTTCCAAAGTGAGACCTCGTAAGTGCGAAAATATAAAACCTGAAATATCAAATACATACCTGTGAATGTTGAATAAAAGCATTACTTAACTCGTAAACAATGAAAACAGCCTTACACCTAATCTAAGTCTATTATTGGAATATGTTTAGTTCCACAAGCATTCCACAAAGGTAGCACACCATACGGCTTTTCTTGTGATACAAATTTTTGCGGAGGTTTTTGTTGTCAATTGCACTAGAAACACCATGTGATTCCCATGGAAATAGCGCATCATTGTTCAATATCTCATTGCGTGGGTGGGCGGGGCCTCGGCACTCTGGTATCAACTGGTTACCACGTTTGTCAATGACTTTTAAAACGGCCCCCAAAAGCAAAGTGCTAAAATTGAAATAATTCCACCTTTTTATGAACAAACGCGGAGAGCAGTTAAGAAGAACCCCATTTTTTTCTGGAAAATACGGAGCACCAAATGAAAATCCCCTTTTTTAACGAAACGTGCATCTGGCCACAAAATAGCCCCCCCCCCCCCCTCCATCCCCTCCTCGATCTTCTTGGCATTTTTGGACCTGCATTTTAACACGTATTATACCATTGGCCCAGGAGCAAGAAATGTTTTTCTTTCATTTTGCTATTACTATAATACAATAATTTTATCCAACGGCTGTGCCATTATTTTACAAGGACTGAGTCAGTTTCAAAGTTTTTTCCCATAAATCTCCTCTGTTTATCCTTTCGCTTTGGCGTCAGACGAAGATGTGGGTTTCCATGGAAATCCCATGGAAAGTGAAGGAATTCCGGAACGGTTCAGTTAAGGCATGAACAGGTCTTTGATCTTCAGTGAATATCTCTCTGCCAGGGGTTGCCGTAAGACATGTGCCGTGACTTGTAAACACCACAGTGTAATTGTGTTTCTTCACCACCAGGGGGCAGGGTACAGCTTTGAAGCATGAGGGTGTTTGATCCACAAGCCTTTGAATCTTGAATTTGATGATCATTCAAAACTGAGAGTCCGCAATGACCGCTGGAAAAATAGTTCCATGGGTTGTTTTTCCTAGAAAATTATAAGAAATCATTCAGTGTTTAAATCAGTAAATAATGTTATCGCATACCGACAGGAGGGGTTGGGAGGGGGTTGGAGAGGGAGGGGGGTAGGGGAAGGTGGTGGTGGTGGAAGAGGGCACTGACAGGTAACACATCTTTTACGAAAGGGGAGGGGGTTGCAGATAGTGGTGATGGAAGGAACCCGTCTTCTTGTGCTCTGCAAATTTAGGGGCTAGGGAGGGGGTTAGAGAGGGACCGAGGAGGGATTAGGGCGGTGATGGGGCTGGGCTGTTGGGAGGGACTGAGAAGGGATTGGGGCGGTGATGTGGTTGGGGGTTGGGGAGGGACTGAGGAGAGATTGGGGCGGTGATGGGGTGGGCGTTGGGAGGGAGTGAGGAAGGATTGGGGCAGTGATGGGGTGGAGGATTGGCAGGAATTGAGGAGAGATTGGGGCGGTGATGTGGTTGGGGGTTGGGGAGGGACTGAGGAGAGATTGGGGCGGTGATGGGGTGGGCGTTGGGAGGGAGTGAGGAAGGATTGGGGCAGTGATGGGGTGGAGGATTGGCAGGAATTGAGGAGAGATTGGGGCGGTGATGTGGTTGGGGGTTGGGGAGGGACTGGGGAGAGATTGGGGCGGTGATGGGGTTGGGGGCTGGGGAGTTACTGAGGAGGGATTGGGGCGGTGATGGGGGTGGGGGTGGGAGGGATTGAGGAATGATTTGGGCAGTGATGGGGTGGAGGATTGGTATGGATTGAGGAAAGACTGGGCTGTGGCTGGCTGTGGCTGTGGCATTGTCTTTCCACCCGTGGCTGGAAAGACAATGCTAAA
The DNA here is from genome assembly GCA_949752745.1 of Protula sp. h YS-2021. Taxonomy (NCBI): domain Eukaryota; kingdom Metazoa; phylum Annelida; class Polychaeta; order Sabellida; family Serpulidae; genus Protula; species Protula sp. h YS-2021. Next base: position 95,156,375 of record OX457027.1, on the reverse strand, counting down.
CGGTATCGAAGGGGGTGACGGTTAGCTCAGTCAGTAGAGCGTTGGTCTTGTAATCCTAAGGTCCCTGGTCGAAACCAGCCACGAATGGAAAACGGAGGATTGCCTTAGCTAAACAACTGCACAACAAAATTCACAACCACGGAATTCAAAATTAGCACAAATAAGTTCCGGCTATCCCTTTCAAAAAAGTATCGAAGGGTTTAAAGAAATTGACCATAGCATCTATTTTTAGACGAATATTGTTCAACTTGTTGCTTAAAATAGCAAAATGTTAAATAAACGGTACATTTTAAGTAGACCAATCATGGCACTTCTTTACGCACAGACATTAGGAAATTCATTTTTTTGTGTCTTTTTATTTTAAAGATGAACATATGAAATGATATTATGATAATATGATAATATTGCACCAAATAATCATGTAAAACTTCATATTTTTATGTGCGACAAAGGCAATGCCATTATAGTCACATCAGATTTTGATTTTTATTCATTGCTTCTAAATACCATTATCATTATGTTCGAGAAATGAGCTATAAAGCTGTCATTTAACAGCAATTCTACCCTTACTTTCTATTTCCAGCAAAATAGATTTATTTTCACTTAAACGATCCAAATTGATGTCAATGGTGTTCGAGTTCGTGACCATGACATAACGGGTTCTGGATCCAGTCGACATCTCGGCGGTGTTACCGGACACCATATCGCGTACACTCCCTACTGCCCCCACCCCGTGTGACGTAAGACTCCATAGACTGACATTCAATCTTTGACCTTGATCCGATGTCATCCTCAGACATCTATTAGTTGGGCATACTTTGTGTATGGAAGAACTGGCGATGACAGTCCTGTCAGAATCCAGACGGATCTCTTTGCCCTGTCACATGTCACCAGTGATTGGTAGAACTGAAATAAAATCATGCCAATCCAATCAATGTTCTCCCAATTGCTTTGAGACATTTCAGTGGTTTTATTCTTATTTGAATAATTTTATACAACAAAGTTAAAACACATTATGTTACTTTCAGCTGAATAATTTGTCGAACACTTGAAGATATCATTGAGTCTGTGGTCATATGTTTAGTAACTTCTAAGAAATCACTGACTGTTGTTCCTCTGCTCTTCCTCTCCCGCCTCAACGCCGGGAGAAAAAGAAAACTATCTTTGGTGCAATAAAATGAAATCTCGGCGTATCCCGCTAAATCTCTTTGGCATGCATCAGCATCATCCACTCTCAACTTGTTTGATATCGTTAATTCACATTGCTTCTTCCTGGAACACTCGTGATCCACAACGGATATTGCGTCATTCCTACACCCGAAATACCCTAAATCCACATCAATACACCGCCCTAGTTTCATACGCCCATATGCTGCTTCCTTCACCAAGATCAGCTCACTACCGCCACAGACGGCCTCAAACACTTCTCCATTGCAGTATTCTGAAACACTGTGATTTTTTTTTATAATTCAGCCTTCCGCGTTTAGGCTAAATTACACGGTGTCCGTGTTTGGTTAAAAAAGGGTGTTTTGCAACGGCACTTCTCGTGTTTATTGGCCATTTAAACACATCATGAATACATATAGCTAGCAATTTATAGGCGAATACTCCCACCCCCACCCGCAGCCTGGATTATTATTATTTGGGTTCTTTTCAGTTCTACTTGTGTACAAATGATGATGAAGCAGAAGTCGTGCCCCTTCTCTCCAAACATCAAGAACTAAAACACTGTTATTCATATTAGCAAGTAAACATGTAAGCAAATAAAGTCATAAAGTCAAACTCACTAGTATTTTGTAGACATAAAATTGGTACAAAAGACAACCAAATTAATACCAAATGGGAAAATAATATCCGTAATGCCATTTTGTCATTATGCAAGAACATAATGCTTCCTGTGTCAGGCTATGTACAATTCTGTTACAGTGATGGTGAACGCCATGAATTAACTGGCTTAGTAAAGCGCTTTTAGACATTTTCTGTACTTCTTACTGACATAGAACGGATAAAATTGACTGCAGCATGTAGAAAATCTGTTGCCTGTGTCATTGCTTAACGTCTCTAAAACGATCGCATGAACGCAGACCATATTGCAAATCAATACATTTACATCAGTGTTAGCTTACAAACCTAACTGGTTGAAAATTTCGTTGAAATGTAGTGCTTATGTTTAGCATTAATCTCCCAAGATCGATTGTTTTGTTCATATGAATAAATACTATTGATACAAGTGTTGATTTTGTTGATTTATTTATTTGCATCAACGCTTAGGTCCACCCACTGACCAGCACGTCCTTTATGATTAATACATTCTGTGATTAAAACACTTAGTTATCAAAACCTAATCAAATGCTATCAGAGATATTATAATCAGTTTTGGCTGTCTTGGCTTCTTTCATTAGTATCTTCTACTATAAGCCTGATGGTTATTCATTATAAAAATATTAAAGAAATTGTATTTTAATCATTTTCGATAGTTGCTATTTTCTGAACACGAGAGACAGCGCTTTTCCCGAAGCAAATTCACCTGCCACTCTTTTAGTATTTACTGGCACTCGAGTTTTATTCTTTTAACTTCTTACTCTAAATTTAGCCATGATGTATCAAGTGTGCGACAGTTGTTGACACGAATGGAGATTTTTATTTTTCTAACCGAAAATATACTATACAGACAGACTTCATGAAGTATAGAGACTACCTTAGCCGATATATCAATTTGTTACTTTGCTACAGATACCCTAAACTTTTGGTGTTCAACTGATAACGCGGTACCTTTTATTATTATTAACATTAACGGAACATCTCAAACGAGATAATATTATTCGTAACTCAAAACAGGACATTCCTCTGAAAACAATTATGAATCAACTATGAATATAAACATTGTGCAGTATGCAGTACTCTCACAACATTGATTCCAAGGAGAAACTCGTTAACAAAATTCAAAAATGCTGTAACAATTTTCTCAAAAGCCGTGCTTCTTTCGATATATCTTGAGCCTGTATACCTTTAGTTTTTACAGCTGGACAGTAGGCTAATTTCTCAGTTGCCAACTTCTATCTATGTATTTTACATGTCTACACCGTCTTTTCATTTTCAAGGATTTCTATGCCACCCTCCTGTTTTCGCACCAGTTCATAGACTTTTGTTTCTTAATCTTCTATGACTTTCTTGTCCATGTTCACACAGATTATTTCATTTGCAAAGATTTATAAGCCATTTCACTGCTTTGAATAGTGTTCATAGGCAGAATAGCGCTACGAAGCAGCAATGTACCTGTTTCTCCATCCATTCCTCTTGAATTCATTAATCGTAGAGTGTTCTCACTTTCTGCAAAATCCTGAGATTTTCTCACTTTCCTACAGAATAAATTGTCACTGTTTGATATAGAGTTAAATGCTAACAACAAAATTATTTTTTAGTTTCATAGAAGCATTCTTCTTTGTAACAACTTGAGACTAAACAAAGTATTAAATAGACGTAAAGTGTTGTTGCAAACGTTTTTGATGAAATCCATTGTCAGAGTTAAACAAAGGCGAACCAAATATAAAAAGATAATTCGTGTATGAAAAAAATAATTGGTATAACTACCTAAATAAGATCAAATTTGGATTGTGCTAACGGTAGTAAATTACATAACTCAATTGAATAATAAATTCCAGAGGTTAGATCACGGATTTGACATGGAGAGTTCGTTTCCAGAAGGTTTAGTCAACTTTAACAGTGTAACATCATATGGGGAATTAATATATCACTGCATACCTCTTAAGGATGATGACCCCAGCTAAAAAAATACAAGCACTGAGGAGAATGATCATACTACACACCCCAAAGACCAACACATCTGAAACAATATCATCGTATTTAATTAACATTAATTTTTAGCAACACGTAGTGTTGTAGGCAGCGGTACAACAAAGTACCTGCAAAGTGTTGTAGGTAGCTGTACAAACACAGTACCTGCTAAGTGTTATAGGTAGCTGTACAAACACAGTACCTAGAAAGTTTTATAGGTAGCTGTACAAACACAGTACCTAGAAAGTGTTGTAGGTAGCTGTACAAACATAGTACCTGTCAAGTATTATGTTGCCTGCCAATTTTAAAACTTTTTTCAAATTTTTGTATAGCTATATTTTCGATACCTACAAGAAATTTAGATTCAGAAGTTATAAACAATAACATAACAAACATAACAAGAGAAATATTTCATGCAATCTTTCAAGCTTAAAAATGTAATAAAATTGTGAAATAATACTTATTGAAACACTTCTGGCACCCACTATGCTATCTTGAGAACCCTCTTCCATATGCTGATCTAAACACATAACACATAAAAATATTACAAAAGGGAATTATTCTTCAGTAATTTTAGAAGTTAGGTTTTATTCTAAAAAGTTCTTTTTGAAATCCACAGTAAAATTTCGCATTTTTTAAGGCTAACCTGTCCCACATTGCCCTACAATTCCAATCCATTTATTAGCAACGCATCTTAGCGACCATGTTTTAGAGCCTGAATGGCAACCAACATCAATGACGTCACCATCACGTGTCATCCAAGCCCCATTTGGCACTTTTATCTCCGGACAGCCGATCACTGTAACATTGGACTTGACATGAACATAAATTTTCAAGGGAAATAGACAATGTAGAAATTAGGAATCCTTTTTTATTGTTCTTTGTATTTCAAACTACGTTAAACGACAGTATGCATTACATTAGCACATGTTACAATTGCAAAATGTAATGAATGTAAATTTGTAAATAACAGAATACCCAATCAAATTTCACAACACTCCTGAATTTGTTTTACTTAAAAAACTGGGATATTTTGTCTTTATAACAGTGATATATATTAATAGTGGTTATGTTAATCATTGAATTTGATGTTCGCCACCCAACTGTGAATAACAAGGGTGATTTTGACATATTGCTACATTTCAGTAAAGTGGAAAATATTTAATTTACCTTCTATTTGAAGCAGAAAATTCTGATTTGATGCTTGCTGTTCGCTGTTCCAATTGATGCCAAGCGAATGCCCAATTGTAGTCATAACATGGTAGAAGCGTGCATTACCCTGCAGCTGCGCGGAATTCCTACTCAACTCATCCCGAACTGTGCCGTAGGAGCGTCTTGTTTTTGTACTGAAGTTCCACAGGCTGACATTAAGTCTTTGACCCGGATCAGCGGAGAGCCTAAGTTCTTGCAATTTAGAACAAGCTGTCCTGATGGATGAGCTAGCAATCATTATATTCTCAGATGCGAGTTTAATGTCATTACCACGGCAAATATCGTTTGTTATTGGTAATGCTGAAAACATAACAACAATTATGTGTAACCTATAGTAGTGGAGGTACAAAAAATAAATATTTTGTATCCTTTCTTCAAATTGTCCTAAGAGATTTTGCTTTCCTTATCGCGGTAAATATCATTAGTTATTGGTGATACTGAAAAAAGTAGGTTTAATCTGTACTTTTTCATACACTTATATTAAATAGAAAACCAACTTAGTCGTTATTTATTTTTCTAAATCTTACAGCATCAAAAAAAGGAAAGATGGCTTTTACTAATGAAATAGGTCTACTGCTACTAAACAAGGTAGCTGTTGTAACTTTAAGCTTATTCGAACCTTCATAATAATTACATTTTATGTTTCTTTTCTTAAAAGGAAGTTTGAAATGCCTTGACATCACACAGTAGACGTGTCTACCCAACAGGAATAAGACATTTCTGCATAACCCACCAAATCTCTCTCACATGCATTAGGCACACCCACCCAAAAGTCGAGAGATATTTTCAGTTGACAAGAACATTCATTACCAAAACAAGAAGGTAATACAATAGACGTACCTGCCCAACAGGAATAAGAGATTTCCGCATAACCCGCCAAATCTCTCTCACAAGCATTAGGCACATCCGCCCAAAAGTCGAGAGATATCTTCAGCTGACAAGACTGCTTTCCAGAACATTCCTTATCCAAAATGGCAAGTGCATCATTTTTACAACCAAGAGAACCGCGGTCTCTATTAACACAACGCCCTAATTCCATGCGTCCGTATATTGCTGACGTCACTACAACCACTTTGTTGGTATCACAAGTTGCAGAAAAAATTTCTGCAGCACAAAATTCTGTAAAAATACAATTATCTGTGAGTAAAAATTAAACTTTACAACACGCACTATTTCTAAACTGTCTGTAGACAATTTTTACGTAAATCTGAGTTTAATAAAGATATTCATGTTCTTCTGAAACATGAAATATTTTTAACCAGTATGTGTAAAATAGCATATTCAAAAGTTCCTTCTATTTCCGTTCCATTGTGGAACCTCCTACAACAAGGAACACGCTGAAAATGGCACCTCTTTATTATAGTCCAATTTGTCGTCGATATCCGTAGTTACACAGGTAACAGATAAGGTACTATCTACATAAGTTAACTGCACAGTTAGCTGCTTGGTTAACAACCAGAACGTCCGGAAGTAAATCAATAAGCAAAATAAGCACACCTACAAACTTCTTACGTCACACAGAGACAGCAATAGAATTTTAAACTGTGCAGTTTATTGATGGAAGGTAGTTGAATAATACTTTTTATGAGAAGCCGATGTTTTCATGTAATATATTTTAGCAGTTGTGCAGTTACTATAGATTGTAGTTTTGACCGAAAAGGTAAAACACTATTAAATTTTATTGTTTGAAAATCCCAGCATTTTCCCCTATAAGGTAATTTTTATTGGTGTAATAATTCGTGAAACATTAAATGACAATACACTAATGGTAATACACTAATTTTCGATTTTTTCTAACATTCTATCAGACATTTATTTACAAAAAAAGACGGATTTCTGTTTTTACAGTAAATTTAAACCACAAATGTAAATTCGACGTAAACCAGGCAACAGTATGTCTTGGGTTCATTTATTTATTTATTTATTTTATTTATTTATTTATTTATTTTATTTATTGCCTGAACAAAAAATGTTTATTTAATGTTACTAAATAGTAAGCAACTTCTTCCGCTCTTTAGCTATGCATGATACTGTATGTTTTGGAATAAAACGTTTTAATTCTTTCATTAAGCACACAAATGTGACTGTTGCAAAGGCAGAGATCAAATCATTTTCACACTACACAAATTATGTACAACCGAGCACAAAAAAACTTTATTTCTAAACGATAGCCCGTATGATGTAGTCGACGCCATTGTAGCAATAGTTGTTAATAGCGTTAAAGCCTACCTCTGTTTATCTCACACAATCCCATTTTAAATAATACAAATATTAATGTAAAGCAGTAAAATATCCTTTTTCGTGAAATTACCGCCATACTTCTGTGGCAGTCATGCAGATAGCTTCTGGTACTAGCACACCTATTCATCAATCCATTGGTCTGGTGCCGTGATGCCTCAACATAGCAAGGTTTAGAAAAACCTCTCACTCATTTTCTGCACATCTCGCGTCATTATAACTATAAAGTTGTGCTGCTATGCGTGCATTAGTTGCCATATTTTGTTTTGCTAGTTCTCGCTAAGGTTTTGGGTTGATGGAAAAAGGCCAGGCGATCAATGGAAGTGTTAACGTGAGATAAAGAGGTACTATGACGCTATTCAAATAGCGCTGTCAGTAGTAAGGATTTCTACGGCTACACTCCATTTATATATTACATGGCCAGATATGTCAAACACAACTTTCACATTGTAAACCTTTATTTTTATAAACCTATATTTTAGAGTTTAAGTGAACTTTGAAATAATCCAGTCAGCATAGGGCTACAGCGTAGTCAATAGACACAAATGCCACTTGTACAGCCGTCTGTATTTGTTTACAAATGCACTTCTGTTAAGATAAATCAGTTTAAATAAAAATCAGTTATTGGCCCTGCATAGAACTGTATGTTGTATTGTTCCCCAAAGTCATAAACTAATTGTTATAAAACCTTTAATATCCTGTATTTTGCAACGCTCAAAACAAAAAGCAGAGGGCATAGAATTTCTTTCCATCAAGTTTACATATGAAATATTGTTAAAACCTTTCGGTTTCTTTTACACAGCCTGAACTAATCACGCAAGGGTTTGTACCTCTCATTTTCTTTCAAATTTTGCATAGCAATCTGGCTTGAAGTTTTGACATTGTATAAGCAGCAACAAATACAGCTTCAAAATATCCAAACATTTTTGTTTCAATAATTACATTGCCTCTTTCATTGTGCATTTTTTTCTTTTATAAATATAGAAAGGGTCTAAATCAGGAATACCCTGCCACAGAAATTTTTAATACAATAGACACATTAATCTGGCTATTTCTCGCACCAAATAGTCAGCCATATAAACACCAACATTTTGAACTCCAGCTAACTTCGTTCTATTCCAGCTCGGATTGATGAGCAGGGCATTGACGTGCGGTGGTTTAAATCATCTATCACCTCTCTCGAAATGTTTTTAACGCCCACTGATGTTTTGGACCGTCTCTTTATAAAAACATTTTCACTGATTGTAACGCTAGGAATACTCCGTGTTTCGGCCAGACTCTGGATTTCCATCGAACAGTTGTCATTTTCTTCGCAAGTATGGGCTATATTTGTATGTTGGGACTTAGTGAATAACCCTAATAACACTTTTTCTATATCGGCCTGACCATTTGACGTTTGACATTGCCTAAAGGGGGACCTGAATTCTTGCAGGTCTAGATTATTACGGAATCCACCCCTCCATCTAATGAATAAAAATGCAATAGTCTTGATTAATCTGTTTGTACACAGGTATTTCCAATAACAATTTTTACTGAAGTATTACCCGAAATTATATCAAAGATAGATATTATCCAACTCTCAATATATGGAATACTTTTCCCTGATTGTAGTCTTATGTCATTTAAGAAAATAAAATATTTTGCAAAACTTACCAATGACTATTATTCACACTGAGAACGTGCCTCCTCTTTGACAACATTTACCGCATTACTATTAAATGCATTGAATAACTGTTCAAAATTGTCAGCGACATAGAAATATGTATTGCTATGGATGGCCAAAGTTTTAAGTCCGGCAGCAGTAGAAAATATAAGAATTTGGGCAGCCTTATTAACTCTCATGGCCTTAAATGGGGACAAATGTAGATGGAAACCTCTTGATTTCTAATGACACTGCTCTTGTCAGATTCGTAAAACTGGACAATTAAGTTCCAGTTCATTTCTCTTCATTCCATAAAAACCCATGCTTCACAAAGTTATTGCCAATGTTTTTCAACAAATAAGGAAGGTTAAAAATGAAAAATATATTTTGATGATCTACCAAACAAGTTCGTTGATTTAACAGACACGTTATACATTTTTTCAATAGAAGATCATTTTTATATGGGTGCAAATGAAATCTGTAGTTTTTCGAACAGGTATTGACCAAGGTATTTTGTATTTTGGCATTTTCATAATTTAAATGTTTCTAGTCTGTTTTAGTTCTCCAGAGTCTGTCGTTCACGAGAGATTACTTTTGGCTGCTTCGTTTTGAAGAAACTGGGAGAGTTTATCTGACTTTTCTGGGGAGTGTTAGAGACGTCAAACCATGCAGAAACCGCATTCCATATTTATAGGGGTGTTTCACGATTCCTTTTGAAGTCCTAGCAAACACTCCTGCGTTTTACGACCTGTACCTCTTGCTAGTTGACACAGGGCGATTTTACAACTCCATCTTGACTTTAGAAGCTTGGAGGTGTTTACACAGAGGGTTTTTATTGCTCCCTACTCCCTATACATATTCAAATAATGAATGCAATGTAAAAACATATAAGATATATCAAAGTTTCAAGGATGGAGGACGTGAAGAAAAATTATACTTTCCCGTATAATTATTGCATTGACTTGCAAAAAAATAAAAGAATACTTTGGATGAAATAAACGTGTTGGGCGAGGCCATGGATACAGAGATTTGCCACATTTTTTAGTCATTTCCTTCAAAGCCGTTGTTCGTTTTTCCTTTTTGTGATAGTCTTTATGTTGTTTCTTTCCACAGAATATCTTTTTCTTTATAGAGATCTATTAATTTAAAAGTTTCGTCGTCCAACCAAAGTATCCATTTTATTTTACTTTTTGTGTTGTTTCGGGGAGCACCTGGCAGCGTCGGTTTTCCTAGGATCCCTTTGAAGTGATGTTAATGATCCCACTCCGTGATGCCAGGAGATAGAGCAGTGCTCTATCGCAGGATGCTTTTGCGAAACCCTCATTATCAATTGTGGCGAGTAGTGTTTACACGGAGACACATGGCTCTTTCATCAAAAGCTTTCATAAAACAGGCCTCGTGTAATACGAGCTTATCTGTTTCTGTGTAAGTTCATAAATTGACTTTCTTCAAAATGTTTAGCGCATACTGAGACATTCGTGTAAGAATAGCATGGTTTATTTTCGTTAAATCAGCTAGTGTGATACTTTGCACCCATTGGATATCCGACCATAATAAATAACTTTTAAAAGTTTTGGCTTATTAGCACATTTTTTTCTTCTAAATAAAGAAACCAAAACACAGAATGTGTCTTTGTAATAAATTATAAACTAAAAACTCTAATTACAATGAATACAAAGTGCACTCTATTCTATTCAGTGGTCCGAGTCACAAAAAAAATTATTCCTCTTCTTTTAAAAATTATTAATCATTTCAAACATTAGAAAAATCTTTCACCTTTCTTTCGGTTTTGGAAATTGAAAGTCATAACCATCATTTTTCGTCCAATTGCTGAACAAATCCGCCACCTTTAATGTGTCTTGGTGTAAAGTTATCATTCAATCATAATCCAATATAGCACGAAAATTATCCAAAATAATTTAGTGAATCACTGAAAAAAATACGCGAACTTGTCAAAAACACTTACGCATTACTATAGAAACATCTGTTATGGCAGCGGCGTTTGTGACTCATCTACAAGGAGAGGCCACTGCTGTCTGGATACGCTATATTGGCTGAGTGACATATCTTAGTAGTTTATGATCTTTGGTGTTTCTAGTGTTTGACTCATCGACCATGCTATCTACCATGCTCATTGACCATGCCATCGACTACACGATCCTGCCATCTTGTCAATCGTCAATGGCAGATTCGTTTTTATTACTTTATTTTAAAGACACGTACAAATATATGGAAATATGAAGCTATTGAACAACAGCTATCGGACTTCGCTGCTTACCTAACTGTTTTCCATCTGTCAGTTTTTTTACAAAAACATCACAATTCACATGGTATCAATTCCATCACAGTCAGCAGCAGAATAACCACTTCAAATGCAAATAACCAAAAATTTTCAATAGTTATTTTTTCATTTTATTTCAAAACCAAGACAAAGGTGTACATATTGACATACTAATGTGCAGTTCAGTGCATTTTTAGGCTAAGATATTTATAAATGCTGTTCTTTATCCCTTGCTTTTAGCATCAATTAAATATTTTTAGTGTTAATTATATTTAGTGTAGTGAACTCTAATCGGTAAAAACTATAATCGCCTTATATTTAGACATTAAATTTTACTAATTGATTTCACTCACTTGTCACCTATAATTTTGTTAATCTTATGAAATATGAAGCATGAAGTAATAACCTATAATAATTGGATGACATATGATGACATAATGACATTCTTTGATAGTCCATAATAGTCTGATGTCATATAATAATATAATGATGATATACAATAACTTATAATAATCTTACATCATATAACAACATAATGATAATCTATAGCAATCCCCAGACCAACCAGTAAAACAGTCATGTTGTGCAACGGCTGTTGGCGCGCTTTTTCTGATGACAAACAAGGCCATCTCCATTCCAGCCTCTACATGCCATTCTAATAGAGATTACCTGCCACTTAAATCTGCATTTGTGCGTAAAATCTAAACTCTAAATCTAAGCGTTATACATTCTAAATTATCACTGTCAGATCACTGACCATTAAAACACTCTTGAATTTCATTTGACTTGAAATAACGCAAGTAGTCTGGAATATATCATACACACCAACCCTGCACAAGTTACCTGACATCAGACCCGTCAATCTGTTCTCTTGGAGAGTAAAATACTCGAAGTATTTTTAGATAAAAGTTGTTCAGCGCTTTTGTATTCGTATGTGTTTATATTAATTTATGTAAGTGATGATTTCGTATTATGGAAGTCGCCAATGAAACATTGTTCTGAGTAAATCAAAGTATTTGCTCAACAAAATATTTATCAATCATTAATGTTGAAGAGATGCACACAGTATCAAGACTATTAAGACCAGAAATTTGACCGCCAGGCCCTTAACACCCGTCCCTAACCTCAGACCATTGGTTTTGTTTCACTGTACAGTGCGTGGTAGGGGGTCTCTGTCCTAGCATTTTACAGTCCCAATGTGATTAATGCTCATAACAGCATGAAATATCATAATTTACAACAACTCCCTGAAATGTCTCTGAGGCTCATTAAATTTCATGCGTCATTAAGGCATACAAAATATGGATTTTTTTCGACCCCATCAACAACAACGACAAATTCTAATATTCTCAAAAATATATTTGACGATAGCTTGAATTCCGAAATGGTGACAGCTAACCAATTCGGCTTACAACTTCTGTCAGGGTATTTTTACATATTCAAGCTAAAAGAATCAACGGCCTGCGATCCCCACCACCTAAGTCTTGTTTCGATGTCTGCAGACTTTGCATCTTACAAACCAGTTGCTCAAATTGCGTCTCAAAATAAAGGAAAAACGTGAAACATTTTAGAATCTACAAGCAACTATCTTTACTTGTTCATTTATCTGTCTATTTATTTGGTCATTTGGTCAAGAAGGTTGACAAACTAATTCGCATTCTTGTCAGGCACTGTCTGAAAAACGTCAGTACTAAAATTATGGGGTTTATACAATAATTCACTGGTTTAGTACAACGATGGCATGGGTTCTTTCATTTGCATTAAACACGTTCAATGTTTAGATATAATAATATATCATACACAGGTCTCAGTTGCATTTTCGAACCCGGCGTTGAGTGTGTTCCGACGCATAGTCGGGATCCCGTATAACTTGATATAACCCTAGCATCCATCTAGAATGTGCAAAAATGAGATGATAATACAGAAAGTAAAAATCCATTTTTTTAAGTTCGCAATTACGAATATTTCTTATATATTTTATAATGTTAAACCACTAGCTGTCTATATCTTGGTTGTGAACTAAGAACTAACTTATGTTGATAACAGCATTTTTTGCACATTTATGTCAGCTTTTTTACTACTTTATCAATTTGTTTAACCACCGTTTTGTCAATATTTCGAAGTGGTTTCCTCGGGTTCCCAAATTTATATCTCTACGTTAGTATTGTAATTAGAAAGAACAAATAAGCTAACTATCTTAACGTTGTGTTAATTACTTTATTCCATGCAGCTTTCATCTACAAGCAAATAGACACTGAAAGTGTTCCAGTTGTATAAAGTTCCGCCATAGAGCGAAGTGTCAGCATTCGACCTCAGCCAGATTTGCTCACCAGTACGACAACGGATATGGCCCGAATTCGAGACGGTGTTGGAATAATGAGGAGCAACTGCAGGTGCGTTTGAAGCTAAAATTTCCATGTGGTTAAGCACCAAGGATACATCTAATGCACTTGTTTGAAATCTGTTAACAGAATTACATTAGGCATGGAGTTAACAAAGACTTTTAAAATGTATATTTTCAAATCTGGAATTTAGAATTTAATTAATCTGTATTTCTGGTTAAGCACATATTACGTAGAAGTCTCGATGTCCACATTTATGTTGTTAAATAAATGAAGAATTTATGAACTTACGTCAAATACATGATCAAAAATAAAAGCAGTTCTTACCTTCTTAAATTGTAATTAACAAAGTATATACCATCCTTGGGGCAAGTAAATCTGCCAGTGAGCAGATTAAAATGGTCTCCTTTGTTGAGTATGAAACCAGTAAACGGAACGGGTTGGCCAATGGTCAATACTATGTCTAAAGCATTAAATGCAGTAAACCCAGCCGGATCAAATGGTTGCGATTCTAGAAAAAAACAAATGCCACTAGATCTAGGTGTTGTTTTACAAAAGTGCTTGAACTGAAGATATAAAATCGCCTTTCACTTCAAGTAAAAACAAAGAAGGTTATATGTTTTCAAGCCAAAGAGTGACGGTCTTTCGTGAGTTTAAAGAAAGTATAAATATAACAGAATTTTTTGTTTTATACCATTACTGTTTTATTTAAATAAAATTTTAGCATTGATAAAATTTTCCTGCTTAAATTGGAGTAATTTGTATTAAATAAGAATCTATCACATTCAATTTATATGGTAAGGTACAAAGGCAAATGAATTATAACTGTTTTATCAATTGTTATTGACGAATTTAAATGTATTTAAATGTATTTCGGATTAAGTTTACTTTTCACTTAAATCACTTAAATCACTTTTCACTTAAATAACTTTCAGCTAGTGTGAAACTAAAATGACATCACCATTTTGCATTAGCAACTGATTTTCAAGAAGAAAGGCCTCTTCTTGAAGACGATCTATTCTTGTCTGAAGATCATTTTCAAGTCTCGTTAATTCTAGCTCCAGGTGTGCAATGTGTTTGCTCTAAGATTAACCATACATTACTCTGTACATTTCAAATAAGATTAGTCCAATCTGAAGTTAAAATCAAGAAATAAAATCAAAAATGCAAAAATAGAATACAAAGTAACATTTTAGGGGAAAAGCGTTTATGCTGTATATAAAAATTCATAACCTGAGCTGAAACACAACTGCAATAGAGAAAGTAAATAGAAAGCCAATGTATCAGCAGAGCCATGCCAGCGTTGATTTTACAATGCATGCTTTGTTACTTTATTAGCTATGAACAAAGTAAATTACTCACTTATCAATTAACTGATAATAGGGCAGTTTTTATGTTTGGGAGCTCATCAGCGCGTAGCTCTGCTAAGAACAGGGACGAGCCCAGGGTAAAACTTAATTAATATGTTGCTTACTTGCACTTGCAGTAGAGTGAGGCGTGTACATGGATCTAGGGTAAAACTAAGGCGAACAATGGGTCCGCATTTTTACCATTGCAATACCAGGTAGGGCGCTTCTGTACCTGATTGATCACCCGAAAGTGCAATGACACCGTTGTTGTCTTCGTCTTAATATGTCATGTAACACATATCGACGCTAGGCCCAGTTCTTATTACTATTATACAAGGTGTTCAAAAGATGCGACTATGTTGCACAAATTTTCAAACAGCACATAAGTTATTTTTCTTATAAACATACATATGTATCTTTGAAGAAATACGCACTGCAATAGTTACACTGGGACATCAGCGGCTAAAAAGGTAAACAATCGCGAAACTGAAAATGAAATAGTGCTAGGGATAAATTTGGTAACGAAACAAATGACTGCTTCTTTGTACATATAAGTCAAAGTTTTGTCAAGTACTTTATGACTTCATTAACTGATATATTCGAGAAATAGTTCATGCTCTAATTTATCGTCTAGCTATAATTTGTCTTCCATCACACAGTTTAAGGACTCAGCAGCAGATAACAGAATTTCAAATCTAAATGATTACAATGTTAATTTCAATTCTGCCTAAGATTCTTGAGCCTCACGATTAGCGATGTTACTTTTCAGCATACTGTGCTTGATTGGAGCATCTGCTCAACAAGATGCCACGGTAAAAAGTAATATTTTAGTTCTGTATTTTCTTAATATACTTTTGTAGTGTAAATAAAATTCTCAAAGAAATTTCCTTCCTTTGTAGTCCAAAAGTTAAAACATTTAGATAACTTAGTGATAAATTATTAAACAATCCATATTAAAACTAGTTAATTAAATATTGGATATAATTTAATTTTTTGGCGACATGTTATTGCTTTGCAAAGCAAAACTCAGCAAGCATTTATTGCTGACAAACTCTATATTCAGTTCTTTATCTGAAAGACTAAACGTCAGAACTCTTCAGGTGGAAGAAGTGTGGGACACGATGAAATCCGTGGGAGAAAACTTAAACCTGAAACTTGACGCAATTGAAGAGCAATTGTTGGAAACGGGTGAATGACATTTACATTCATAGATACATTTACTACACATTTCAAATAGATTTTTAAATTAACTTTAATTTGTTTGTTGCCAACCATGTGTTTATGAGTTTATGGCCTTCATCTTCATGTCTCGGGCAAGATTACCTTTATGCCATTGCTGTTACATTTAAAGATGTAAATTCAATGCTGCCAAACACAACAACTTCCGGTTTTCTGGTGTGGAAGCAGTTTGACCAAACCTATGAAATTGGAGATCCAATAATATTTGACGCAGCTCTTCATGATTTCGGCGGCGACTGGGACCAGCTGCGAAGTGTTTTCACCTGTCCTGTAGAGGGCATCTATTTGTTTTCAATTACACTTCGAAGGTTAATTGTACACATTTTTTACAGGAAATATTATTAAATTTGCTCATTATGCTGTAAATTTGAAAGTTCTTTGTTATTAGAAAGCAGGTCTTTAAAAAACATACGTAATTTCGATCCAAGAATTGGAGTTCTAAATTATTAACTCAAGTGCAATTAGCTGTTGTTTATGTTATATGCAATTGCATTTGAGTAACTTGGCAGTGTCGCGTTTTTTACAGACTGCAGAATCTGGATGTTGCGATACAGGTAGTCATGGATACTATCCCAATATTCCACGTCTTTGACACAATAGACACTGAACATTCCCACTGCTCCTCCACTGCTGTCTCTTTTATAAGGTAGACATTCAGCTGGGGGCACTTGGTAGTGTATGTGTTACCATGCGAGACCAAAGAAACGGGAAGAAAGAGGAAGGGGTAATTTAGAAATCAGACATGGTCTGCTAATATCAATTTGGATGGCGGGATAATTTTCAAACAGTACTCCATGTTTAGTTAAAAGGAGCAATTTTTTAAACTTCGCCGTTAACGGTCCTGTGACAGGCATAGTTATGAGTTTGTAGGTGAGTGATGTGATGCTTAGCCACGTGATGCTGTTTGTGGTTCTCAAAGTTAAGCTTCAGTGGCAAAATGTAACAATCTGTTTTCTAACAAAATGAAATAGTTAAAATTAACCAAAAAATGTTGTTGCGATTATAATTCGACTCAACGAAATAGCTTTTTATATTTCATAAAAGCAAAATAGAGAACCGCTGGAGCTGGTTCAGTGGATGGTGATTTTATGTTTCCCTACACAACTTTCTCGGGACTGCTAATCGATGACATACTACAGCGACTGTTCATGCCCCATGTATTGATATTGCACAAAATATAGATGAGAGGAGAATTTGTAAATAAATCAATGCTGCTCATAACAATATTTTATTTTAACGCCGCTGTTTCATAAATTCTTGAGTTTTTGTATAAGTATTTATCATGTGGCTAGAATTACTTCCCTGTTTTAATTTCTACGCCTTTACATAGCTTAGGATTTTGGTACTCCTGTCGTATATTTCGGATCGTATGTCGCGAGTCGTATATTGAGTGCCGTATATCGAGCAACGCATGTTGTGTGTCATACATCGCGTGTCATATATCGTGTGTCGTATATTATCATGTAGATACAGCCATTTTTTAGATTCAGTCTCAGAAGTACTTTGGTGTTATGCTCTGAAAATTTCACCAAAATTAAAAAAATCTCAACTTTGTCCTATTTTGTTTATTAGGCTGCCTGATACACAATGGTTCATTTTTACCAAAATGTACTTAATTTTTCCTGCATTTCGGTAGCACAAACCAAGATGAAAATAAAGCCCGAAATGTGATTTTGACCTTAGGCCAGTGCTTGAAATTTTAAGATATATTTGCCGACTTGACCTGTAACCAGTATATCTTGTGTTCTATATCGAGTGTCATAAATCGCGTGTCGTATATTGCGTGTTACATGCCATGTATCGTATATCGTTTGACGTAGATTGCGTTTTTCAGATCTACCGGCTTGACCTGTAACCATTATATTGCATGTCATATATCTTGGGACGTATATTGCGTTTTGAGGTCTACTTGTCGGTTTAACCTGTCTAGCCCAAAAACGATGGTCTCAATTCAGGGTTTTATTTAGTAGTCTAAAATATTGCTTTATGAAATAGATCACTTTTAGAAATGTCAGCGGCTTATATCCTGAACAGAGCACCACAAGAGTACAGTTAAATTTGATTAATTACTTGAGTAATGCCTTTACTGAACAAACCGTTATTTGTAATGTAGGCAATCTGCTCCTAAAATGTCCCTTAGGTGCTCTGCCCTTCAACTTTACGCAGGTGGTAAATAGCCCAGACCCCCCAGTTTCCCACTATTCTATGAGGCTTTAATTTAATCCCAGCCTTAACATTTTATTAAATTTGATTGGATTAAATAATCAACTGGACTGAGTTAGCATAGAAACTACCTGATATTCAGAAAATCCGTTAGGTTTATTTAACCAACATTTTCAATAGACTCCAACCCAATCCACAAAATACCCGACTCATACACCCAACGCTTAAAAGATATTAGGGAGGGACAGTCTAAGTATAAGACAGTGGTCTCTATGCCCCATAATCTCCTAACGGATCAACAGCATTTGAATAATTTTCTTTCCGTTTTACCCTCCATTTTCAATTTCAGTAACTAATATGATCAAGTTAATTTCTCTGACAGTTTCAAAGAACAACACCAGTTTAAAGATCGTGCCATTCTCTTGTCCGAATTTTGCCTGAATTTTCTCCTAATTGGGAAGCTGTCCACATTATAGCGGTTTGTCTAGAGACAGGGTTTACATTACTTTTGTCCTTTTAAAACTCTTTCGAAAATTGGTTGTTTTTTTAGTTTTTGCTTAACTTCCGATATCAAACACATTGTCTCGCTCGTGACTGGTACCGCTCAGACAGGATTTCCTTGTTATCAGTCCCTGGCGAGACTCGATCGTGAAATTATCACTACAGCCAGGTGCTATGGCAATACCCTTCTCATAATTCATGCTCACCTTTTGATACATGTTACATAATAGTTATCACGTGCTAACAGACACAGTATAGAGAACGTGCCACACAACAAACCTAGTGATAGGACTACAGATTTCAAGATATTAGCAGTTTTTTCTTCACAAATAGAGTTCAAAAAGGACACACAGATTACAAACACCTAGAATACAGTTTTTTATTATGGAAGGCGGTAGCCACAAGTAATTACAGGGGGACAAGTGCACAGATATGACATATGTATATATTGCAGTAAATCTGTGTAGCTGGTCATTAAGAGAAATTGTTCTATCAACTCTATCGACTCGCTGTTTTATACTACCTAATTTCTGGAAATATTTTAAGATTCAAATTAAGTAAATTAAGCACTTATACATTTATATAAATGTATATATTACAGTAAATCGATGTAGCTGGTCATTAAGAGAAATTGTTCTCTCAACTCTATCGAATCGCTGTTTTATACTACCAAATTTCTGGAAATATTTTAAAATATTTTAAATATTTTAATATTCAAATTAAGTAAATTAAGCAGTTATACACTTATATACACAGGTAAATAAACACTCATTAATATAGATATATCATGAGTATTAGTATGATTGTAACCGCCATTAGTGTGACTGTATTCGCCCTACAGCCAGGCTCTACACTGGCTCGAATCCTACTGTCAAAATCGGCAGCAGAGAGTGAAAATAGATGATGTACTGTCGGATATCATTGAATTAACATGTGGTGCTCCCAAAGGATCTATCTACGGTCCAGAAGCATACGAACAATACACGTGACCGATTGGACGAGCAATTAGTCCTTTTGATATCTTCTACAGTTTTTATGCAGATGATAGTCAACTACTAGACTCTGCTGATCTAAAGTCAATAAACGACCAACAAGCCAAATTAGACCATATTTCGAACGCAATATCATCCGTCAGCTTGTGGGTGTTTCAAACCAAACTGAAACTGAATGAAACGAAAACAGAATTTATGGTTCTCGGCGCACAGAAATACATAGACCTCTGTCAAATCGACAATTTGGTATTGGGCGAAGAGACTATACCTAAGTAATCATCGGCAAAAAACTTAGGAGCTACTATGGACCAAACCCTGAGCCTTTCAGAACACCTCGACAGTATCTATCGGTCATGCTACAACAGCCTACACATCATTTTCCCCTTTTCCGTGTAAGAAAGTATTTAACTGAGGACGCGGCAAAGTCTTTGGTGCACGCATTGGTTATATCAAAACTGGACTATTGCAATGCCGCATTTTTTGGTATAAATACAAAAGAACTGAACAAACTTCAAAGGGTTATAAACATATAACATACATATTACCCCGGTCCCAGTCTCCCTACATTGGCTTCGAATAAAAGAACGCTGTGAATTCAAGATTACAACTGTAACTTTCAAAGCTCTGCACGGAATGGCACCTTCATACCTGTGTAACCTTATAACACCGTGTACACCCCCACACACTCCGATCTGAGAACCTTTTCCTATTGGGGCAACCTAGGTGTAATTCAAAAACATGTGGATACCGTGCTTTTACAGTTTCTGCTCCAACAGTATGGAAATCTCTGCCATTAGAAATAAAATGTACAGAAAACTTTCAAAGATTCACGAAATCTCTAAAGACACGCCTTTTCAAGAAATCGCATGGCGAACATTTCGATGTACAGCGCTGGGATACTTCAGTGTGACCACGCGCTATATAAGAATTGTATATGTATGTATGTATGTATGTATGAGTATAATTATATTAATAATTAGCACTCATGCTAGTTTAGTATCAGTATTCATATACCAAAGCCCTTAAGAATTTACTTAAATTATCTTTGGGTTCTAGGAGGAAGAAGCGGCATAAAAATAGACTCTGAGAACGATGTGAACATCTTTCACTTTTAGCACTTCCTAAGTACATTTGAAATGTCCTTAGGATAACTATCAAACTTTTGCACACCATGTATGTATCATTCCCATGCTAAGCACATCACACTTTTAGTCATAATTACTATTGTACTATAAAATCAACCTACGATCACAATGCATGAGGCTTAGTGATAAACACTCAAGAATGAAGAGCGCCGTGATAGTGATCCTGGTGCCATTCCTTGCAAATTTTAGTGTCGTCACAACTGTTGAGAAATCTGATGACGTAAGATTTTGTTATAATTCTTTATGTAAAATTCAGTCTATTGTTAAACAAGGAAACGTTTCTGTCAATAAAGGTATAGTTTTGTATATCAACAGTATTTTGTTTTAGGGAATTACCACAAGTATTCTTTAAAATTCTAGCACTGATATGGAGGGAGCAAATGCAAATAAAAGTTCTTTTATATGACACACACTCATTTTGTAGTGTTATTAAAAGCATAACGATGTGTCAAATATTAAAGTCTTTACAAATAATTGTTTTATCTGAAGGTAATCAGCTTGCTGAGCAGACTAAATGGCATTCAGAAAGAGTACGATAATCGTATTGAAGAGTTGAGTAAGTACGTGGGCAATTTGAAACTCCTAATTGAAGGTAAGTTTTGGTTAATGACGGCAAAATAGTAATACTCGTAATCTGCTATGTTTATAACATAGAAAAAAGTTTCATTTGAAGAAACATTTAAATGCTTTGAAAAGGAAAGAACAAAACCATTTATACAATTAAACCTCGAGATGTAAAACGCAAATCTTGTGTCTAGTAAAAAACGAAAACCAGTTAAATAAATATGGATTTATTATTTAAAAAATTACCTTGGTTTAGGTCACCTTAGTAAGCGCAAAATTTGTTAATGGCAAATTAAAAACAGGACTTTCGAGAGTATTGCTACCCAAATTTGTCCTTTTCTGAAAGTGTACGATAGCTCTATGTAAAACACCCTTTACAAGATCAAAAAAAATTGTAAATCTTAATTTACCACCAGGAGTTAATTAACAATCCAATCTAGCCAATGAACTGAAAGTGTTAAGAAAAAGTGTTACTACTAACAATACCAATTTGAGAAAATATGAGAGTCTTTGATGTATTTTTTAAAGTTTTTAGAATAGTCATAGCATTGTCTTTTAAATAATCACTACTGCAATTTCTAAAACAGAAAATAAATCAAAGACGTATATATAATAGACGATATCAATGATATCTTATTAGAAACAAAGGTTACTTTGACGCAGGGTACTTTTTTTACCGCACACCGTTTTGTTCATAGACGACGTAATGCAGTATGGTCGTTCTGTCTTGCTGTCCAACAGCTAACCTCTACGGCGATTCGGTCTGTTGTGTAATAGTGCCGTTGTTGTTCAACAGCTAACCTCTATGGCGATTCGATCTGTTGTGTATCCCCTCCCCCCTCCACTGGACATTCTTCGAAAATAGCACTTATTGAAGAACTACTCCGTAAAATGTCCATACGCTCTATGTTTATACATAACAGACAGCTTTCCTCAGAGGTCAGCCTTTTCATAAAAATGAGTCTGTCTGTAGAACTAAATGAGGCTAAAGGAAGGCGAAATGAAGGACCAGCGGAAGGCTTTACAGCCTATAAGGTCGACGATCAAGTCTACACAACAGACGGAGAAACAATTCATTTCCAGAACCTCTCTATGGCACAAACGAGTACTTATGACGTGGCAACCAGCGAGTACACGTGTCCTTACAATGGCACCTATTTTGTGTCGCTAAACGCCAGAAAGTAAGCGTCGTCTTGTGTTTATGTTCTTTGCTACACACATAACAGATTTTATGGTTTACAGAATATACAGTTCTTACGTTATGTGGTGAGGATCAGGTGGTCTTATGTTATGCGGCGCAGGTTATGTGATTTTATGTCATGCGGTATAGATCATGGGATCTTTATTTTATGGGGTGCTTATATCATGCGGTACAGATAAGAGGTGTTTATTTTAAGCGATACAGGTCATGTTATGTGGAACAAATTTTTATATATGTTACATAACAAAATTTGATAGCTTATGGTACGGAGCAGTATTTCAGTTTAACAAGAATTTTAATTTTTCTGGTAATGTAAGTGCTTAAATTTACAGATAAAAAAACATTATCTCCTGATTATATAAAAATCGTTTGAAGGTGCAAAAAAAAGAAAAAAAAACTCTATTACGTTTCAAAACAGATCGCAATTGCCCACAACAATTTGAGTCTTTGTCCAACGCAATAACATTACATGGGATCTTCTGTTTGCTATTGGCGACGAAGATGCGTCAGCGGATCATCATCCCGAGAGCATTGCTTCCAGTAGTGTGTTTTTCGACTGCAATGCTGGGGATAAAGTCCGGGTATAATTACTTACGGTTCTTTCAATTGTGCACACTCTAAATGTTTGATCTCTCACACAAATAACCGTTTCGTATCCAGATTATTTCTCTATATTCACCTTCCTTAAGGTAATTGGAGGAAACGCCGATTCCGCGCTAAGCAGCCCCGAGCCGGATTTGGAATGATAAACGCCCTAATTAAACTGTCACCCCGTTATTTAACATATTGCTGTCCACATCATTGGAAAAGCTACGCCGTATACGAAGTGTGATAATGGTGTTATATTTGTTTCTTATGATCCCCATATTTACAAGAAAAACAAAACATTAAGTAATTGTTATTGCTTTTGTAGGTTCAGTCCGTAAGAACAACGGAATCTGGTGGGATTACCGGCAGTGAATTTTTCCGTTTTTCAACATTTTCCGTTTATCTCATGCATCGATATCTAGACTAATGTACTGTAGTTCTAAAACATTGCTTAAGTGTTGACAGTGTTCGTTCAACAACATAAAAGTACAGCAGAACATTCGTTACTGTTTTTACTCGGAGTTAAGCAGTCTCTAAATTGTCAACATAATTTCTAAGAAGTCGGCTTATGGTCTAACAAAACACGTAAACTCTTTAAGAACTGCTTATAAATTGCAAAACAATCGCTTAGGAATTGTATTAACAGAAGCCATGATCAACTTATTACTAAGGTTGTGGTACTCTTTCTCGACTTCCAACTGCATTTTTGCAAGTATTTGGTCAATCTGGAGGAGTGAACTTATCCAGTCTTATAGCGGTTAGCTGTAACACGTGCAATCGCACTTGCTGAGCTATCACTGAAACAAACGGCGCATTTATTGTTATATAATAAGAAGTAAGTAAACCCTTGTGCACCACTTCATAGCACGTGTACAAAAATGCGGGGAACAATGCTGCGCAAAAATACCAGTAATATTAGTAAAAAAGTGATTGAAAATGGTTAAATTATTTAATAAATTATTATAAGTGGTCAGTTGTCCGCCCCAGGATGGTCAGTGAAGTAGCTCATTATTTGTCTGCTGGTCACCATAGTATGTGGTCACTTGTCCGCTGGTCATTATAGCACGTGGTCATTTGTCAGCTGGTCACAATAGTAGGTGGTCACTTGTCCGCTGGTCACCATAGTAGGTGGTCGCTTGTCCGCTGGTCAAAATAGTAGGTGGTCACTTATCCGCTGGTCACTATAGTAGGTGGTCACTTGTCCGCTGGTCAGTTTTCATGTACCGCGGTTGCAACCTGCACTGTTTTCCGTAAAAGTTAAAAAGACATTTGTTTACAGAGCTTTCGAAAATATTTTTCTCAATATGTCACAGAGTAAAGTGGGGGAGGGGCCATTTGTCAAGACTTATTCGTGGCTGCATGCTTCCGATTCATGGCGTGGAGGGAGGGGGTGGGTCACTCCGCGACAAGTGTGTTCCTGATCCGTCTGTATCAAACCCGTCTTGGAACAAGTTGTCAATCAGTAACGGCAGCGTGTGGTGGCTCAGGGTCATCTTTTATTGTCGCTGCATTTTTCTGCCATAAAAGGTACGTAATAATATTGTCAAGGTTATTGTACACACCCGGAAGTGGGAGTGTGTGCCTTCATGACCGGAGGTTGGGGTGGGGGTGGGCGCTGGGAGAGATCACTGCGCATGTGTATGTACATCTGCAATTTGATACTGGGCCACCACCAGTCAAATAACCAGCATTCATATCACCACCGGGAATTGACCACAGGTTATATAACCACCGGGCGAATACCCCTGGTCATATGACCACCAGAGTAAAGAGAAAAAAACTGACCATCAGCGAAATTTGCATCATACAGTTTTTTAAAAGAAATCTATCGATAAAGTGGCTCTCATTTGGGTATTCCCTACATATACACATTCATTAGACACGTGAGAATATCCCCATAACCTGGATGGATGTCATCATGAACACATACTCTTATCATTGCGTCCACAGAAGAATATTTTTGGTGGGAAGGAGAGGGTATCGTATAAATACATTATGACCATATACAACGCAGCTAATACAAATAACTTTCTGTGGACAGTCTACAGATATATAACTACTTTCTTTCTCTTTATTTGTCTTTAATTAGCGCTCCTACTGAGTAAAAGTGACACAGTGGAAATGTCTGAAGCATTCTTCAAATGATTCTGAGAAATTGTATTCATCATAAAAACTTATAATTTTACAATTATGTTTTACAACTAATTTTTTTGTGCTTGATCAAGGACTGGTTCACAAATTTCATTTTTTAATTTACAAGGCAATGTATGGTTTTTTAAATATTAGTGAATGAGTCGATTTTGTAAACATATAACGCACTCACTTAATACTCAAGTAGCAAGAATGTCCGTGGACATTGTGACCAGCCGTAAAAGCGAAGATATTACAAAGGTGAAAGGAGAAGCCTACTAATTTTGAGAAAAATTCAGATATGATAGAAGATCTTACTGCTATCAATCAAAAAATCAATCGGATCAGATCAGAAAGCATTGCACGATTTCCTTACAGCTATACGTTGTGGCTTGTATTTCGGCCAGCTTTTGTCGAATCGATAACAATATAAATACACCGAGACACTGAAAAATTGAGCACTGAGTGGGGGGGGGGGGGGGGGGGGGCTTGAACCTATTGCATCCCAAGCGATAACGGTAAAAGCCAGACTTAACATGTCTATGCCGCTTACAAATGGTGAAGAAGCGTTGAGTAGGAGCACTTTGTTATTTTCTCTGCAATTTGGGGCCGTATTTGGTCAATATTATGGGAAATTTTGGTCTAATCACCCCATAAAGTACAAAACTGCAGGAACTTCAGGGGAACATTCCTGTAGAATTTGAAGGCAATTTTGCAGGAAGAATCGCTTTTTTCTTTCTTAAATTTGGCACGTTTCTGGCCGCAAGTTGTGTGGAGGACTAAACTGAGGAACATTCTGAAGAATTGTTTTCACACACACACACACACACATAGGTACATACACACATAACGAACAACGGATAGCCCAGAAGTAAATAAGATGAAAGCACGGTGTCTGCTTTTCAAAAACGAAATGTGTCGTCTACGACTGTCGTCTGCGCCTTTCTCCCACGGCTGTCGTCTACGTTTCTCGCTCACGGCTTTCAACCACTACTCTCGTCTACGGTTGTCGTCTATGGCTTTCGTCTACGGATGTTGGCAAAGAAGGTCGTCTACACCTGTTGTCTACTGCTTTCGTGCACTACTGTCGTCTACGGTTTTCGCTTACGACTTCCGTATACTGTTTTTTATGCCTATGGATTCCGTCTATTTAAAGCCGTCGCCTGAAATAGTCCCATGGGGGTTCTGGATCGCCTTTTCTAAACCATTCTAGTAATCTAGAATCCTCATGGGCCTTCTAGATCACTAGAGTGATCCAGAAAAGTGATCCAGAAGCCAGGTTTTCCACTTACTCCTATGGATTCCGTCTACTGCCGACCCATACAATTTATGTATGTTTCAAAGATGCTGTCATAATATAAGTTGTTCTTTGCTATAACAAAGGTGGTAGACAAAAGGCGACAAAAGCGACACAAAAGTGAACGAAAAAGGTGTCACGTTCATAGAAAACACAAAAGACGGCCTCATTACCATTACCATTTATCATGATAATCTGTTACCATATGAAATAGCCAGATATGCCACTATCAAAATTTGTTATTTTTATTAGACTTTTTCTGAGCAGTGCATCATTCTCATATTAAAACCTCTAATAAAATATTTTATTTTTATCCTCATCAAATTCCATGAAAGTAGTTGTGTTTAACGAACGATTCGGGACACGTTCTGTCTGTCAGAATCCTGTCTTTTCGGTACGTACAAAAGGGCTGGTTCATTTCCCACTGTAAGGCGTAAGAGAAACATGTGATAAGAACCTACCTTTTGTCAATGCAGTACGAGTATTCGTGTAAACAAAATACCCCCCCCCCCCACACAACAGACAGCCCCCGTTCACCCCCCCCCCCCTCCCCCCGCTTCGCCCTCCCTGACTCCTTCAGAATGCAATCATGCTAAATTTATAATGAGAAATGTGAAAATGGGTGAAAGTAATTAAGAAAGTGTGTAAAGGATGAAAAGTGTAAGTAAAAACGGCCGATGCTGATTTTCATTCAACTTCACATGTGACATAAAAACTGAACTTTCGGATTAAAAAAAAGCATCAAAACACACAAATTTATCCGCGAGAATTACGTGGTATTTGTTTGCATGGGCGGGGTGGGGGTGCGCAAGGGGGGAGGGGGTTGTTTGCCCTGAATACCGGACCTAAGTTGTTACGAGGTTTCCTTTTTTAATTGAAACGTTTCACTTTTTCATGCGTGACTTTTAAAATTCATCGAATTGAAAATAAATTATACAAAATTACGCAAAAAACGGCTTAAAAAGTTGTGATCCTTATTATTATTAAAAACATTCCTGAAAATTCATCAAAAATTAAATGTCGTTTCAAAAGATTATTAAAGCAGAGAAACTTCAAGCACAGATGGTTTCTTTGCTGAGAAACCACGAGTGACTGCGCCACGAGTTTGTTTCTCGCCAGGAAACCATCTGTGTGAGAAGTTTTTCATTTTTAAACCATAGTTCCACTTAAATATTCAATGTGTGTGTGATAAGCGCAATTCCACGGACTGCAATGCTGCGCAGCATTTTGACCGGCTAAGGCCAAGAGCCCATGCATATTGATTATTTAATTAAAAGTGTCAAAATGAGAAACCCCTTCTGATGACGTAAAGGAACCGAGCTATACAGACTTTTAGTTTTAATTCAGACTAAAAGACAAGTGTCGTAACCGGGACCGAGAATTCTTGTCCGGTATTGACAGTTGTCCGGTATTTCAGGGTTTGTCCAGAATGAGGTTTTACTGTATCATGAACAGAGTGAAATATCTGTGATGTTTAACCTGTCGAATAAAAACAGGCAGTTGCAGAGCCATATATGTTAATGCCCAGAAATAAAGAAATAACTGTGTAAGTCTATACAGAATTGCAAATAATACGCACATTTTTGGTATTAAAGGGTTTATCGAGCTTATGAACACCCAAAACGGACACACAATCGAAAGAACAGAGAGACTCTTAAGGGTCCTTGAGATGTTGTTTATGCAAGTTAAAAACTGACGTCATCAGACGGGGTTTTGTGGATGAGAATTCTAATGCAAAGTCAACGGGTGACGTCACAATTATGGTTTAAAAAGTAATATCCTCATGATGAGATGGTACATCATGTTTCAAAATTAAACTATTTTCGTTTGTGTTCTTAAACAATACGCCAGATCGGTGAGAAGGATTGTCAAGCCTTGCAAAACATTTAATTGCACAAATAAAACTTTTGATTAGTGTATGAGCCCAAACTTTCCTTTTGTGGATGAAGTCTGAGCTTTTATCTTTCCCTCCCTTGGCCAAATTGTCTTTTATGTCAAGTCTCTTTCTCTCTCCCTCTCTCTCTCTCTTTCTCTCTCCCCTCTCTCTCTCTCTCTCTCTCTCTCTCTCTCTCTCTCTCTCTCTCTCTCTCTCTCTCTCTCTTTCTCTCTCCCCCCCTCTCTCTCTCTCTTATTCTCTCCCTCTCTCTCTTTCTCTCTCCCCTCTCTCTCTCTCTCTCCCTCTCTCTCTTTCTTTGTCCCCTCTCTCTCTCTTTCTCTCTCTCTTCTCCTTTCCTTTTCTTATCTCTTCCCTCTCTACTGGTCACTCTCTATTTTCCCTCTACTTCGCTATCTCTGTAGCGCTCTGACATGTTTTAACATGTTTCACCATCTTAACACCTCACATTTTTTGTCTGTACAGTCTTCCGACTGACTGTACAGTCCTGTTTTCTGAACCATTCTCCTTGTAGAATTACTTATTACACTTGCGTCACTGACTCTTGTGTTATATCTTCTAGTACGTAATACTTAACAGATTCAGATTTATCCGATTGTGTACTGTTTATGTACTGACTACAGTCTGATGACGTACTTTTGGACCTGACTTTGGCAGCTGCCCCGGACGCATAGCTAAGTTGTCTACCATACGACTTCTGTAGGGACTTATACTCTCCCGCATCGGTAGGACTGCTATACAATGGTAACGTGTTACCATGCATCCACACCCTGGCACACTGATCACGTTGATTCCTAGACATCGAGTTCATTTCTAGTGTAGCCATCAGAGGTAGCGTTTGCTGTGCAGTGGCTGAAGTATCTCTCCTCACTGAGCTCATCTTCCTGCTCAACACCCCGTAAACATGAAAAATGAACTTATTCCTCACTGAGCTCATCTTCCTGCTCAACACCCCGTAAACATGAAAAATGAACTTATTTCTTCGCACCTGTCTCGGATTTGCACTTCGTTTAGTTTTAATCTCCGATTTAATTTCACAGTGCAAAAAAAAAAGACAGTTTACAGGTGAATTTTTGCTAACAATTCATATTTTTACACGTGTTCATTTTTTTAATTCATTTCTGAAAAAAGCACAAGGTGTTACTTGCGATAGCCACTTCCGAAATGATAACTATTTAAATTATGTTGTAATAAATTCTATTCCACGCATTGAAAAAAACTACTCTTATTACGCTATGTTTTATCAATTTTTAGAAATTGCAAGCTCACCTTTTCAAGATAAAAACAGCGGCCATAAATATGCAGGCACTGGCCATGATGACGAAACTGCACAGCCCAAACACAAACACGTCTGAAACGTTCATAAATTATTTTTTTTTAAAAGCATTCAGTTATTTCTTTCACATCTATTAACGGCTTCCGGAAGTTATTTCCATTATCTTAACAATGCATGTTACTTCCTCACTTAATCTGAAGATCGGGGAGGAAGGGGGACGGGGTCATTGAAAATAATACAGTTTTCATAATCCATAATTTTACATATTCACATATACGTATATTGCATATTTACTATGGAAATTCTTTTCCTTGAAAAGGACAGTGTTTGATATGAGGGCGTTATGATTTCGAAACCAGACCGTTTAAGTACCCAGTCCTCACTCTTATTTTCCTGATTGCCAAATACACTACAACGGACCCGTAACATACAGCAGGGCAAAGCTGGCCATAGTACATACGGCCGATAATACTGGCCTGAAACTGCATTAGGTGTGGCTGCAATGTTCCCCTATTTATACTTTCGAATAAGTTCAACGGCATACAGTAAAGCCCTCAGGTCCTGACAACCTCAATAAATCCGAAAACTAGCTATACCGGATAGATTTTTTAATCTTTTTTTTTAATTTTCCATTGAGTCCCATAACAAAGAAACTTCAATAAACCGGACACCTCACTCTTCTGAACAACTGACAGCCGGCGTGGTACCAAACGCAAGATTTACGTATAAAGAACCCTAACACACCGGATATCTAGATAAAACCCTGGTATTTTGTGTACCTGATAATGCACTGTTTGTTGTTATGTTTAGCAGGAGTGTATAGCCCTGCTGCTTTAAGGTATTCAGTTAAGAGTTATAGCGCAGTCCTTCGGGCACCTCTACTGCAAGACAATGGGAATTTGATGGTTTTGAGGCATCTAATGCAGTGCAAAAGCAATGACATTAGATTTCAGTCATTATTTAGTGAGGGGGCATGCATTATGTGGTGAGGGAACATGCATTATGTGTGAGGGAGCACGCATTATGTGTTGAGGGAGCATGCATTGCATGGTGAAGGAGCATGCACTACGTGATGAGGGAACAGGCATTATGTTGTGATGGAGCACGCGTTATGTGGTGAGGGATTTGATCAAAACTGGACGTAATATGACAATCCGTCACGAATTGATACAAATAAAAAAAACATATTTCACATTGATCAAACTGGATTGCTCTAAACAAATTCCTGAGAAAATCCCCTGCAGCGCATCTCCCCTCCCACCACTTCTCCTTCCCCCACCTCCGGCAACCGCGAAGAAAGCACCATACACAGTTGCCATACCGGAGTAAGTTTCCCGTGTATGACATCTGTTTAAGGAATGGCTTTGGAATCGTCAGAAACTTTTTTTGTTTTTGAAGTGATGACAGGGCGGGATTA
The DNA here is from genome assembly GCA_949752745.1 of Protula sp. h YS-2021. Taxonomy (NCBI): domain Eukaryota; kingdom Metazoa; phylum Annelida; class Polychaeta; order Sabellida; family Serpulidae; genus Protula; species Protula sp. h YS-2021. The sequence continues at coordinate 95,125,109 of OX457027.1, read as the reverse complement.
ACTACGGCTAAAGTGGAAAAGGAAAAAACCTCACTGGAGTCTGGATGTGCCGAAAGTACTCACAGTACCAAATGTACTCACAGTACCGAAAGTACTTACACTGGGCGACAAATTAAGTATATCTTATCAGAAGTGCTCCATTAAACAACAAACCGTAGTTTAATACGTAAACATTTTGTAAAAGAAATTAATTTCCAGGGGTTTCGAGGTGGGGGGCGGCATGTCTCTGTATAGACTGCATTTTTGCTTACGGATATTCGCTTAGAGTATGGCAAAAACCAGTTTGCTAACAAGGGGTGGATTTCTCGTTGGACTTTTTTTCCGAGGGGAGATTTACCGACCCTTCCAAACAAGTCACGTTTCAAGTTATACATCATTGCGAAAAAAAAATTAGTGTGAAACGCATGCATTCTTTGCACAGCCAAAATATTGAGGTGACATTGTGTTAAGATGTAGAAAATGAGGGGCTCTCTATATGCCGGACACCTCGCTAAACCGGAAAAATGAGTACAGCCCCGTGGGTGTCCCGTTTATTGAGGTTCTACTGTAGTTTCAACTCACTTAAAGACAAAGTCCATATACGCTTCTCCTGTTTTATGTGATCGTGATTTCCCGAATGTTGATCTGGAAATCCAAAAAATATTCCCTTGTTATCAGAAGAAAATCGGCTTTAATAAAGAATAAACACCAAAGCGTAGATATATATGAATTACAAAGCTTACGTACTACCGCTCTTAGCCATTAACTTGATTTTATTTGTTCACATTTCTAAATACAGTAAAACCTGGCCTAAGGACACCCTGTATATTAGGGGCACCTGGGAATTAGGCAGGTTAGGTTATACAGGCTGCATGGGCGGGGGGTTATAAAAGAAGCTTTTCCAGATCCTTTCTTCTCCATTTCAATGCAGCCATTGGCAGACGCGAGACGAAGGGTGGGGGTTCTTGGGGTGCAATCGACAACCCCTCACCCCGACCCTCCCACCCCCCTCACCCATTACACACAATAAACGTTCGATCTGGGGTGGGTGGGATTTCTTTATAATTTCAAAAATTGCATTATAGCTAATAAAGATAAAATATAATAAATTTATAATAAAAATCTTATCATTCCTTGTAGAACCAGGGTTTTAATTGCAAGATCCTTGTCCATTCTTTTAACGCATTTTTAAAAAAGTAATAGTTCTGGATTTGTCACCCAGGACCACGGATATATGTCACATAGTAAACTGTTTCTCACTTGTTCCACATTGTCCCACCACCCCGGCCCATGGATTTATGCCACATAACAAACTGTTCCTCACTCGTTCCACATTTTCCCACCACCCCGGCCCACGGATTTATGTCACATAACAAACTGTTCCTTACTCGTTCCACATTGTCCCAGCACCCCTGTCCACTGATTATTTTCACATCGAAGAGACCAGGATTTCGAGCCGGCGTGACAGCCAATCTCCATGACGTCACCGTCACGTGTCATCCATGCGCCCTCCGGTGGGGACATGTCCGCACATCCAATAACTGCAAATTGAATACAAACCTCAGTGCCATGTCTTTCACTATCCCACCCCGACCCTAACCCCCTCCGAACCCTCCCCCCCCCCCCTTCCTGCACAAACACCTTATGTGGACCACCCAATTTTTCATTATCAAAATTTACATTGAATGTAACGTTTCCATTCCAAGAACTTTTTTCAAACGCCTACGCCATATCATTTCTACAATATCCCCCCCCCCTTCCCCGCCCAACACTCGCACCTCTTCTCCTGCTTCCCGCACATGCCGTGCTAACCATGCCCTGTTTTTGTGCATTTATCTGAATGCTCCAAACTAAGTTTTAGTAAGCCTAGGAGTGCCGGTTTTATGGCAAACCAAAAATCTAGTGGTTTTTAAATTTAAATATTTAACATTTAAAAATTAAAACATTTAAATAACGTAAACGATGTCACATTACTATGGCTTTAAATGTTACATAGTGTCTGTTACGTCTACTTAATTCTAACGTAAAGAAAAAAACCCGGGTCGGTAATAAATATCTTAGGGAAAAAAAACGAACAGGGCCCGTATTCTCGGAATCGTAGGCCGAGCAACTCGTCTTCGAATTAAGTAAGACATTTCAGATGAATGTTAGCAGTCTCAGATCTGAGATGAGTTACTTAATTTTGAGTCATCCGTATTCTCGAAAGATTTTTGGCTTAAATCTAAGTCAGCTGTCTCAATTTAGCCCTCTTAAATCTAAAGGAGATTAGGTCCCTTGGAATTAAGAACTTCGTCTCAGAACATCAAAGTTTATTAATAATCGTCATAAATTCCTCTTTTATGGGTGTCTTGCTTATATTGCAGTACCAACTAAAAATGATCATGCAGAGTAGACTTAAATCTAAGATTTCGAGAATGCGGACCCAGGTTTACACACACACACACACACACACACATATATATATATATATATATATATATATATATATATATATATATATATATATATATATATATATATATATTGTCTGGGGGTAATTCAAAACATTTCAATCTTTTTTTTACACATGCCCACATAGTACATCACAGTTGACTGAGTTTTCTGTCACTTTCTTCACTTTAGCGCAGGTTTCAGCTGTCAGCTGTCAGCTGCTGTGTCTGTTGTGTGTTATTTACAACAACTGTGAGTGTCAGCTTTACTATAAACGTTATCAAAGCCGGTCCATGTTCCTTAAAGATGAAGTTTCTCAAACAAGTTTTACTTTTTTGAAACGCACGCACTATATAATCGAAAAATTTCTCCAGTTGAAAAATTCGCCTTTAACAGTCCCTTACCTTTGATGCCAATCAAGAAGTTTGCATCTGATGAATACTGCTCAAAGGTAATTTCTGCTGAATGCCCAATGGTACTGATGACATGTTGAAACCTGACGTCATTCTGGAGACTTGCTGATTTGTCGGAGACTGTGTCCTGTATGGATCCATAGGACTGGCGCACCTGCCTGTCAAAGCTCCAGAGAGTTATGTTTAATGTTTGTCCTGGATCAGCCATGATGTTGAGGTGACGGGAGGAGATACAAGCCTCATCGATCCAGGTGCTTGCGATTGCCGCCGTCTCTGATGTCACATAGACGTCCCCGCCGCTACACTGCTGCGCTGTTATCGCTAAAACTATAAACACCAAACAGTGTGTATGACAATGTTTCATCTAAGGCCATGTTAGTGTCAGTTTTTAATATTAAAAGCTTTTTCACAAGGTGTAAAAACGCAGATTTATACTCGGAACGTAGACTACTTTTTGGGTGTTTCTTTCCGTTTAGGGAAAAATGCAGGTGACATGACCCCGGAGAAATGAAGGTGACATGTCCCCGGAGAAGGGAAGGTGACATGACCCCGGAGAAATGAAGGTGACATGTCCCCCGAGAAGGGAAGGTGACATGACCCCGGAGAAGGGAAGGTGACATGACCCCGGAGAAATGAAGGTGACATGTCCCCGGAGAAATGAAGGTGACATGTCCCCGGAGAAGGGAAGGTGACATGACCCCGGAGAAGGGAAGGTGACATGTCCCCGGAGAAGGGAAGGTGACATGTCACCGGAGAAGAGGAGGTGACATGTCCCCGGAGAAGGGGAGGTGACATGTCCCCGGAGAAGGGGAGGTGACATGTCCCCGGAGAAGGGGAGGTGACATGTCCCCGGAGAAGGGAAGGTGACATGTCCCCGGAGAAGGGAAGGTGACATGACCCCGGAGAAGGGAAGGTGACATGTCCCCGGAGAAGGGAAGGTGACATGTCCCCGGAGAAGAGGAGGTGACATGTCCCCGGAGAAGGGAAGGTGACATGTCCCCGGAGAAGGGAAGGTGACATGACCCCGGAGAAGGGGAGGTGACATGTCCCCGGAGAAGGGAAGGTGACATGTCCCCGGAGAAGAGGAGGTGACATGTCCCCGGAGAAGGGAAGGTGACATGACCCCGGAGAAGCGAAGGTGACATGTCCCCGGAGAAGGGAAGGTGACATGTCCCCGGAGAAGGGGAGGTGACATGTCCCCGGAGAAGGGGAGGTGGCATGACTCCCCCCCCCCCCCCCCCCAATCCAGTCCAACACCTACACCGCTTTTACATCACATAAATTTAAAACCAAACGAAGGCAACTCATCGCCTTGTATCACAGAGCAAGCTTACCTTTCACACAGAGCTTACCTTCCACATAGATCCCACCTCCCACACAGATCCTACCTTCCACACAGAACTTACCTCCACACAGATCCTACCTTCCACACAGAGCTTACCCTCCACACAGAGCTTACCTTCCACACAGGAGTAATCTATCTCCACAAATCCTGCCAGATCCTCCTCACAAGCCCCAGCAACATCCTCCCGAAATCTGTTGGAGACTGTGAGCTGACAGGAAGTCTTGCCGGAGCAGGTCTTATCGACTTCCGTCATGGCGTCATTGTTACACCCCAGATTGCCCCGATCCCTCTTCACACAGCGGCCGAGCTGCATCCTGCCGTAGAGCGCCGAGGTGAAAACAATGACCTCGTTTTTGCCGCACCCTGCTTCAATCACCTCTCCATTGCAATATTCTTGAAGGCAAAATTTTATTAATAACAATTAGTTTGGTTAAATTGTAGTTTTCACCAACAGTGATACAATGGAACAGTTTTGCCCCCGAGTAGAGGGGCCAGGAGAATGGGGGGAGTAAATTGGTAAATAACCCAAGTGGGGATGGAGGATAAAAATATTTATTTTTTCGGCGTCTATACATCATTTATAACCTGTTATAAATGCAATTTATCCGTCCCCCTTTCTAACTAGCTGCACTGCTCTATACTAAGATGCTATCTGTTCCTTAAATCTGTTAAAAATTTGCTGACTCCGGTACAGTCAGCTCTCTGGAGATGACAAAACATGTTGAAATTCAAAAATGCTCTGTAGCAAGTTTTAGTTGGCAATTTCTGTGAAAAAAAAAGAACAGATCCAAAAGAGGCAGAATATGGGTCCGTGAATGGATAAACGAAAGATCTGCTCGTGGCACATTCTCATGCCTTATTCCGGAGCTTTTAAACACTATCGGCGCTTCGTACCTCAATTTTTTGCGCATGGAAGAACCTGTGTTTGACGAAATAGTGGGAAAAAAATCAAGCCTCTTGTGGAACGTCAAAACATGCTGATGCGAAAAGCGATTTCAACCGACGAAAGAATGTCTGTCACTGTAATATTTTGGCCTCTGGTAAGTGACCATAAATAACAATTTCTGCTGCTTATGGCGCCTTTTCCCCCACTTTTAATGGCGTTAAGCAACTGGTCTGGCATCCATTTGAGACACTTATCGGTTAGTCTCTTTCATGTGCTCTGATTAAGTATATCTGAACTCAGGAAAAAAATAGGACGGACTCTATTTCCGAGGGCTTGCTGCGCGACGACGGGTGGGTCATAAAAATCATAAAAATTTTGTGTTTACATGATACAGCCAAAAACGCATCGTGTAAAGCCGCTTTAGGCCTGCTAGATCGATGACATAAAAACAATGTTTGATCTGTTCCTCAGTATCTGGTTCTTTTTGAAGGAACAGATATTTCACGGCAGAGATCGTTGGGTGCTTTTCAAAGGTTAAGATTTACTTCATTCTTAGCTGTTTTGACGGAGGCAGAAAATGGTGAAGTGAGAGCTGCTGGATACATTACTGCAACTTAACATAAAAAAATTACACCCAAACTTAAAAAGCAGAGAATTTTTTTTTTTGAAATCTTATAATTATCACTATTTATTTTAGAAGATGTATGTTGATGCGAGAAATTAAAATTAAACTCACCTGTTGTTTGCTGAGAATGCGCTAGTGACGTCAGAAACGACAGCAGTAGCACCTCTAAATGCTTGCATAAAGCCATCACTTTCCCTTTCACTTGAGAAAAATTAGATTGTTTACAAGTGATCGAAGTGACTTGAATTATTTGCAATGCAGCTGGTGTATGTGTGTAACAGTTGTGTATTCCTATTAATTTTTAAAAAAAAAATATTCCACAGTAGTTTTTTTCTCGCTGGGATGAATAAAAACGTGTATTTGATGAGTCAGTACGTGGAGATGCTGCTGAGTAGACGACTACTACATCTCGCTAACAATCATGATGAAATCAAGCCTGTATCCACAGTGCCTTTAAATCACAATAATTAATCCCTGCTTTGACTTCACCGCAAATTTATCCACAAAATAATAACACGAAATAAAGAACCGACTGATATAGTTCCTTGAGTACAGCAATCGTCATATATTAGACACATGAGCAAAAACTGGTGTCATTTTGCCCGACGGCATTCGGGACCTCCCGTGAACCATGAGATCACATTTAGTTGATTTTCACACATGTCAGTCTTGCAGTAGAATCATGCCAGTTTGATCCATATGATTTACTTTGGAATATGAACAACTCCAAAGACAATGGAATCCTATGAGGGGTTGGGGGGAGGGGGGAGGGGGGAGATGGTAATGTGAACGCTCCCTCACACGTCGTTGGATTCGGTCATGTGTACACGCATTGTGCGTTGATTTGCGGTCACCCCCATGGCATTGTCCCCTCTTATACAGCAAGAACACACTTTTGTGTTAAGCCAATGCCGCATGAAACAAAGTGTAAATAGAATGAAGTTACTCTGAATGGAAAGAGAAACACATCAAAAGCCACGATAAATATTTGTTAGTAAACAATCAAAATTGCCGTATGTGCGGTTTGGTGTTAATAAGCTAGGTGACAGATAACACAGAACAGACAAGCTCCACGTTATCCAATTACGTAAATAAAGAAATGATCTCCAATCGGTAAATATTTATGAAAAAAACACATTGGTACTTGGGTGTGATATTATATAGCATTGCTTAGGACTGGTGCTTCATCTTAAGGAGTAAGGTGAAGGTCAGATAAGAGAAAATAAACGAAAATGGTGTGAGGGCTCGGTAAAAGGAAGGAGATCTGGTTATACGGGAGAGAGACCAAAGCACCCAAGCACTCCGCCACCCTTACCTCCGACCCCCCACCCCACCCCGCCAAGGTGCTGACATAGCTAGAGGAATTTTTGTCCTTATTCCGAGACTGCAGTTTTATCATGGAAATCGCATGATAACACGGAGAAAACTTGGGCTCTTGCTGAAGAAAGGCTTAGGCTCGTACTTGAGAAAAGCTAAGGCTCTTACTGGAGACAAGATTGGGCTCTGACTAGACAAAAGTTTGGACTCTTATAAGACAAAATCTTGGGCTCTTACCAGGAAAAAACCTGGATCTTACTAGATCTGTTACTATAAAGCTTGGTCTGTTACTATAAAAAAAGCCGGGGTTCTCTCTCATCTACGACAAAGTCTAAATTGTAAAAAAATCGCAAAAATTACATGTTTTGAAGAAATCGAAAATAACCTGACATTGCACAACTACACTTTATATACTGTCCAGCTGTAGAGTTCTATTGGTCAACGGTGAACAGTAACAAAGATACAGCCTGGACAAACTTGTTCTGAAAAACGACGAAGTCCAATTTTTCAAAAAAATCGCCAAAATTACAGTTTTTGAAGAAAACGAAAAATAACCTGACGTTGCACAACTACACGTTATATATACTGAAGGACAAAAGAAAGTTCGCACATAAAAACCCAAATATCTCCAAAACTTATGGATATTTTTTTTTCTAAATTTTTAGCATCAGATTGTAATCAAAAGTTGTAACCATCGTTATTTTTTCATGCGGATGTGGTTATTTATTACGGGTTTGTAGGCATTCAAGCACGGTACCATATTAATCCACATAGGTCAGTACCGGCTCAATGTTGAAAAATTATGAAATTACACACGTGGTTATCCAATATAACTGCATATGTAAACGCAGTAAATCGATGAAAACAATGGAGAACTGAGATGCCGCGAATACTGCAAAACTGTGGCGACCAGGTTATTGGCATGCTTGAAGCTGGTGCTTCTGCTCAGTTCGTTTCCATACGTTTCGGTCGCAGTAAAAGAGCAGTAGAAAAACTGCGAAGACGGTATCGGGACCCTGGATCAATCAAAGACCGACCACGTAGTGGCAGACCTCGTGTGACTACACCTAACCAGGATCGCCGGATCCGCATGATCCACCTCCAGGATCGCTTCAGACCAGTCACAATAATAACAACGGAGATCTCTGGACGGACGAATAGCCGTACGAGCTAGAAAACTGTTATACGGCGCCTACGCGAACATGGGATCCGTGGTCGCCGGGTGCTAAACCGTAAGAGACGGCGAAATCGAGTGCGCTGGGCCAACAACTGCAACCATGGAGCATGGAGACATAACAATTGGCTGCGTGTGATGTTTTCAGATGAGTAGCGATAAAAACTTTTCCGCGCAGGTGAATGACAACGCGTATACAGGCGACCCGGCGAACGCTACGCGCCATGTTGCATAAAACAAGTTAACCGGCACGGTGGTGGCTCAGTCATGGTTTGGGGCGCAATACGCTTTGAATGGAGGTTCCAACCGCTCACTACTGATGAAAATTTGACCGCGAACCGTTATATGGATACTGATTTGAGCAACCAAGTGGTCCCTTTTGTGCAGCAACGTCAGGATACCATTTTTATGCAGGACAACGCCCGCCCACACGTTTTTCGGGTGTGTAGAGATTATTTAGCGGCCAATAATGTTCCTGTGCTCCCATGGCCGGCATGTAGTCCGGATATGAATCCCATAGAACATCTATGGGTTCATCTGGATCCCCACGTTCGATCCCGTAACCCACCGCCTCAAAATCACACGGAATTGAGGCAAGCATTGATTGGGGAGTGGCACAAATATCCTCATTACAAAATTAACAGATCGATAACTTCAATGCATAGTCGAACCTAGGCCCTACTGCGTTCCAATGGATATCGCATACGGTATTAGTGGCTGTTATAAACATGGTAAATCGAAGAAAACTCAAAACGGCATTTACACTGATTTTGACGCTTTGTGACCTTTCATTAAAATTTCTTCAGAAGTTTCATTTTTCGATTATATTGTAGCACTATCTGAGAGGTATCTTTGGTACAAATTTGAAGCCAATCGAGCAATTAAGTGAGTAACAATACAATTTTTCATTATGTGCGAACTTTCTTTTGTCCTTCAGTATACTTTCTTGCTGTAGGTTTTTATTAATCTCTGAGGAATAGTAACAAAGATATAGCCTGGTCAAAGAGTATTGCGGACGGACGGACGGACAGACGGACGGACACAAGGCGTTTCTATATCCCCCGCCCCAGGCTAGGTCGGCGGGGATAACAAAAGTGTAACCGTACACTACTGTGTGGGAATGACGCACTCGCTTGACGCCTTCATCAATATCTCCATGGTAATCTCAGCAAAAAACAAAAAAAAACCTAATTCAAGCTCAAACCAATCAAACAAATTCATGAGATTTGAGAAATAATGCACAGAAAATGAAAATGTCCGAATTGTAAATCGTTGGAAAACGTCCGGCTGGAAAGTGCCCAGTTGGCAATTGTCCGTTGGTGAGTGTCCGGATGGAGAACATCCAGTTGGAAAGTGTCTGGATTCAAGTCGTGGATGTTAGGGTGTTATTGTGTTAGGGTGTTAGGGTGGTGCTCAGGGTTCGAGACTCAGTATCAGATTTGTGCACTATATGAAATCGAAAAGCGGGTCCGAGTCTAACGGGATTTTCAGGAGGTGCGCGAATGACTAAAGAACATTTCAACATTGTTTTTTTTTTTTTTTTTTTTTTTTTTTTTTTTATTTATGTTTTTTTTTTTTTTTTTTTTTTTTTTTTGAAGCAGTGCATGTCAGAGTGACACAAATATACTAATACACAGAATAGACAAATGTACTTTTTTAAGACTGAATGAACTCGAGGGCTGAAGATGACACATATAAAGAAATGGCTTACGGAAGCCATTGCGAAACAATTCTACTTTTTGTTTCGTTACTTGTTCGTTACATGCCAGTTTTTACCCTAAAATAAAATAACTTTTTGTTCAGTGCAAATACTGCAGATATTCAGCAGGAGGGCAGGTGGGTAGAGAGGAGTGGATGGAGGGGGAGGGGCGCTGAGGGTTTGGGAGCTGTGCATCATATGTGTTACCAAACGAGTGCAACACAAGGAAAGAAAGAAGGGCAATTTTCGTGGGCGGGCGGGGGGGCGCAGACGCGATCCATGCGTAATTCCAATATCGTTAAAACGACGTATAAGCTTCATTCAGTTGTCCATGTTTACAGAAAAGGATAGAGGGAGGAGGGTTATTATCGGAAATGCACTCCGCAAGAAGTGGGAGCTTACTGTTGTGCACACACACTTCTCAATGCAAGTGTTTGTCTGGTTTTCGTTCTATAGCTCTAGTAACTGCACTCTAGCGGCGCCTGTATTCACAAATATATAATTTGGTAGAAAGGAGAATTTAAATCAGCAAAATCGAACTAATGCTTTTGAAAAGCACCATATGCTATCTTTTGAAACACTTTTATTGTTTAAAAGGCTACACATTAATTCCATACAGTACGCAATGTAAAAAAAATACACAAGAATGTGTTTTTTTTCACAAGTTCTGAAAATCGTTTCTTTAATAAACATTTTGAAGGTTACGACGCAGAAAACAAATGACGTCATAATAGAGCGGGTACTTTATCCCACGCCGAGCAATTCTAGCTTGAAGAATAAGAAAATCAATTATAAATGCGACTTGTTTTGGGACAGCATCTGTTATAGCCTCAAATACTATTATTCTCGTGTTTATATTTGACCATTAAAAGTTATTTATCCTTTTTGGAAAAGTGTCAAAAAGAGGCATGAGTCTTTAAAGTATACGAAAGCCGTTGTTGTCCAACAGCCAACCACTTCGGCGATCCGGTCTGTTGTTGTCGAGCAGCCAATCTCTTCGGCGATCCGGTCTGTTGTTGTCGAGCAGCCAACCTCTTCGGCGGTCCGGTCTGTTGTAGTTGTTGTTGTTGTTGTTGTCTAACAGCCAACCTCTTCGGCGGTCCGGTCTGTTGTAGTTGTTGTTGTTGTTGTCTAACAGCCAACCTCTTCGGCGGTCCGGTCTGTTGTAGTTGTTGTTGTTGTTGTTGTCTAACAGCCAACCTCTTCGGCGGTCCGGTCTGTTGTAGTTGTTGTTGTTGTTGTTGTCTAACAGCCAACCTCTTCGGCGGTCCGGTCTGTTGTAGTTGTTGTTGTTGTTGTTGTTGTTGT